>CAMXCT020001225.1:46152-338652 GCA_947184155.2 Cladocopium goreaui
AGTATAAACACATCATAGATATTTATAGATGGGTTTGTTATCATTTTACACACCAATATTTCAACGAAACGCATTTTTCAAAGTGGGCATCCAATCACATTCATGCTTCAGGTGGTCAGGATGTCCAATCCAACACGCTTAGAAATTCGGTTCCCGTCAGCTGCACAAGGTAGAAAAAAAGCAGTGCGCTGAAGAATTGTTTGCCAATGATTGCTTGCCATGCGTGAACATGTTTAATGAATTCACGTGGCAATTTGGGGTTGATGATGACGCTTATACTTATCCCTAAGCATCCAGCGTAGGTATATATTAATTATATACATTCGCCTTCGTAGGTGATATTTGGCTACATGACCTCTAGCAGAGGCTCCATAGGTGATTTTTGCCTACATCAAATCGACTCTTATTTTGGATAGATTTCGATGGATGCGTGCTCACAAGTTGCACAGTTTTTTCCCGAGAGCGCCTGCGAAGGGTTCTTCGTAAAAAAGCAGCCGTTGTAATACATCTTCACACCCTCACATCTGCTGATCTACATCTTCACACCCTCACATCTGCTGATCTACATCTTCACACCTTCACATCTGCTGATCTGCATCTTCACACCCTCACATCTGCTGATCTACATCTTCACACCCTCACATCTGCAGATCTACATCTTCACACCCTCACACCTGCAGATCTACATCTTCACACCCTCACATCTGCAGATCTACATCTTCACACCCTCACACCTGCAGATCTACATCTTCACACCTCACACCTGCTGATCTACATCTTCACACCCTCACATCTGCTCTTCATCTTCACCCTCACATCTGCTGATCTACATCTTCACACCCTCACATCTGCTGATCTACATCTTCACACCCTCACATCTGCATCTAATCTTCACACCTCACACCTGCTGATCTACATCTTCACACCCTCACACCTGCAGATCTACATCTTCACACTCTCACATCTGCTGATCTACATCTTCACACCCTCACACCTGCTGATCTACATCTTCACACCCTCACATCTGCAGATCTACATCTTCACACCCTCACATCTGCTGATCTACATCTTCACACCCTCACACCTGCAGATCTACATCTTCACACCCTCACATCTGCAGATCTACATCTTCACACCTTCACATCTGCAGATCTCCTCTCGCTCTTCTTTCTATCTCTCTCTCTTAAGGCGGGGGCGGTGCCGCCGGAGCGCCACGAAACGCAACCCTTTTGCACGAAATGGACGTTGGACGTCAAAAACTGAGGTAAAATTGGGATTTTAGTTAGTCCATCGCAACCCTTTCGCACGAAATGAACGTTGGACGTCAAAAACTGATGTAAAATTGTGATTTTAGTTAGTACGTCGCAACCCTTTGGAACGAAATGGACGTTGGACGTCAAAAACCGAGGTAAAATTGCGATTTAACTTAGTCCATCGCAACCCTTTCGCACGAAATGTACATTGGACGTCAAAAACTGAAGAAAAAAATTCGATTTAACTTAGTCCATCGCAACCCTTTCGCACGAAATGGACGTTGGACGTCAAAAACTGAGGTAAAATTGGGATTTTAGTTAGTCCATCGCAACCCTTTCGCACGAAATGAACGTTGGACGTCAAAAACTGATGTAAAATTGTGATTTTAGTTAGTACGTCGCAACCCTTTCGAACGAAAAGGACGTTGGACGTCAAAAACTGAGGTAAAATTGCGATTTCACAGGTCCGGTCTCTGTGTGTGAAAGCTTCTGTGTGTGAAGGTGTCTGTGTGTAAAAGTGTCTGTGTGTAAAAGCTTCTGTGTGTAAAAGGGTCTGTGTGTAAAAGGGTCTGCATGTAAAAGCGTCTGTGTGTAAAAGCGTCTGTGTGTGAAAGTGTTTGTGTGTAAAAGCGTCTGTGTTCAAAAGCCTCTGTGTGTAAAAGCGTCTGCGTGTAAAAGCCTCTGTGTGTGAAAGTGTTTGTCTGTAAAAGCGTCTGTGTGTAAAAGCGTCTGTGTGTAAAAGCGTCTGTGTGTAAAAGCTTCTGTGTGTAAAAGCGTCTGTGTGTAAAAGCCTCTGTGTGTGAAAGTGTGTGTCTGTGTGGAACATCTGAAGAGATGTAAAACTTCTAATCTGTGCTTTGGCTTTTTTCGTCAAATGTTCTAATGGTAGCTTTGTTTTTGTTCACTTGATTTCCAGCAGGGGGTGCCGGGGGCACTCATGAGACGGGCACTAACAAAGACACTCATCAGTTGCCTGTGATATCGATGAGGACGCTCATCGACGTACCTGCTTCAATTTCATGTCAAAATGGGACGTGGCTAACCCAAGAACCACCTTGCCGTTTCCAAACAACTTGTTTTCTTTTTCCATGAACAATAGAAGATGATTGAGCTGCATCAGAACCAGTGGATCCTCGAGCAAGGACATAGAAAGCTTACTTCGCACTTACTATCACGTTGGGTCATTCCACTTCTCCTGTCAGGTTTAACTGAAGTGTTTTTGCACGTGCGATGCATTCCACATCAATAATTCGATAAGACGTTTCTGAGCAAGTGTGTGATTCATGCTGGATTCGTCAAGGTGGCATGAACCCCTCGGGGAATACCTTTCCAGGTAAAGATTTGACACTTTGAAACGAACTCCGAATTTACCTTTTTGAATTAGTAATTCGTTTAAGTAAGGTGAAACAGCTGGCCTTTTTTCGTTTTTCACCCGTCGGTCGAGTGAGTGTTGAACCACTGCCCGCTGCGCCTGGGAATCACCTTTTTTTCAGATTGACCATTCGCTGCAAAGCGCGAAGCCGCGACAACCTTCCTTCTGTTTTCTCAAGTGACTGACCGCAGCCCTTTTCACATGAAAATCCAGGCAACAGGACATGCTTTCCAGGTGTGGTACTTTCTTTCTTTTGATGGTCGTTGGTGAGGTTCAATTGTGCACCTAATTCACTCGAACACTGGCAGCTGTCGATGGGGTTGATTTGAACACTGAGGGCCTTTGAGCCTTATCACGAACTTTTGCACGTAATGTGGATGCATCATGTGATTTCCAAATTGGTTTTATAAATCTCACCTGACTTTCGTGCCATGTTCCCTGGACGTTTCTCCAACATCCCTGAGACAATGTGGAACTTTGGATGGAATCCTCAGACTATGGGCTTTACTGGCCAATTTTGCGGTGGGGACCCTATGACTCAGGTACAGCAGTCCCAAACTCAGGCACAACTTGCTGCGCTTCAGCAACAAAATTCAATGCTCAATCAACAACTTCAGACTCAAGCTCAATCTCATATCCACCATCTTCAACAACTCTCCTCAATTCATCAGCCTCCACCTTCTGTCAATCCTCCAGTGACCACAAGCCACATGCCCTCACAACCATCGGTTCCAGAACCACCCACACCAGTGGTCACGCCAGCTCCGCCATCTGGTCCTGCGACATCCTTGAGCCCAGAAGCGCTTCTTCAAGAGGTCAAGAACACTGTGGAGTCCAGCCTTCAAGCGATGGCAAACAAGCCAGCAGAGAAGCCAATCCAATCCACCTCACTGCCTGCTCCGTTACCACCTCCACCTGCTCCACCAACACCAACTCCTTTTGCTACTCTTCCTTTGCCAACCATGGATCGACAACAACCACAGCCATTAGCAAGCTCTTCACGCAGATCTCGATCCCATCATCATCGGTCTCAGTCCAGACGACATGATAAGCGCCCGGTGTCCATTTACCGGAGCCCTCGCAGACGAGACACCCGTCGTCCACGCAGATCATCCAGACCGAGAACGACATCCCGGGACCAATCTCGCCGTCGAAAAGAGTCTCGACCTCGTGAACGAGCATCTTCAGTCCACCTTCGATCGGCCTCACCTCGACGACGTGCAGAACATCACACTCCGGAAGAACACCATCAACCACATGACACTTCCTTCACAGCACCGACTCCTCACTCTTCATCATGGTGGGACTACCATCTCACTACCAGTCACTACCCGCAGTCCTACCATCAGGCATCAGATCCCTCGAGAAGTGGAAGTCACGGGGCAGGTGGAAGGACTACTCAAAGTATCCTTCACAGTCACATCAATCAGGCTGGATCGACTACCCACAACCCAATGCCCCAGACAACACTTCATACGAGACCTCCCCAGTAAACCTATCACTGCCTACTCTTCCACCGACCCACCATCCCGACGTCACCAACGCCAACCCACTCCTGCCGCATCTGGGGACGACCACTCCATCACTTCTGTCAACATCCCTTCAGGACATATGCTCATCAATGTCCACTCAGGTCTCAAAGACGAATGGGTACGATGGGTCAAATTCGGCCTCAAACACCAAGACCGAATGCCAGCGGCTTCAGAAGTTCCACCAGATCTCAAGCCTCGTCCCACTTTATCGATGGATGTCGAGGCGTTCCATGTATCAGTCAAGACACTGCACCACCTGGATGGACGCATACCATCCGACATCGCCAAAAAAGCGGTCAACTTGCTCTTCAGCACCAACCTTTTGCCGGGGTACGAGCTGAACAATGCCTATGTCCTCGAACTTCCCAGCACTAACGTCCACACACTCATCCTTCCACTCCCATCCTCCAGTCTATACCAAATGCCAAAATTTTTCCGGTCAAAACACAATCACACCTGGGCACTGATCCACGGCATGAAGGAAAGATCAGACCGGCAAACTGGCAGTTCAATCGAAACCACCAGAAGTGCGACGTCCCATCCTTTGGGGCATTCTTTCTTAGCAGAGAAATCTCAAATACTGATACTGACATCCCTCCTTGGGCCATTAAGGAACTCATGGGCTCCAGTCAAAAGAAGGGCATTAAAGGTCAGCAAGAAATCAGCATTGGTGCGATGTACACCGGTGCCTGTGACCACATTGCATTCAAAGCTGGAGGCAATGAGCGGGCACAGCTCGCAGTAGTTGAACACGGTGGCGACCACGTCGGAGAAGTACACGATTGCCCACAGCAACCATGTGGGCTTGAAATTCGTCGCCTTGAAATGGCAAAACTTACCACCTCAGTCAGGGGATGATGAGTCTTCATCGGACGACCTGACTTACCGAGGCATCAACCAGCGAACTAAGGATCGCCACACGGGACGTCGAGACACGAATAGATAGATGGACCCTGACAGGCCTGGCCAGAATGATATAATCTTTTGTACATTTCCGGAAACCGGAATGACCATTTCTAGGGACACCTGGACGAGCATTGGATTGCAAAATAGTACGGTTGCCTCAACTTGCTTTTGCACTCAATTTCAAACTGATGCTTCTATCAGTTCTGCTTCAGTTCTTTGAGGTATCATGATTCTCCTTCCACGACTCTTGTCGTTTGACTTCACTTTACATAACTTGTATCGCTTGGTGTTTTATTGTCGCATTGAGCATTCAGGTTTTCAGGGTTTCATGGGTGTTCTTCTGAACTGTATTGAGTGCTTTTCTCGCCTTTGCCTTTTGACAAGTCATGTGAAACTGTCAATGCCATCTGTGATATGCCGTAGGTTTTCCAAGGGAGGCCCAATTTGAGTTTCATCAATCAGACCATGGCGGACTCTGGTCGCTCTCGCTCACCCGCGCCTGGGCGCAACCGAGCTGAACCTTATGTACAACAGCCTCCGCAAGATCGACCAAATCTGCCATTCTTTCCACGTTGGCGGGGCCCTATGCAAGCATCGATGCAGCAAGCTCAGAATATGTCCCGATTTCAGTCTCGACCTCAGATGATGTTGAATCAGCCAGGAGCTTATCTGAACTGGTCCATGCTCCATCCCAACTGGTCTGGCCACCAGTTTCCACCGGCACCTCCATCAACCATTCCAGCATCTCCTCCACCAACCTTGCCATATCCACGACCTCGTCCGGCTCACTCACCATGCTCACCCACTCTCCCATGCCCACCTACACAACCATGCTCTCCGAGCACTCCATTTGTACCATCATTGCAACCTCGTCGCTTCGAATCACCGTCTTGCACTCCACAGAAAGACAAGGACACCCAAGAGGGCCTTCGTACTTATGGGTTTGATCCAAATCCACAATGGCAGGAAGACAAGGATCATTACGACAACCAAAAGGTCAATGGATTGACATTCCCAAAGTCAATTCGTCAATCTGCCTTCACTCAAGAGTTGGACATCGAAGGGTGTGATCCTCTTAGCTTGCCATTGGCGGCTCTTCTGTATCAACAAGCCAATAACTTTTGGCTGAGGAAGCTGGCTCATGGTTGTTACATCATCCCTACAGGGGACATCGCAGCTGTTGTCTTCATTACGGAGCTCTTGACACAGCTTCGAGCGAAAGGCATCGACCTGGGCAGGGTCTCCCACAGCCGAGCTCGGCAAGATGGAAAAATGATGGACAAGACAAGCAACACCAAGTATGCGGCACAGCAAATAGCGGACATCATCCACAGTTGGGTCCCAAGCCGCATGGCAGATCCTGACACCCAACACGAACTAACCCAACTGCGCAGCCAACTGGCAGTGTTGCGCCAGAAAATTGGGGAAGATCCCGGTGATACCACCCACTCACCGGCTCCAGGTCCTTCAGCATCCAGCCCGGCAGCAACACCCATTCAGAGAGCTCTTCTGAACCACCATCTCCACCCAAGTTCGAGCCATCGAGTCTCCTGGTTTGCCCATCTACGGTCAATCCTTGGCTGTCCCAGCATATGCCAACGACTTTGGCGGTACGTGCTTTCAACAAATGGCTCAAAGAACTGCCATTGTCTGACCCAAAAAGGAAGGTTCTGACTGACAACATCGCCAAGACCGAAGAGTGGTGGTCGCATCAACCCGCAGAGGCCATTGAAACCGTGGAACGGGCATCCCCGTGAGCCTTATGGGCAAGAACTACGATGCTTTGAACCTTTTGAAGGCTATGACTGCAGCCATCAGTCTGACGAACTGACTAGCCCCTCAATTTCGAAGGAAGCTCAAGCACAAAGTGCTTCAATCCCATCTTGCAATCCTTAATTCAATGATTCTGATCATCTACATTTTGTCCCCCTTCACAATGGCTCACAGCATTCATCTTTTTCAAGGCTTCCGCATCATCCAAACACGCATGATGGTGCTCGCTGTCATCCACGGACTCCGTCCAAATCAGAAGCTGAATTCAATTTTGAAAGGATGTACAGATCTAAAACACTTATGGGGTTCCAGCCTCCACGCCCACAACCTCTTCTCTCGACCATTTTTCCAACCACAGAGTGTCTACATCCGTTTCACTCACATCCCCAACATGCAACCCAAATTCTACGTTGGATCTGCAATGCACCATACCTTGGACCGTGAATACAGTCGCTCTCGAAAATATCTTCAACTCACCAAGGACCGACTTGTCCAGGCAGAACTTGCCCTGCGATATTGGCGTGAACATGACAACCTTTACATTTGGGCACCCATTCCCATCTATACAGATCGTTCCGACTATCGCAGTCTTGAAATGGCCATCATCCAAGAATGGCAACCACGACTCAACTATCCTTTCATCTGTCAATTCTTCCACCCACGCAAAGGCATCCTCAAAAAACCAGCCATGAACACGAACGCCCCATGTGGCCTGGCCACACTCTGGCGTCGTGCCAAGCACAAGTTCAGTCCACACCTTGTCCGTAACATCCTCACTTCGGAAAGGTTTCAGAATCGTCTGGGCCTCTGGACCATCATACACGAGTTGGGGTCCAACACTAAGGCCAGATTCGAACAAACCAAAGTGCGGCGGTCCAATGACGGTGGTCTTGCGCTCTGCTATGCTCTTCGTCGACTGGCAAACAACACCCAGGAACCTTTCCGTACCCTATTGAATGCCATCGATGCCTCCATCAAATGGTGGAATGGCAAACCTGCGCCCAGGGCTACAGCACTCCGGGCCCCATAGTCCTTGACCCCGAATCTTCAATTGTAACCACCAGGTTCCTTGCCACACTCCGTCCTTCAAAACAGTGTTCATCAAACATGCCGCAGTTCTTGATCAACTTTGCAATCGCAAACAAGCCATTATTGACTGGTCCACCTCCAACTCAGCCATTTGCTGTTGTCAACACTGGAAAGCCTTCAAATCAGCAGCCTTGAACCCGTCTGACCCTCATTGGGTCTTAGCAGGATCTCTGCTGAAATCCCTCGTCTCGGCAGAACTTGCGGTCATTGCAGAAGGCTCCCTGCTAAACAAGGTCTTTCCGTCAAAGAAGGAATATCACAATCAACTTCGCCAAGGTCTTCAACGTGGACCAAACGCAACGGTCTACCATCCATTCCCAGATCGGATATCTCGGAACTCGGCCACCAACTTTGGACCGAGCATTCCAACCACGTCACTTGCCACATTACAAAATCCACTATTGGAGAATTCAATCAACCTTTGAAGGGGCCATCTTCCACTGTGAAGGCAAACACTCTTCATCCCTCCGCATTTAATGTCCGTGTCTCTACTATCAAGCCATTGAACAAACATTCCAAGACCCTTCCATTTTCGAACCTGTGTCCTTGGATCCTTCGTCCTTGGTCACATCCCTCGTGACTACCCTCCAGCGCAAACACGGCAAAGCATACCCATGGGCCGTTGGCAATGGTCGCCAACTCCCAGCAGGTTATATTCTGGCCAGACGGAAAAAGGCCTTTCGCAGTGGTCGACACATCATCTCTTTCGTTGATGCTCCATTTCGACCCATGCTCAACATCTTGGCCAGACTCACCTTTCAATTGATCCCAGTGGCCTGTCCTGATCATTTTGCGTCTGGGGATGCCTACACTCTCCTGACCATCCTCAAGTCGGCGCCTGTTGACGCAGATCTGATCCTGGCAAACCAAGATTTGGCAGGCTTCTTCACCAGCATTGACCAAGAACGGTTCGTGAGTGCCTGGTTCATGCTACTGGACTTCCTTCGTCAACATATGAATGTGTCGGACAATGCAGCCTTCTCGGTCTATCCCGGGAAAACCAACAATCCAGGTGATATCATCAAAGGCCGTACATTCCGTGGTCTTAATGTCACACGCAAGATCATCGTGAAAGATGTTCCGGGCTTGATTAGATCCGCCTTGGACATGCAAACATTCACATTGGGTCAGAAGTGCATCAGTCAATGCCGCGGCAGCCCAATGGGCAGTCCACTCTCTCCAGCACTATGCCTTATGGTTGTCTCCATTAGCGAGCAGTCTGGTCCACCACTTTCAGACACACCCTCTCCAATCACCACCTGTTCATTCGCCATAAACGCTACGTCGACAATTGCCTGATCTTTGGAGACTCACGTCTCAAAGACTTGACACCATACGACGTCCTATTGGACGATGGTTTCTATGGCAAGCCCATCATCCTAGAAACCGAACCTGACCAAGAATTTTTGGGCTTCATGTTGGAGACGAAACCATTTGAACTGATCTACCAAGGGCCTACCAACGTCTCCCAAGTCTTGTCGCCCTTCTCGGCATCTCCTCCCCAAGTACTTCTGAGTGGATTCCGTTCCCGCTGCCACATTGTGGTCAAAGGGGCATTTCCAGCCCTTAGGGTCAAACAAGGTCTTGACCAATTAATTCATCTGTACACTCTTGCTGGATTTCCCAAGGAGGAACTCTTGACAATCTCACACAAAATCTTGCTCCAGCATCAGAACCTTCAGCCGCATGAGCAAAAAGATGTGAGACCCTGCAGTTTTAGATTCACCTCCCTGGGTACATTTTTGGTCTTCATTCCTGTTGGTTAGTTGTTGACCTTCTGTAGCCTGGCTCAAACTTGTTCCCACATTTCGCATTTGTGATTCTTTGTCTAACATGGATCGTACTCAAGGACAAGCCTTCCACCATCTGGCTCGGGCCCTCATGCATTTGAACTACCTGGCTAGTCTCCTGCCGTTCTTGGAGTCGTGTAGAATGGGAAGATCCACCAAACAACCATCAGCTGAGGGTTGGACGTCCAAACCCAGCCACACGAAGTCTTCACACCTTTGTCCCCATGCCTGCTCCCTCCACACCTCCAACACTACTTTCTCATGGGGGCATTCCGTCCCGCATGGTCGCCTGCATTGTATCTGAGACATTATGGCTTACTCATCTGATTACGTACGTACCCCACCTAATCGCTCCCGCTCTCGGGACGACCCACCCATGTGGAGAAAATCCAACGAGCCTTGGCCACGGAATTACCAATACAGGGATGCCTGGCGATATGTTCCCCCAGTGAGGGACACTCGCCGAGTGCTGATTATTGCCAACCTGGATCAAGTCCGTCCTGTCCTGTCTGAAATGGGACATGACCATATGGACATGACATCCTGCAGTGAACTTCCGGGCTTGGGTCGCCTCGAGGAAATTGCCCTGTTCACTTTCAATGTCCTCATCCATGCGACACATGTGCGATCTCTCACAGTGGAAACATTGCTCTACTACATCAGTCAGCACATCCATCACACCTGGGATTGCTTCGTGGAACACACGTCCATGGACCTTCTTTGGCAAGACATCACGGGCGACACATTCGTCCTGCGGAACGAGCACCTCCTGTTCGACCTGCTTCAAAACACCGCCCAATGGACTGAGGGTCAAGAACGTGGAATCTTGTTCCCCAACGAAATGAGCCCGTTCGTGAATCCAAACCAACCCTACATCATGCGGCTGAGTTGCCACAAAGCACTCCCGAACCGCAACATGCTCCCGTGATCTTGAACAAGCCAAAGGGGTTCTCAGCCGAATTGCTTGCATTTTGTCAACTCTTGCTGCACCGTACCGTTCCTTTCTCTCTAGTCTCACCTTCTTTATCTGTCACTATTGTACCAATTTTCGTTCTCATAGTTCTTTTTCGGCTCAAGCATTCACCATGACCAAACGGGATTCTGATTGTGCTGTTGCGACTCAGCGAGCTGATGAAACTTTATTTCCCTTCTAGTAAAAAAGAAGTTGAATGCAACTTCTAGTCGCCCTCCTCTTCCCTCTTACGCTCGCGTCTCTCGCTTTCCTGCGCTCAGTGCATTTGGGTTTGTGGTCTGGGTTCACTCTGGTTTTTATGTGTTGCACCTTTTTGGATCTGGTGCTCTTTTGGTTTGTGAACCTTGTGCAGTAAACCTCTGTGAACTGTGAACAGTTAACTTCCACAAACCCAATCTTCTTTTTTGTTGAGAGCAACTGAGTTTCTCTTTCTTACACTGTTCTGCGCAGGATGACACACACATAAAGAAGTGTAACAGTTCTTAATTTTATATCAATGGTTGCCATTACCATTTCAAGGTATCGCCTCCAAGGGAGGGCGGGTGGGTTCCACTTCTTTTGTGGATCGTGCTTTTTGAGAAGCCATGGGTGCTGAATGATTGAGTTGGAATGGGATCCGGATAGGTACGATTATTTGAGTGAAAACAGACTGTTTTTGATTTCCTGGAGCATTTGGGATTACACAGAGTTTGCAGAGGTCAGGGTTTTGAGCTTTTTGCTGGTTTCCGATCTTCAAATTTTCTGCAGTTGTTGCTACGCAGTTCATCTGGACAGTGAGGACATCTTCTTCAGGATTCGTCAGTTCAGAGGCATTCAACAGTGACATGTCTGATAGCTTTGCAGAATTTGTCGGGACCTCATCAGGAAGTCATTTGCAACAGTCTGGTGATCCTACTGATGACACTGAAACATGTTTGCAACGGCAACAGCTGTCGGCACCTTCGGCTTCAGATTTGCAATTTTTTGGAGGCGATGAGGTAACATGTGCATCTCCTAGCCCATTTTGGGGACATGAACAAGCTTGGTCAGTGCCTGCAGAAACCTCCGACAAACAGACAAGACCTGATGTACCGCTTTCCAAGTCTGAATATAACAGGTTATTGTTTGAGGCACGCATGAGTTCAATGGGAGATGCAGAGATGAAATTGCCCTGGGAGCAGGGAGTCTGGAAACGTATTTTTGCAGATGATGATGATGATGATGACGACATTTTTCCAACTGTAGTGCGGAGAATATTTATTTCCGTCACCGTCACAAGTGGCAGGCCATGATGATGTGGAGCCGATGGAGCAGAGCATGCACCCCAGGGAATTGATTGCCACTGAAACGACACTACCTTTTTATTCATTTGCAGTTAGGGTACTTCCTGACAGAGATGCGTTGGAAGAAGACCGCAAACTATGGTTGCATGCTCTGTACAAGTGGCAGCAGGTTTTTGAAATCCTCAGCTACCCCGGTGCTGTAGGAAAGGCACTGTTACAGGAGCAGTTGGAGACAGATCCAGACGAGCGCAGTGCGGTGCTGAGAGACTCATTGGGGATCAAGTCACCTCGAACTGCCATTAAAAGGGCTCAGACGTTGCTACAGTATTTTTCATGGCTGCAGATGCATGTGCCAGATTGGTCACCTTGGGACAGGAGGCATTGCTTACAGTATTTGAGTCCAAAGAACATGCCAGATCTTCAGCTTCAAGGGGCATGACTTTGTTGGAGTCTTTTAGATTTGCGAGGTTTGTGCTTGAGATTCCAATTCCTGAACAGTTGTTGAGTGATCCACAGCTGCGGGGGCGTGCACAGCGGCTCTTGGCGGAGAAGGAGACGTACAAACCAGCCAGGCCCCTAAAAGTTGTGGAGGTAGCTGCGTTGGAGAAGTTGATTGCATCTCATTCCAATCCCATAGATGTTTACATGCTTGGTGCGATTCTTTTTGCTGTGCTTTCAAGATCCAGATGGTCGGATCTGAAGATGATTCATCAGCTCTGGATAGAGAAGGTAGAGTTCAATGGAGAGCTTTACGGCTTTGTGGAGGCACGTACAAGGTACCACAAGACTGCAACGACACTGGCAAAGAAACAGAGGTATATGCCACTGGTGGCACCGGTTCTGGGTGTGACAAACATTGATTGGTCGAAGTATTGGGTTCAGGCAATGAATTCACTGGAAGTCAACATGGAGGCTGAACCTTTTGGGGCTTTGTGCAAAGCCCCATCGCATGATGGGAACCTCTGCCGCCGTTCATGTTCAACAGAGGAGATTGGCACCTTCTTGAACAAGGTGCTGAAGACCAATCAAGAGACATGTGTCACATCGCATTCACTGAAACATACAACTCTGTCTTGGTGTGCAGCTTACGGTATGGACGAGCCGGCACGTACGTTGCTGGGGCATCATGAATTGCAGGGTGCAAAGGCTATGACAGTGTACTCAAGGGACTTGTTGACAAGGCCCTTGCAGTTGTTTTGCAGCATGCTGGCAAATATCAGGTTGGACCACTTTCGGCCAGATGAGTCCAGGACATCCCGCATGGTTGACTTGTTGCGTTTGTCTACAGTGGGGCAGTCGACAACAGAGAGGCCGAATGCAGTGGCGGCTGACAGCAAAGTGACCCTTGATGCAGGCAGGTCGGAAGAGGAGCTTGAACCAACCTCACCTTTGGGCACAGAGGCAGCACCAGCCTCATGTCAAGCACCGGAGCAGGAGGAGTCAAGTGACATAGCCTCCACTAGCTCTAGCTCTGGAAGTTCTGATGAAGATGATGTTGCGCAGCCAGCGTGTTGGATCCCGGGTCCAGTTTGGCGCAACATTCGGGGTCATGTAGTTCACCGCTGCTCCTCCTTCAAGCAGAAGACATTGTGTGGTCGCCTGATCGATGATGAGCATTTTGAATATATGGCGGAGGGCTGCTCAACCATCAATGCACATTGCAGCAGATGTTTCAAGGGAGAAGTGGTTTCCAGTGTTGAAGGCCTTGTAGAGGCACTTGACCAGAGCAGGTCGAAGCGCCAGAGGGCAAAGTGACCTTGAGCGTGGGCAAAAAAGTCTGAGTGGTGAAAGCATGTTCAGACTGAGATCCATTGGAGTTATTTTCATTTCTTTTGGAATAGTACGACTGTTGAAAGAACCCATTTGTGTTGAATGCAACTTGGATGATCAGAAAGCTGGGCGATAACGAATGCGTTGCGTTTCACCTTGAATCCAGATTCATTTTTGAGCATGTTCGCAAATCACGTTGAGCCTGCTTGAGCAAAGATTCTTGAAGGTATGTTGAATGCAACATGTATTGTAACAGCTTATGAGTTGTTGCAGATTCTATCGATTTTTCTGGGAGTTTGAATGCAACTCCAAAAGTTACTGAATGCAGTATAAGGCTGAAAGCAGCAGGCATGATTGAATGCAGTCGTGCGATATGTGGCGCATAGGAGCACGTCGACGTTTGAGTCGATCAGTTTCAATGCATTTTCATTTATGCAGTTGGCGTTGAATCATTGGGTGATTTGATCACAGGTAATGACCTGGAGAATTTTCCGTAGATATTTTTGACAAAAACTTTTTGAGCTTTCAATCGAGATCCATGCAAAGTCCTTGCAAACAAGTTAAACATGTTTGCATAGAAAGCAAAAAATACAAAGCAGTGAGAGAAACTCAAAAGCAGGTGGATTGGCACTATTTCAGCCTAACTTCCACGGGTCGGTGGTATCATGGCTTCAGCTTCATTTCTGGATTCTGAAGCGACGCTTCACAGCAGGCAGAAGATGCAGGATTGTCAGAGGCTTGGGTGGAAGCGCTCAAAAATGGAGCGCTGGCGACTTTCGCCAAGTTGAGTTTTGCTGTAACAAGCCCTGGAGTAGTGGCCACGGACGATCAGATCACCAGGTTCCTAGGCGATTTACGCCCGGGTGTGGCACCAACAATTGCTGATCGTTCAGCCTTCAAAAGGATCCTTTTCGAGAGTCAGACATTGATGATGCACAGTTTCAAAGCAACAGCCAGAGGAGAAGAAGCTTTGCCTAAAAAGCTGTTGGCACCTGAAAGGCAGGCCAGACTTGAAAGACAGAGACAGGAATTGCGCGGCTTGGACATACAAGGTCCCCTGGAACCATCCCATGCACTTCATGATTTATGTGCAAGCATGATGGAGAAGAATGAGGTCGCATACATCAATCCTTCGAAGTGCCTTTCGAGGCAGCAAGAACTTATGGGTACGAAGCCTGAGAAAGAAATCCAGTTGGATTCAACAAAGACGGCCCTGGTCATCAAAGAACAGAACAGTACAGCCGAGATCAACATTACGTTTGACTTATCGCTGTACCAGGCTATGCAGCGAAGAACCCTGGCCTTGGACCTCACCGGATTGGTGACCTATGAGGTGATGCGAAAATGGATCGACAGGTTGTTTGCTTTATACTCTCAACCACCAGCACCAGGCTTCCAAAAAGTTTCACAGGCCCAACTTTTGCGGGCAGACCGGCAAGCCTTTATCAGGCTGAGTGAGCTTTTTACGGGCTCACTTAAAGCAGCGGTGGTTGCGGGGAAGTTTCTGGATCCCCATGTGGAAAAGCCTGAGAGTGACATGGCCGTGGCATATTTCATGCTGCCAGTGCCAACGAGTCACAGTGCAGGTTCAACAGACAAGATGGACAAGGTGGACAAGGACACCAAGCGTGCCGCGGCTCCCAATACAAAGGGAGGACGAAGTTCCAGGGGCTTCGAAGGGATCCAACAAACGAAAGAAACGGGACCCAATCCCGACAGCGTTGATAGGCATGCACTCACGTACACCTCAAGGAGAGCCGATTTGTTTCAGCTATAACCTTGGGACTTGCAAGCAGGGCACTTCATGCCCACGTAAGCATGTCTGTGCGGTGCCCAATTGCTACAAGGCACATCCTCAGACAGAACATCAGTGATAACAATTGGGCAAAGCTGCAGTTTCATCACAGGGAGTCAAGCGTAAGTCTCCAACTTTGGACAGTGAACAAATCAGAACAGATGATTTTGTGAGACCACAGTTTGGGGAGAACGGCTTCTTCTGTGTCGAATTATTTTATGGTACAGGTAACCTGACCTATGCAATGAAACATTCTTTCCCAGACAGCTTTGGTGTGGATCACAAAGTGAACAAACAACGCATCAAAGTGGTCTGCCTCGACCTAACAAAGGCTGATCACCAAAAAATGGTGGAAGATTGGGTCCTTTCAGGTAAATGCTTGTGGGCGCACTTCGGTGTGCCATGTGGCACTGCTTCACGAGCGCGGCTCAGGCGCTTGAACAAGAAAGTGCATGGGCCACCACCATTGAGGAGCTCTAGATTTCCTGACGGGATCCCAGGTGTTTCAGGTCTGCATTTGGACTACGTGCAGCAAACAGACTTTACAGTTTCATGAGGAAGCTCATCAAGAAGATGCATCAAATGGGCATAGTTTGGACAGTGGAGAACCCTCTCACGAGTCTCCTTTGGGAGACATCCTATTGGTTGGATATTGCAGAGGCTACGGACCCTTATTACTGTGAGTTGCATAATTGCATGTTTGGTGGGACACGCTTGAAACGGACTTGCCTGGCAAGTAACTGCAGTGCTATCATGGCCTTGAATGTGCTCTGCGATGGCTCTCACGAGCATGCGGCATGGTCGAGAACAAATGGCGTCTTTGACACCTCTCTGGAAGCTGAATATACGCCTACACTTGCCAAAGCTTTGGCAACCACCATACCGGAGGCCATTGCCAAAGAGTACAAACTCAAGAATACTGTTCAATTCTCAAAGAAGCTGAAATTGTCACATTTCCATGCTTTAGCCTCAGCCAAGCAGCCCTCGAAATCTCTCAGCATGCAGGTGGTGCCGGATTTTTCACATATTTTTGTCCTCTCAAATGTGCCGCAGGAGATCACTTTTTCAATGCAAGACTCAGCGCTGGCGCGTTGTGTGTCAACACAGTACAATGGACAATCATTTTTGATTCCATGCCATAGCAAGCTCTTGCGCAAGACCAAGAAAAAAGGGGGTGATGGCCGTCTTCCGAAGATTTCAATGGAGAGAACACCGTCTCTTCACACTTTGTCGGATGTCCAGTTGCAGACTTGTGAGACAGGATTTGTGGATGTACATGACATGCTAGTCTGTCATAAACATGGGAAGGAAGCATGCGATGCTCGGAAGATTGTTTTGGAAACGACAAAGGTTGAGACAGATTGCACTGATTGGGTTTTTGGAGTTAGGTGGACACCGGAGTTTTTCATCAAAGAGGCGGTTGCAGTAGGTCAACCTTTTTCAACTTTTTCTGGTTTACCGAATGAAGTGCGCTGAGCTTGTGAGTGCATTGCTAGCATGTCACCTGTGGATGTGATCAACAACAGGTGCTCGAAATTGGGGGAGTGGCTGAAGTTGTCTAAGAGTTTTCAGTTGGAAGAGGAGGCCTTGAAGGCGTCCATGCCAGATTGCAGAAGGAGAATTTTAAAGAGCAAAAAACTGAGATTGATGAGACATATCATAGAGTCAGAAGGTTACGATGATCGTGCGTTGGCGGATGACCTATCCAGTGGTTTTTCTTTGGTTGGTGAAGTGCCGCAGTCGCATGTGCTGCCCAAAAAGCTACTGCCTGCTACACTATCTAGGCAGGATCTTGAGAACAACTCGAAACGCTCCAATGATGCCCTAAGGTACATGGCCAGAAGTTGCGGAGACAGTGAACTTGATCAAAAGCTTTGGGATAAGACGTTGCTTGAAACAGAGCGTGGCTGGATGCGTGGCCCACTGAATTGGGAAGAGCTGGGTTGTGGTGCAACACTTTCTAGGAGGTTTCCTTTGGAGCAGTCGGGAAAGGTGAGACCGATAGACGATTTGTCCCAGAGCCAAATCGACTCTACAGTGACTTGTTACGAGCAGGCTACAGTGGATGGCCCTGATGTGATCAGTGCCTTTTGCACCTTTCTTATGCGTTGCCTTGCGGGCATGGCAGGGCTACCAAGTTGGTCGGAAGATCTCTGGACTTGGCGTCGGCCTACCGCCAACTTGCGGTGTCGGACGATTCAGCTTGTCATGCTTTTCTTTCGGTATATGACCCACATCACCAATCGGCTGCACTGTTTCAACAAGTGGCATTACGGTTTGGGTCTAGGACGGCAGTCAATGCTTTCATACGATGTGCCAGGTTTTTGCACTGGGCGGCAGCGCGTTGCTTCAAATTGCCATTGTCATGTTATTTCGATGACTTTGTCTCCTTCGCTTGTCCGGAGCTTGCAAGAAAACACACAATCAACTTTGTGCCTCTCATGCTGGACATTTTAGGATGGAGCTTTGATCGCGAGGGCCCAAAGAGTGATGATTTTTCTGATGTGGTCAGCGCCCTGGGAGTACAATTCCACCTTGTTGATACTTGCAGTGGTGTTTTGAATATCTGCAACACGGAAAAAAGGATATGCGAAACCTTGACCCTCCTGGATGAGGTCATGGCTAAGGGCACCTTGCAGAAACGTGAAGCCTTAACTCTTAGAGGGCGATTGGCTTTCTGTGACGCTTTTGTTTTTGGGAGACTTGGGAAGATTGCTTTGCAGGACATTACGAAACATGCGTACAACAACCCCTTTCGAGAGCAGTTAGCTCCCACCACTTTGAACTCCATGAAGTTGCTGAGATCTCGGATTGCAGAAGGGAAACCTAGACGCTTGACATGCGAATTGTTGGAGACTTTATTTCTTTTCACGGATGCTAGCTTTGAGGAGAATGGTCAAGCTGGTTTGGGTGCGGTACTGGTGAACGGTGCCGGGAAGGTCTTAGCATGGTTTGGGATGTGTTTGAACCAGGAACAATTGGCGCCTTTTCTCAGCGCTGGCCAACAAACAATTATAGGTGAGCTTGAGACCTTGGCAGTTGCCTTGTCACTACTGGTTTGGCAGAACCTCCTGGAGTCGGTGCAACTCATGGTTTATATAGATAATGAGGGTTCGAAATTTTCACTGATCAAGGGTTACTCCACCTCCAGAGCCACGCCAGAGGGATCATGCCTGATTGATGCAGCTGCATTGGTCACGTACCATGAAGGGTACACACTGAAAGTCACCCAAAAAACAATGCCACAGAGCTTCAACGCTGACTGTGGATTCCAAGCATTTGCATGGATAGGAGCCATCCTTTCAGAACAAATGCCAGTGCCCATGCCACCACAGCATGCCGCCGAATGGAGATATCTTTTTGCAGCCCATCTTTTGCACACAGAACAGCATTTGCACAAGATTGACATCATCTATCTCGGAGGCACGAAGCTGAACCTGATCTACTTCGACAACTGGCTGAACTGCTCAAACAGCATGGTGTTTGGACTGACAGGGCAAATGAAAGGGCTGCCACAATCCTTGATAGGGTGCCTGGTACAACCATACGCCAAGTCCTGACCTCAGCTCGCCCTTGGCCTGCCATGAAGCAAGCAGCAAATGAAGCCAAACCAGGCATTAAGCTGATCATGCAAGATGAACTAGATGCGCAGATCGCAGCACGATCAAAGCACAGAAACCAGTTTGGACGCAAGCCTTCCAAGCAAGGGGGGAAAAAGCAAGAAAGCAAAGAACATGTCATCGTTACAGCCAAAGACCTCCACATACCGCAAGGGGTATTCAAGCAGCAAGACGGTACCATTTTGGGGCCGTTGAGAGGGGATCAAGTTGGGCAACAATGCCAGTGGAGTTGTACATGTTGATCAGGATGAACCACAAGCAATGTTGAAGCTGCCAGCCCCAATCTCCAGCCATGGTCTTGCAGTAATGATCCTTGCCACCCAAGCCAATGCTCACATGCACTCCGTAGAACTCACCAGGTTCCCAGCCATGTGCACCTCGACAGGAGAGCCACTGATTGCAGCAGGATACATCCACCAGCTTGGAGCTCAGCAAGTGCAAAGACATGGGCCTGCGACAAAGCTAGCCGTTGAAGAACAAGACGCGGTAGCCATCAGATGTCCCACCTTCCGATGCAAAATCATCCTGTCAAAGCTGCCTTTAGCAAAGAAGCCCTCCTCCAGCCGGCGAACAAATCTGAACCAGTGGTGGTTGACGTTTGGGACAGGCAATGGGTATCAAAAAGATTTGAAAAGACCAAACAAGCTACCGTATGTTGGCAAACCAAGCCGAAGCCTTGATTGCAACAAGTAGTGCCAATGGAGTTTACTATGAACCAAGATCCCCATGCGGCCGTTACCCGAGCCAAGATCATCACGTGACCTGGCTGCCTGGAGCAGGCTTCCAAGATGCCAAGTATGCTCAGCAGACATCGCCCAAGCAACCACCATGACCAGACATATAGACAGATACGGCCTCCGAAGTGACACAATGAACGCATCCGAAATCCACACCAAGCATCGGCCTGAGACCCCACTTCTGTTGGGGCGCACAAAGAAGCTGTACATCCTTGGGCCACTTCCATATTCCACCACCAAACAGCAGTCACCAAGCTTCTGGCAACCTGGAAATGGGAAGCAAGGGCTCTCCAGCCACGTGGAAGGAGCCAAGATGGAAATGGTATCAACTCAACCATTCAGGCCACTGAAGACCCATCACACTGGATCTTTGTGCTAGCCCACGGTGATGTTCTTGTCAGCAAACTGCATGAAGACAAGCAGCCAGACGTCACTGGACAGTATTCCATCATCGCATCCAAGAAGACCATGCAGCACCTCCATGGCCAAGACCAAGACCCATGGGTTTCATATGGAGACCCCTGGCAACAGCAGCTTAAGCCAGTGCCAACCAGCAGCGGCCCGAGCGGAATATCTGCCTCGGACAAGAAGGTCCAACAGGCAGTGGCAGCGATCCAACCAGAGTCTGATGTTGCAATGGAGTCACAGCTTGAAGCCAGAGTTGTCCAATTAGAGCACCAGCTGCAACAAGTCCAGCACAGCCAATCAGATGTTGAGAGAAAAGTCGCACAGATTGAACACCATGTCCAGCAGGTCCAACACTCCCAGGTAGGTGTTGAGGCGAAAGTCACCCAACTGCATACCCAGCTGGACCAACAGAATATCCAAATTGGCCGCACTTTGGACGCAAAGCTGAGTGAACAGATGGACAAAATCGAGGCCCTGCTGTCCAAAAGGGGCAGGCACGAATGACTATCCCATGATGCCGAGATCAATTATGAGGACTTTGTCAAGCCAAGCCGACCGGCCCGGAAAGCCAAATCCTCATCTGCATGCCAATATCCACTGGCGAAGCCAACAGTGGTTAACCGAGTTCCCAGATTCATCCGTCTTCTACTGACAGTATTTGTAGTTCATTTTAGGCAGGGGAGGCCGCAAACCCAGGCCCTGAGACCTTTGGAACGATCAATCCCACCGGCTTGATGGGAAAGACAGCTGACCTTGCAGCACTGTCCAGGTACAGTGCCACCATGGCGGTGCAGGAGACGCATCTAACAGGCCAAGGATTTGGACGTTTCAAAAAGGAGCTTGCCTGGCAGAAATCAGGTTTCCAGATGACCCACGGCGCACCAGCGCCGCCAAAGAATCAGTCCATCAAAACGCTAGGAGGAAAACAAACAGGTGTCGCTTTCTTGAGCCACCACGCGTTGAGAAGTTTGGCACATCACTGGTCCTCAGAGGACTACGCAACAGGTAGATGTTTAGCCACTGCAGCCTTTGTTCAAAAAAGATGGATAACAATGGGTACGGTATATGGTTTCAGTGAAGGTTCACACTCCATAGAGGTACAGCAGCACACTGACAGAATGCTGGCCGGACTATCCAGCCGGATTGTCGAAGCGGCCCATGGCCTTAGGATGATCGGTGGAGATTGGAATCTAGATAGGTCATGTATTCCCCAAGTAGACCAGTGGGAAAACAAGGGATGGGTTGAAGCGCAACACCTTGCGTACCTGAAATGGCAAAGACCTTGCCAGCCCACCTGCAAAAAGAAGACTATCAAAGATTACCTCTTTCTCAGCCCAGAATTCCTGCCATATGTGCAGGATATCCAGCTTGACAGCACAACCTTCGCCGACCATGCAGCGATTTTGGTAACAGTTAGTGATCTTGATAGACCACCACTTGTACCCCTATGGAGAAAACCCAAACCTATAATTTGGCCACCAAAAGTTAACCACGCAGATTGGGAGACCACAGTACAGCATCTTGATGACTCAGATGAATGGTATCAATCACTTTGGCATGATGTTGAATCTTTCGCCAACCAGCAGTGTAAGCAGCAGCAAACCCCAATTCCACAGCAGCACCAATTGGGAAGAGGAAATACCAAAGACACTACGTGGTCCGATAAAACCATAGCTCCTGTAAAACCCAACAGACGTGGTGACATCCAGTCAGAATTTGCCGGTGCAAACTTGACCCACTCCAGGTGGACAAAGCAAATCAGACGTCTCCAACACTTCACAAGATGCACAGGAGACACTGAAGTGAATGCCAGCATGATGGAGCATCGAGCCAGCCTTTGGAGAAAGATCCGACAAGCACCCGGATTCCACCAAGGTTTTCCAGTTTGGTGGGCAATGCAGGTCAAAATTTTTCCAAACACCCCAGCGTTGCTGCCAGTCACCCTGCCAGATCTTGACATGGCAAATGCAATTTTCCTTGAGTTTTCCAAACACGAACGTACCTTGGAACAAAGCCTGCAGAAAGCAAGAATCATCCACGCCGTCCAACGGCGAAGCCAGGATCCGTTGTTAACCTACAAAGATATCCAGAGAGATAGAGCCGAACCGGTCCAAACTGTCATCCAGACAACAAAAGTGCCTGTTTTGTCGGTTGAGCCCACTGGTGACGCCGTCAGCATTCGCCTTGCCCAACCATTGCCTGACAGCATCCAAACCATTCCAATCAAGGGATTCCAGTTGCATTCAAACAACTTGAGCCAGACCACATCAGTATGCCTGCGGAAGTTGCACAGCAAATCCCAGAAAACTTAGAAGTCCAAAAGCTTGCTTCAGCATGCCTTCATTGCAGTTGACAATAGGAATAAATATTTGGTGTACTACTTTTTTGGCAATCATATATCTGCATAGCTGTGAGTGTTTGCTTTTCAGTTTGGGTCCGCATGTGACCTGCACGACCCTTTGATGAACGCGCCTTGATTTTCTGCTGCCTCTGCCTGAGTTGCGCAGTTGTTGAGTCATGCCATTTTTGAGTTCTATTGCATGCAAGTGCGCGGTGAAAATGAAATTGGTGATATCAATGGGTCAATGGGGTCAAGGGTAAAAAAGGACGCAAAAATGGCCGTGAAATGATATTGAAACAAAACTATTCACCAGTGGATGGAATTGGATTTCCCCCAAGTGTTCAGACCGATGTCGGAAAATGTGTGAAGCTTGATTTCGGGGGTGAAGTGTTGTTTATGAGAATGGGATTTGCCTTCTTGTCGCTGTTTGATGGAATTTATCGGCCACAAATCCAGAGAAGGCCGAAGGAAAGCAGTACCTGTACGAAGTAAGCAGCTGCAAACACGTGTGTTTGGTTAACTCCCCATGATTTTTTTTTGCTCCAATCGCCATGTTAGCTCTCCATGATTTTGCTTTTCAAAATGGGCATTTGTTGGTGGGCTTCGGCCTCGAAGCGCGCAGCAGCTGCGATTGAAGGTAGCCTGAATTTTATCTGGAGCTAGTGAGCACCACAAGCAGAGGCACCAACGCTATGCCTGTGGCTGTGAGATGTGAAATCTGACAACCGTATTAACCGTATCATCGACTCAGACTCTGCATTTGGCTCCTTGAGAGGTGCGGTCCCAAACCCATCCCTAAAACTGTCGAGTTTTGAAACAACTTTCAGTAGGTGATGACAGAATAGTTGTTGGTGGTTTGAAAAATGCAGCACAATTTTTCGATTTTAGTCAAGCATCCATCATTTTCCCATCATTTTCCATCCTTTTTTCCCCTTTTTAATCCATTTTCATCATCATTTTCATCATCATAGTCCAGAACTTGGGGATACTTGGGGTGTCCCATGAGTATCCCATCCATTTGGCCGGATGACTTCGCCGTGGTGACGGGACGCGTTTAGTGACGCTCGTGACGGTTTTGTGACGGTGGTCTCTTGCGGCTGAGCTGGTGAGTTGTTCTGGGGTGGATTTTCATGGAACGGGGCATGCTGGATTTTGCTTGGGTTAACATATATATATATCATATGTATATATATATATCATCTATATTTATATATATCACATATATATATATATGATATATGTATATATTATACAAATATAGACTATAGATGTAAAGAATAAACACACATATCACATATATTCCATGACGTTTTCATGACATTTCCTTGTCAATGCCTGGGCACAGGTCCAAGTCAAGGCAACAGGTTTAGAGTTATCAAACACGGTGCTTCGACATCCCCTCGAAAACATCCATATGCCACGAATTGCAGAAACGTCATCTGTAAATGGATATATCATATGTGTCTATCTATTGATTATATATAAATAAATAAATAAATAAACAATTAAATAATAAAATATCATGCCGTAATTTTGGATTTTGAATTTGCAGATTGGATTCGCCACCACGAAAAATGAACGGGTCAGCCACCAGATCAGAAACTGCGACGGTGTCGCCTCAGGGCATCGGCCATGATCGCTCCAATCATGGTGGTGTTTCCCCATGGTCTTACTATATGATTAATGGGTTTCATCAAATGAAACATGGCTTGGTTTATCATTACTATATGGTCTTACAGTACCAGAGATGCTGTTGAATGGTGTTGATAGATATATATATATATCTATATATATATATCTATATATATATATATATATCTATATATATATATATCATATATCATATATCATATTCATACCAGATCTGGTGGTTTTCATGGTTTTCATAAAATGGTCCCGCATTCCATGGTGCCCAGGATGCTCCCTGGTGTTTTTTTCTGGTGCCCAGGAAGCCCAGGAAGCCCAGCCAGAAAATTTTGCCCATGGCACGCGGCAAGAGGAAGCAGAGCCATGGTGAAAATTTGGGCGAAATCATGGGGAAAATCGATGGGAAAATCATGGGAAAATGATGATATCATGGGATATAGATGTCAAAATCGATGGGAAAATAAAATGGGTAAAAGAACGAGCAAAAACACATGATACAGACAGTGAAGAATCCATGACATGATTGTTTTTTATTCAAGCAGTCATGTAATGAAAGCGGTTTATCTGGTGAAGCAAGATTCGGATGCGTATCAGCTGGCTGGCTCAAGGTTAGACTGTGTAACTTGAGTTCAACGACAGTGCATCAATGTTCTTCATGTCAATGTCCAATTGCAGGTTCACAACATGTTCTTTCTTTTTGAGTGCATTCAACTTGCCCGGGGGATCGTAGATGAGCCATGGATGCTGATGAGAACTCAGCTTGCCTTAAGGGCTTGCGCAGGAAGTGGCAGAAACCATCGCATGGCAATGTAGGAGATGCCATTTTACATGTTGAATCTGTAGATGAGGATGTTCATGTTGTTTCACATGATTGCCCCAGAGTTAGTTCAAGCCTTGTGCCGCCTGGTGGTGACGCGCAATCAGTTGGAGCCTTTGCACTCCCTGACAGTCTGGATCTCGGTTTTGGACCTCAGCCGCAGCATGAAGATGCGTCTACAAATTATGAACCTTCATTTGCACCAACTACTGATGTAGAGTTGGACGTAGGTGGAGTGAGTTCATTTGCAGATCACAACGCTGCGGTGCCAGACTTATTTATCAGGAGGGCAAGGCTTGCAAACATTACCATGCCTTGGGAGACACCTTTGATGCGTGGAATCTTTGGAGAGACAGGGCCGAGTGTTAACCTCAGTATGCCGTTGGACTGGGGAACAGCTGATTTACCTCTGTCTGGATCGGCTGAACCATGCCCTGCAGAGCCCATCATTCCTTCCCAGTGCAGGTGGTCCTGTGCCCAGTATGTTTTGCATAAGTCCGATGAAACGTACTTGCAACAGAAAGACAAGACCATGAATGGAGCACTTGCAAAGTGGAAGTTCTTGGTTTTGACCGATACACGTTTCTCAGAAGTTGGCAGACAGTTGGTAGATGCAGATGATGAACAGATAGCTCTGGTGCTGACCTCAGTCATGGGAGTGAAGTTGCCCAACATGGTGTTGAAGAGGGCAGGAGCCATGATGATGTATTACAGGTGGCATGCAAGACATGGAGTGGAAAATTGGTTGCCATTCGATGAGAGCATGGTGTGGCAGTATGTGATGTATCAGTCTGCAACTTGTGGGGCAGCGTCACGATCTCAAAGCGCTTCGGTTCTCGCACTATGTCATGGGTTTTGACAATGCCTTGCACTGCGCAAATTCCAGGAGAGTTGTTGGCCAGGCACAGTTGCAGTTGTCCTCAAAGGCACCCACACGTCAGGCCAGGCCTCGTACGGTGTTGGAGGTGAAGGCATTGCATGCGATTGCAGATGGAGTAAGCCACTCAGTGGTTGATCGATGCATGGCGTCGAACTTGCTGTTAGCACTTTATGGAAGATGCCGAGTCTCTGACTTGAACTTCGTACATGAAATTTTGCATGATGTTTCTGGAGGCTCAGGGTTCTTGGAGGTATCGACCAGGTACCACAAATCTGCAAGGTCGGCTCAGCAAAAGGCGCTGTTGTTGCCGATTGTGATGTCTAGCAGTGGTGTCGCAGATCTGCCGTGGATCCATTCATGGATATCAAATCGAAAAGCCTGCGGCCTTGCAACTTCTGGACTGGTACAAGGTGCTTTGATGCCAGCACCCTGCTTAGGTGACAGGGTAGCCTGGATGAAACGCCCGCTGTCGCCCGGAGAGGTCACAAACATCCTGAAGGGATTCCTCTCTAGTGATGACCCGGCTCTTTCCAGTCACAGCCTCAAGGCCACCACTTTGAGCTGGGCATCAAAAGCAGAAATCCCACGCGAGCAACGTCGCATTTTGGGGCGACACAGTTCAGCAGTGCAATGTGCAGACTCTTACTACAGTCGAGACATCAGCATTGGGCCCGTGAATTCCTTGCTGAAAGTCATCAACATGGTCAAAGATGGCACTTTCATGCCTGATGCCTCCAGAGCAAATTACTTTCCTGCAGGTGGCGGCAAGTCGTCGAGCATACCTGCCCATGTGGTCATGCAGCCGTTCACACCGGCATTTTTGGAGAGGGGACAGCCTGCCACTCCAATGGGGCCCATGGGTGTGCCTGGTGCAGGGCGTGGACAACCTACAGTGTCTGCGCCAGTTTCGCCGGCAGCCGTGTCGGATGTGAAGAGTGAGACGAGCTGGAGTTGCATTGGTGCCAAACAGGGCCTTGGAGTGATTGAGCTGTCGTCTGACTCCGATACGGAGAGCTCAGAAAGCAACAGTGTAGCAGGATCTTCTGATGAAGATGATGCCATTGACCTTGAGTCGGAACCTGAAGGTGACGGTCGTCATGCTGGACGTGATGAATCAGCTCATGGCATCGTTGCCAGGAACACCAAGACAAAGGTGGTACATGAATGCAGAGACAAGTCATGTGTGGGGTTTACTTGCCAAGACGACTTCATGAGGTCAATGGAAGGGAAGCTCACATTGTGTGGCAGGATGGTCACAAAGAACTATGGTTTGATTTGCGGTGCCTTCAATTGGACGGCAAAGTGCAGGGTCTGCTCCAAGGGACGCAGAGACCCAAACATGTTGGACTGATACGTCAAGAAAAGATGTTTCACCTGCGCTGCGTTTCACCGTGTCCGAGCCATGCAGCAAAAGAAATGTTTGCTACTTTATATGTTTTCAGCGGTGAATGTGCAGATGTCTTCAACCTGCTGACACGTCATCACATGTTTTGATGTCTCCTCATGCCCCATGCGCTCATGTGAATGTCAGAGGTTCTCTCTTGGGAATGAATGTTTGTTTTGTGTTATTTGCGGAATATCTGAAGCCAATGTGGCAATTTCGGCAATGTGCCAAACAAAGAATGCGATGAGCATTCACCACGATGTGTGGATATCCGCAGCGATGTGCTGAGGGGACATGTGCAAAAAGCTGACTGTCAGCACAGCAACTGATGATTGTTGCAGGCGTCATGTAAATCTGTGTCGACCTGATGGAGGGGTTGCAGATGATTTGAGACTTATGCAATGCAACTTAAGTTGTTTCCTTTTACTTTGCAGTCTCTGTGGGGTCATCCTTATGAAGGGTTTGAACTGGATTTGTGAAAGAGGAACATGTTTATACTTTCTCTTTTAGATCTGACTGACCATTGCTGCCATGACATCCGTCGTGGATTCACGTGCCCATTTTCTGAAAAGATGCAGAGACATGGGGATGACAGAGCGGGCAGTTAACAGCCTGACAACTGGAAATTTGGACACGATGGGTAAGTTAGCATTTGCCTCCATTGGATGCTGCAGAGTTTGGAGTGTTCGCTCAGAACATGCTTGGAGCGATGATCAATCAGGCTGATACAGCCGTACTCAAACGTTTAGTGTTTGAGGGGCACACCCTAGTTCTTGGACAGCTCCGAGAGTTGGTGACAGATCCGAATGCAGCAGCCTCCCGAAAGCTCCCGGCAGTGGAGCGAGAGCATCGCATGACGGAGCTTCGTCAGAGGTTGGTAGGGGTGGTCTGAGAAAAACAGCTTGAGCCATCACATGAACTCTTAGAAGCCATGATGCAACAGAAAGAAACCAATCAGTTGAATTTTGTGCAGTTGGAACGTTGTACATCCCGTGATTGGGAAATCACGATGGGGAAGAACAAGAAGCAGTTGGCTTTGGATTCTGAGAAGTTGATCATAAAGGAGAAATCAGACATCCCGGACCAATTCCATAGCTCAGAGCTGCAAGCCTTCGAGGCGCTCCGCAGACGGGGCGTCGCAATGACGTTTGCTGACATGATTTCTTGGGAAGCTCATGAGAGGTACTTGCAGCAGTTGACATCACATCTCCGTACAGAACCGCCTCCCAACTTCATGAGACCTACTTTGCCGCAGATTCTCAAAGCGGATAGGCAAGTTTTCTTGTACCTCATTCGCATTGGTGTGGACCTAAAGCGTCAACCAGACAACAGCCTTCAGCTTGATGACAAGATCTTCACTGCCCTTCAGTCCTATGAGGTTGGTTTCCACCTACTCCCTCTTCCAAAGGCAACACAGCCAGCGGAGAAGCAGAGTCAGCCAGCAGCTGGACCTTCATCATATGGTGGAAACAAAGGCAATTGGTCTGGAGGAAGACCCCAACCGTACAAGGGAAAAGGTGGTGGTCATGGCAAAGGCAAAAGCAAAGGAGGGCGGTCGGTGCTGCCCACATTTTTACTTGGGCTGACAACACCAACATGGATATGCATGGAAGGCGATTGTGCTTCAACTATCAGATGGCCAAATGCACTGACGCCCCAGACGGAGGAGAATGTCCCCGTGGGTGGCATCTGTGCAGCCGCAAAGGCTGCCATGCGCCGCACCCAGAGCGCGATCATGATCACAAGAAGAAGTGACGTGTCAAAGGCCGCATCAGCTCCCTAGTGGAATCGGGTTTGGGCCTCAATGAATGTTTGATAGTTGAAATCTTTGCGGGCACTGGAAGAGTTACAGCTGCGCTGAAGCATTTGGGTTTACATAGTTCTTTTGGAACAGACCATGTGCGACCTAAGCATGCAGTTGCTCCTATAGTGTTGGCAGATTTATCAACTGAAGCTGGCATCGAGTTGTTGATGCAGCGGCTCTCAAATCCCAATGTGGTTGGAATTTTCCTGGCTCCACCGTGCGGGAGTGCCTCAAGGGCAAGATCAATCCCGGTTAAAGGAAAACAACCTGGCGACCCAGAACCACCTAGGCCGCTACGGCCAAACCAGTACCCAAACGGGTTACCTTTTCTTTGCTTTGTTGACCGACTGAAAATTTCAAAGGCCAATAAGCTGTATCACCTCACAGCAAAGCTGATACAATGGGCAGTTGAAGAAGATTGTCTTTTTGTTGCTGAGGACCCGCAATTCAGTTTCTTCTGGCAAACCAGTTTTATTCAAGCAGTCGTTGGACTCATGGATTTCAGAGTTTTTCAGTCATGCCAGTATGGCAGCTCACGCCCAAAGCGCACAATGCTTGGTTTCAACGCGGAAGAATTTCAATGTCTCAATAAGATGTGCCCTGGTGTCTCCAAGACTCACAAGCATGAAAAATGGGGACTGTCTCCTTTCACCAACCAATTTACCCCTTCAAGCTGGCAAAATCAATAGCACTGCAGTTTGTTTTGGCGTTGAAACGTAGGGGCATTCAAATGCTCCCCGAAACCCTTGCGGAGATCTCGCAATTTGACGCTGCCTTTTTGTCATCCCTGCGCAAACAAGTGTTCAAGCGAAGGCCTCAAAACTGCCGCCACTGACTCCTACATACTCTGCAAAGTTGGCAGTCACAGCCTTCAAATCAGATTTGCCGCAAGTGGAAATTAGATACAAAGTTTCCACAGTTTTACATGTTGCTGCGTATAACGCGCCCACAGCCTTACCGAAAGGCGCCAAGCTTCTTTTCACAACAAATGCTTTACTTCCCTCCGAATGTTTGCAACGGGGGGCTTTTGTCTCCGGTCAGCAGATGCAGCAGGAAGAAGTTGACAGGGTTGTTAAACTATGTGGCGACTCCCCCATTCACAAGACGGGTGTGACTGAAACCCAGGTTTGGGGGATACCTTGGAGTGAGAAACAGTTCATCGAACAGATGGTACGTTTTGGACACCCTATGACCTTACAGTCAAACCTACCTGAGATCCTGCGCGACGCAGTAGGGCTTTACAACTCTATGGATGCACAGCAGAGGATGGCCTACAGAGCAAACAAGCTTGGTTTTTGGCTAAGAAGGTTGGTGGAGCTTAAGTTTGATGAAAAGAAGTTGAAACAGACGCTGGATTCCGAAGTTGCCCAAGTTTTGGAGTCGAAAAATATCCTCCTCTGGAAGGAGATGCTGGAGGCAACACAGCATCCGGACATGAATGTTGTCCAGGAGTTTATGAATGGTTCTGAGCTTGTTGGGTGCGTGCAGAAGACGGGACTATGGCCTGCGAAGTTCCAACCTGCGTCTATTGGAGTGGACGAGTTGCATCAAGTGGCCATCAAAGAGCGTGCATTGTTTGAACAACAGTTTGGGCAAGGCAACCAGGAACAGTTTCTTGAAGAAGTTTGGACGAAGACTTTGGAAGAGGTCGAATCTGGCGTTCTTGCAGGCCCCTTTTGTTTGAACGAGGTGCCAGACCAGTACCCACTGTCTCGACGCTTTGGGATTGCCCAGGGCGCCAAGATACGTTGCATTGATGATTTCTCTAGATCCAGCATGAACAGTGCTGTCCAGACTTGTGAAAGGCCTAAGCCACACACCTTGGATGTCTATGCTGCCTTGTGTGTTTTTGTGATGTCTTCAAACAAGAGATCCAGAAAATGGCTTGGGAGAACCTTCGACTTGACTGGAGCATACAGACAGTGTGCAGTGCATCCTTCATCCAAGCCTTACGCACACATTGCTGTGAGGCATCCTTTGACAAGGGAGATCCATGCGTCTCGGATGCGTGCGCTCCCATTTGGTGCTGTGAAGTCAGTGCACGCCTTTTTGAGGGCATCCGCAAGCTTGTGGTTTTTGCTGGTCAAGGAGTTTCTTGTGCTGGCAACAAATTATTTCGATGATTTTGTAACCTTTGCTGAGGATACAGAGGCATCAGCAGTAACAGCTTGTGTTCACATGTTTTTCAAGTTGGTCGGTTGGGCGTTTGCAGCCGAGGGCCCCAAGGCTCCAGACTTTGCTGAACTCTTCACGGCCTTGGGGGTCACAATAAACGTGGGATGTCTTCATACTGGCTTGGTGACAGTCGGCAACACTGAAAGCCGTCGACAGGAACTGCTGAAAGTCCTGGATGAGCTTGTGACATCCAGAAAACTGACCAAACCCGAAGCGTTGCGCTTACGGGGACGCCTGCAATTTGCGGCTGGGCATGTCTTCGGCCGTGTGGCCAAAAGTGCGTTAGCAGCTGTATCGCTCATGCGTATGGCGTATGATGGTGGGTCATCCACGCTCAGCAGTCACTGCACAAAAGAATCTTGGAATCTGGACGGCCGCGTGAGCTAAGGCCAACTTGCAATGAGTCATGGTATATCCAAACTGATGCATGCTATGAACCTGAGGGTGACCATGTTTTTGCGGGTATAGGCGGGGTCTTGTTCGCCCCTGATGGGAAGCCAGTCGAGTTTTTCTCACAGCAGCTTAATCAACAGATGATCGCAGCTTTGAACCCTGGCAGCCGTAAGACGGCGATCTTCGAGTGTGAGTTTTTCGCTCTCTTTTGTGCGATGCTGTTGTGGGGCAGTTCAGTCAGCAGTGCCTTAGTCTTATACACTGACAACAATGCGGTGCGTGATGCCATGATTTCTTGTCATACTACAAATGCAGTTGCTAAGAAGATTTTGGTTGCAGTTTTATCTTGGAGACCGAGTTGCAGTTGGCACCTTGGTTTGCGAGGGTCCCGACGAACTCCAACCTAGCTGACCACCCTTCACGTTTAGAGGTGGAACTTTTGTTGAAGATGGGCGCACAACGGCATGAGTTGTGTGCCGAAGAATGCTGGGGTGTTCTGTTGTCCAGAGCTGGAAGTTGGGGAGATGACCTGGGCATCAGAACATCCCAGCGTGAAAAGGGAAGTTGCGCTTGAGAGCTTGCCCTGTTGAACAGTTTATTCAGATTCCTTGCAGTGCATTCACAACCTTTCTTCAGACATGTCTTTCAGCAGCTGTGCCAGCGTTTGCAAGACTGATAATCAAGCAGTCATGTAATGAAAGCGGTTTATCTGGTGAAGCAAGATTCGGATGCGTATCAGCTGGCTGGCTTAAGGTTAGACTGTGTAACTTGAGTTCAACGACAGTGCATCAATGTTCTTCATGTCAATGTCCAATTGCAGGTTCACAACATGTTCATTCTTTTTGAGTGCATTCAACTTGCCCCACCCACAATCCGCCCTCTGGCAAGTTGGGTGCACTCTTTGGCAACTTGACGTCTTCATCATGGACATTCGTCGAAGCGTTGACATGTCAAAACGACATGGCCAAGCCCACAGCCTGATGACCTGGGCATCAGAACATCCCAGCGTGAAAAGGGAAGTTGCGCTTGAGAGCTTGCCCTGTTGAACAGTTTATTCAGATTCCTTGCAGTGCATTCACAACCTTTCTTCAGACATGTCTTTCAGCAGCTGTGCCAGCGTTTGCAAGACTGATAAGAACATGTATTGAATGATGGGAGAAAGGTGAGTAATGGCATAAATAACCACACATGTGATTTGGTTGTTGAACATGGGGGAGACACCATCCAATATGTAAAAAATGTTGTTTTGTTCTGGTATTTTTGGTCATCCCCAACACTAACAATGCCATGTGCGCCATGTGTGTGTTTTCCACGGGTAGAATGAAATACATCATACTAATGATGTCATCGAGGATAAAATTGGGTCATTTTTGGAACAGTGATGAGCCCTTTTTCAGTAAAGATGCAAGTATGATTAGATATTTACTTGATAAACATGTGGAGACTACTATCCAGTTTTTTCAGATACAATAGATGTTCCTTTATCCCATTTCAAAATGATTACGAAGTATCAAGTATCAACTACCAACCATCCTACCAACACTACGAACCAATTTGGGTTCTATTGTGCTTTTGTTTGCATCAAAGGAAGGGGATACCACCCAAATCACATTGTCGGTGATTTTTCCCACTATTATCTCATTATTATGCCCTTATATCTTATTACATTAGTTACATACTCGTCATTAATGTCATGAAATCAATTGCTTACAAATTTTTTACATACTCATCATTAATGATGTCACTAGTTATCAATTGGGGATTTGCTTGGCATGTTGCTATCTTGTAGCCATCCGCTTTCCTGGAAATCTCCGCGATTTCGAACCTTGTTGGTTGATCGTGTACCCTGGGGTAAACATAGAAAAAACATGTGGAGAAACCATGGGGAAAACCGTTCGGAAAATGATCTACAAATGGTGGGTTGTCCATATCCTTTCTGTTTACAGGAGGGTACGATGAACAGGTTCAAACCTACTCAGGTTTGATCGGGTTTTTGACACATTTCTGGAATCCTAATGGAGGTTGTGCTTCAAGGTCCCCATTGGGTTTGTGTGGGATATCAGCAGTTTGCATATTTTTTCTGGTAACCCTCCGGCAATCAAACATGCCAGTGGAAAATTTAAAATGTATAGATGATTTTCCCATTCAGACTTTCATTTTATAGGGGATTTTCCCATTGCCACGTTTGAGTACCAGAGGGTATATGATATCAAGTGTTGTTTTTGTAAGTGGTTAAGGGGAAGAACAAAAACCAGCTGTCCTACCATTTGGTGACAAAAAATCGCGCGGCTTCCCAACTTTCGTCACTGGTTGATCTCCAAAGTTTCGATATCCCAGTGGATTGGCGTTTCTAAAATGTCCTGGTCTGTTGAATCCAGATGGATCAAAACACCCAAAAAAGGTCGCTCTTTTGACCAAAACGGGAACGTCGTTTTCCTTTGAGGCCGGGAAAAGGTCAGTCCAAAGGTTCCAAGGGCGGTAAGTCCAAGGGCGACGAGGCGAGACCATCTCAATTTCGGTGTCGGATTTGCACAAAAACCGGTGGGATTTTCATCCGAATTTTTAGGTCAGAATTATGGGAACATTTTCTTCGCGATTTCACCCAGAAAATGGTGGGATTTTTTGGACGATAGAGATTTCGGAAACCGTGGAAACCATCAAAATCAAGATCTTGACGGGTTTCTTTAACCATCCCAAATGGTAGTGCTTTATGGCGGGTGAATCCCACATTATTCATGTGGATTTTCCAACATGTCAGGTCCAGACAACCCAGACAACGCTTGGATGGCAACAGGTCCAGATTGCACGTTGAACAATGGGACAACTCCAAGTTGCCAAGTTGGAAGTCATCTTTTTCTTGCGTTACTAGTTGCCCCCTGGCAATCAAACGTGGAAAATTCTCGAACTAAATGGAGCTTTGTAGCTGAGAAAATCTTTGAACTATGATTTTCCAGCCACGTGTGATTGTCACATTATATCACCATAATATATATATTATATATATTAATCCATTAAATGATATTTCAGCGATGGGTTCAAAAAATGATATCACCATGAACAAACCCATGAAATCCCTGGTTTTGTCGATGGATTTTCCATGGTAAACTCCCAGCCGCGGGTCAGTGTTGCCGCATTGCCGCGAGGAACCTGACGCGAAGCGGCCAAGGAATGAGGACAGTTATCGCGGGGAAAAAAAAGGGCCGAATGGATTTTCATCAGTTTCCAGGATTGTTTTTTACCTTCTGGTAAACTAACATAGCTATGGAAAAATCACTATTTTTCATGGGTAAATCCACTATAAATTGCCATTTTCAATAGCTTTTATGGATTGTGTTTTGCGGGAAAAATCTTCGGAACCATATCCAGAGTTCTGGTCACCTGGCTGGCTAAGCATTTTGGCTGAACTTTTCTCAATCCTCCGAAGTTTGACAAGTGACACTTCGCAACAGATGCATTTTGCCTTCCTGTTGTCCGTTGTTTCGATTATTCCAGGTCTGGCAGAGAGATTTCATACTGCCCCCTTCATCAGATTGCGGATGTTCCTGATCTGGATGAAGTGCAGAAGTGGGCCGCCTTTTTTGCCAGCAATGAAGGTGGCGGCATGTCTTACCTCAATGCAAGGGACAAGGCCGTCGAGATTCTCGAGGATGAGACCTTTTTTGATTTGGATGAAGTGAAGAAGTGGGCCGCCTTTTTTGTCGGCAAGGAAGGTGACGGCATGTCTTACCTCAATGCAACGGACAAGGCCTTGGAGATTCTCGCAGACAAGCCTCCCTTTGGTCTGGATGAAGTGAAGAAGTGGACTGCCTTTTTTGTCAGCATGGAAGGTGGCGGCATGACTTACCACAGTGCAGTGATGAAAGCCTTCAAGATTCTCCACAGAAACCCTCAATATTATTTGGATGATTTGAAGAAGTGGGCCGCCTTTTTTGCCACAATGAAGGTGGCGGCATGTCTTTCCTCAATGCAACGGACAAGGCCTTCGAGATTCTCGAGGATGAGACCTTTTTTGATTTGGATGAAGTGAAGAAGTGGGCCGCCTTTTTTGTCGGCAAGGAAGGTGACGGCATGTCTTACCTCAATGCAACGGACAAGGCCTTGGAGATTCTCGCAGACAAGCCTCCCTTTGGTCTGGATGAAGTGAAGAAGTGGACTGCCTTTTTTGTCAGCATGGAAGGTGGCGGCATGACTTACCACAGTGCAGTGATGAAAGCCTTCAAGATTCTCCACAGAAACCCTCAATATTATTTGGATGATTTGAAGAAGTGGGCCGCCTTTTTTGCCCACAATGAAGGTGGCGGCATGTCTTTCCTCAATGCAACGGACAAGGCCTTCGAGATTCTCGAGGATGAGACCTTTTTTGATTTGGATGAAGTGAAGAAGTGGGCCGCCTTTTTTGTCGGCAAGGAAGGTGACGGCATGTCTTACCTCAATGCAACGGACAAGGCCTTGGAGATTCTCGCAGACAAGCCTCCCTTTGGTCTGGATGAAGTGCAGAAGTGGGCCGCCTTTTTTGTCGGCAAGGAAGGTGACGGCATGTCTTACCTCAATGTAACGGACAAGGCCTTGGAGATTCTCGCAGACAAGCCTCCCTTTGGTCTGGATGAAGTGAAGAAGTGGACTGCCTTTTTTGTCAGCATGGAAGGTGGCGGCATGACTTACCACAGTGCAGTGATGAAAGCCTTCAAGATTCTCCACAGAAACCCTCAATATTATTTGGATGATTTGAAGAAGTGGGCCGCCTTTTTTGCCCACAATGAAGGTGGCGGCATGTCTTTCCTCAATGCAACGGACAAGGCCTTCGAGATTCTCGAGGATGAGACCTTTTTTGATTTGGATGAAGTGAAGAAGTGGGCCGCCTTTTTTGTCGGCAAGGAAGGTGACGGCATGTCTTACCTCAATGTAACGGACAAGGCCTTGGAGATTCTCGCAGACAAGCCTCCCTTTGGTCTGGATGAAGTGAAGAAGTGGACTGCCTTTTTTGTCGGCAAGGAAGGTGACGGCATGTCTTACCTCAATGCAACGGACAAGGCCTTGGAGATTCTCGCAGACAAGCCTCCCTTTGGTCCGGATGAAGTGAAGAAGTGGACTGCCTTTTTTGTCAGCATGGAAGGTGGCGGCATGACTTACCACAGTGCAGTGATGAAAGCCTTCAAGATTCTCCACAGAAACCCTCAATATTATTTGGATGATTTGAAGAAGTGGGCCGCCTTTTTTGCCAGCAATGAAGGTGGCGGCATGTCTTTCCTCAATGCAACGGACAAGGCCTTCGAGATTCTCGAGGATGAGACCTTTTTTGATTTGGATGAAGTGAAGAAGTGGGCCGCCTTTTTTGTCGGCAAGGAAGGTGACGGCATGTCTTACCTCAATGCAACGGACAAGGCCTTGGAGATTCTCGCAGACAAGCCTCCCTTTGGTCGGATGAAGTGAAGAAGTGGACTGCCTTTTTTGTCAGCATGGAAGGTGGCGGCATGACTTACCACAGTGCAGTGATGAAAGCCTTCAAGATTCTCCACAGAAACCCTCAATATTATTTGGATGATTTGAAGAAGTGGGCCGCCTTTTTTGCCAGCAATGAAGGTGGCGGCATGTCTTTCCTCAATGCAACGGACAAGGCCTTCGAGATTCTCGAGGATGAGACCTTTTTTGATTTGGATGAAGTGAAGAAGTGGGCCGCCTTTTTTGTCGGCAAGGAAGGTGACGGCATGTCTTACCTCAATGTAACGGACAAGGCCTTGGAGATTCTCGCAGACAAGCCTCCCTTTGGTCTGGATGAAGTGAAGAAGTGGACTGCCTTTTTTGTCAGCATGGAAGGTGGCGGCATGACTTACCACAGTGCAGTGATGAAAGCCTTCAAGATTCTCCACAGAAACCCTCAATATTATTTGGATGATTTGAAGAAGTGGGCCGCCTTTTTTGCCAGCAATGAAAGTGGCGGCATGTCTTACCTCAATGCAACGGACAAGGCCTTCGAGATTCTCGAGGATGAGACCTTTTTTGATTTGGATGAAGTGAAGAAGTGGACTGCCTTTTTTGTCGGCAAGGAAGGTGGTGGCATGACTCACCTCAATGCAACAAACAAAGCCTTCGAGACTCTTCGAGATTCTTGAAAAAAACCCTCCGTGTGAAGGGAGGTCAGCCTTCCTGTGAATGTCTCCATGCCGGCGCCGTCTTCAAAGCGCCCTTCTGACCGCCACGATGCAGTTGTGCGCGCTGTCAAAATCAGTAGCTGTCGATGTTTGCACAGTTTGGTTTGTTGGATGCTTTCACATCATTTTATCATTGAAATTGAACTTGCCTGATTTTCCAGCAAAAAGTGATTGAAACTACACAGAGAGGACCCCAGTTCTCAATGGGTTTATAAACCCCAGTGCGCAGATATTCACCACAAACCCTAATTGTATTATACAGAACTTATGTGTATATATATATATACATATTATGTATATCGAGATATATCTATACTAGATTATTATATGTATTTTGGTGATACACCAATTCACATGATCTCCATCGAAACGCACGGCAACTTTTTCACGCACAGGACTGGAGAGATGAACCTTGGGAGTACAAGAACGAGCAGTACGAGGTGGAAGTTCAGTACTGCAGATTCATATATATATATATATATGTGATATTATATATATATTAAATAAATATATATTATACACATGTGATGTATATATATATATCTACACCATATTGTATGTGTGGTATAGAGATTGACTACGGTTGCGGGGCTGGGTGGCTTCTTTCGATGTTCGTTGATGACATTTTTGCTTCAGTCCACCGGAAAGGCTGGAAAAAGGCAAGGGGTTGGTGGATATTTCCCGTGGTAAACGGGGTTAAAAATCGTGCCACACACGACCATATTTTATGATATGTCCTCACATATTTTTGATATATGATGGAAATATCATGAGATATAAATGGGGTAAAAATCGTGCCATATTATTGGTGGATATTTCCATGATATTTCCTCACAGGCCTTAGATATCAAGTGACATATGTCACCTGAAAACTGGAGCCCTGTGAACTTCTATCCGGGTTGACCCCTTGCCCAAAAATATACCCTGAAAATCAATTTTTGGGGTACCGCCATTTTGGGAAACCTCTAAATATTGATTGTGATAGTATAATACCCATATCTATTATCATATCTACATTAATTGTACCACCATTTATCAAAGATTGATGGTTGAATACCCAGTGCCACCTTATAATATCGGCATATCACCAGAGTATGATGGAGTTGATGTTCCTGAAATTCCCATGACCAGCAGGTGAATTTCCCATTCAATCACTCATTTTTACATAGTTACCATAGTATTTTGTGGGTCTATATACATACATACATACATACATACATACATACATACATACATACATACATACATACATACATACATACATACATACATACATACATACATACATACATACATACATACATACATACATACATACATACATACATACATACATACATACATACATACATACATACATACATACATACATACATACATACATACATACATACATACATACATACATACATACATACATACATACATACATACATACATACATACATACATACATACATACATACATACATACACATACAAATATATATATTTTTTAATATACAACCCATTTGATCATGTTGTTTGGTCTGAAATGGCCCCCGGACGGGCGAACGACACGTCCTTTGAGTCGTCAGGCCTACTACCGACGTCAGAAGATTTGCTCTGAGGTTCAGCGGATGGGCTAAAAAACATGTTCAGACAGACCTATGATATTTATAAATATATAATATATAAATATAAAATATTAATATTTTTATACTATTGTTACCATATATGTATTAACGTATATTATTACCCTATATATTATGCTATGATATTTACATACATAATGATAAATCATATATATATATGATATTCTAATATAATGTAAGGTAATGTAAGGTAAGGTAATCTCATGCCACGTAATTTGTCCCTGGTTCAGGTCGGCTGTGGAATCTCGTCTTTGGGAAGATGAAAAAACGGGTGTAGCTGACGAAGCACAGGAATCACGCTGTCAAAGCCAACACAAGTTTGGCACTTGTTATCTTCAACTATTCCATGATGTCTATGGTCTTCCCTGGTTTTCTCCAAAGATGTTAGATCAACCTCCCATTTTTCCAATCAAATCCACTTTTGTTCACCATTTTTCTTCATTAAGGATTAAGATCATCAAACATTTTTTCATCATTTTTCTTCATTAAATCGTCCCCTAGCCGGCCATCATTGTGGGCGAAAAAAATCAGCCGTGAAAATCACCGGTCAAATCGGTGGACGAAGGAGGATTTCCTCAAGATGCTTGAGACACTGCGGACGGGCCTTCCAGTACCTCAGACTGGAAAAGTGGGGTTTCACCATCGATGAATGGGGATTGATATGGGATTTCATGGGGATATAGCGGGAATATCATGGGATAGAATGGGATACTTTTTGGTGACGACTAAGAGGTTAAAATAACAGGTAAATCATCGAACTAAATGGTCCATTATCCATAGCGGACTCTGAAATTAGCAGAGGGTTTATACCATTATCTGGAAAGCGGATTCTTTTTTCAGTTTCTTTTTGTGTAATAGTTTTTTTCTTTTGCACGGAACAGAAATCGGACCTTTCCGCCTTTCTTATGGGAGATTATAATCTTTCTTTCTTGGAGAGACGTTGCATTTTTAAAAACTACTTTTCCATCTTATGGTGATTCTCCTTACTAAAATGTGTAGATTCATAGTCGAAACCTCGAAATCGGAAACGGTTGGCACGACCCAGGTGGCAATCCGTGTGAATCGCATGCGTCTGGGTGCAGCATCTCTGAGAGAACGCTTGGAGGAATTGGCCGAGAAGTTCTGTCGCGTTCCCCAGAGGTTTCCGCCTGCGGAGATGGTGGAGAACATTTGTTTTGTTTGTGTTTTTTGAATGGGGACACATGGCTGGTATTTTGGTGTTGTAATTTCGACATGGATGTAGACTTTGAGAATTGTGTGTAATCTGACTAGATGACGACATTATTTGGGAAAATGATGAGCAAGCAGAATGGGGGTACCCTATTCTCAGACGAAGCCACATTTCCGTGGAGGAATATTACGAATATTCCATGTAAGGATTGGACATATCTTTGTGGAAATATGGGGATTTTTGATGATGTTTCTACAAAAACAACGGTTACATGGTGGTTATAGTGGTTATATGGCTATGATTCAAGTGATTTTTTGGTGCTCAGAACGGCCACCAATACACCAGAAAAAATGGCAGGATTTTGTACTCAGGTGATCCTGAGATGCAATGCTATGCTCCTCAGAAGTTGTCTTGGTGCGGTCCCGAGATTTTTTTTGGGAAAGGACGAACCGAAGACTTGTGTGCTGGAGGCAAGTTGTGTTTTTTTTGGTGGCAATCTGACTTGAACATGTTTGAACATGCTTAGAATCTTGTACTTCAAGATACTCGAAGTAGGATTTTGAAGGGGTCGGGTTCCCAAATTGTAGGTTGACTGCTACCTGGCAAAAGCTGAACATGACTCAAAACCGCACTCCAAGAAGTGGTGATTTTGGCACCAAAAAATGGTTGTTGGATACCCTGCGTTGATCTCCCATCATCTCCCTATGTTTGGTCGGTAAAAAAACCGACTTCGATTTGCCATAAATCTTGGGCTCATCCCATGCTGGTGCTTTCCCAAAAATGGGGCTACCTCCGTATTTTTTCTATTTTTTTTTTTATAGATGGAATTGTCCATTATAAACTTTAATGAACTCATTAATCACCATCCATTTTTAGATGGATTCTCCATATTTTTCCCATAACCATCCAGCTTTTGGGGCTGAGGTACTCCCATGGCTTTGGTTGGATGTGGCCCAACCTGGAACGTGTGCTGGCGAGAAATTGGATGGTCTGAAAAATAGGGGCTGAACCCGAAGAATGGTGGTGCTTTTTATTGGGAAAAATGATGATTAACTGATTAACCATCAATTTTTTTGGGGATAGCCTATGTTCAGACAAAAAACATCTATGTCTTTGGGTTTGTCTCATCAAAAATGGGGGGAACTTTCCATTTCCATTGATCCGTTTGATCTTCCCCATGAAACAAAATGGCCATTGAGGCCCCAATTTTTAGACGAGCCCCATTTTACAAGCACAGACCCATTCTATGATCTCAAAATAAGATAAAATAAGTGGTTTCATTCCCTGGGTGTAAAAAATATGAACGGGGACGGGAGTATTTTTCCAAAATTGCTCATTGAATATCCCATTCTGAACGATTCTGAACCCTTAAACATACCATCATTGACCATCATTAACAATTATTAACCATCATTAACCATTGATATCCCATATGGATAGCATTAACCATTGATATACCATCATTAACCATTATTAACAATTATTAACCCCATATAACCATACCTTTTGTTCGTTTTTGTCTTAGGGCTATGGGATGAACTCATCCCGTTTTGCTTTGTCTCCAGGTCGTGTGATCAAGAAAGACCAGCGTCATGCTGGGCTGAAGGAGTCATCCAGCTGAGGGGTGGGGTCACTGTATCGACCTTGGATGACTACTTTCCTGGTGATTTTCCATAGCTATTTCATGGGGATATAGTGGGTATATGGGTATGGGTCAATACCTATGAAAATACCATATTTTAGTGGGTTATTCACATCCATAAATCCCAGCTATGACTTGGGGTGAACAAAAGGTACCAGGGTTTTGACCCATCCCCATATACCCTCTGGTAATTTGTTAACAGTTTGCGAACTTGAACATGTACCATTTACTTCGTGGATTTTCCCATGAAAGATGGTGATTTTCCATAGCTATGATATTAAATAACCAGAGGGTAAATGGGGATACCATCGATGAAAACTACCCAGCGAAAACTGTGGGTTGTTGTTTTTTGTCAAGGTATCTGGATAAATTTTGGCCACGTACACTCGCGGGTCTGACCAGCAGATTTTGTACCTTGGGGGTCGAAATCAACAGGCCTGTCCAAAACTGGGGCACCCGATAAATTCAACTGGGAGAAACTTCATTTTAGGCGTATCCGACTGATGATTTTTCATCAGTATTGCAATGATTTGAAACATGGACTTTCACAGTTGGAGATCTTTCCCTGTACCAAAATCAGTTCTGGTTTGTCCAAACATGTGGTAGCCCTGAAACCCAATGGTTTATCATTTAAACATCAAAAAAATGCCATGGCCAACAGGGTCTCCGGTTTCGCCCAAACTTGGAACCAGGATGAATTGCTGGGATCTACCCAGGCTGAAGATCAGCAGGCTTTTCAAATCGATCAAATTACTGGAGATTGTCCCATGATATTTTCTTAAATCCTCCAGTAAATGGGATATACCCATGATATACCATGATGATTATCCCATTGTTTTTAAGTGGTTTAAACCCTCCAGTAATTTAATGATATCAGCGATGATAATACCAGGCTTCAAGCTGAATTTTATATCCTATTTTGTATATTGGTGCATGGTATTTCCCAAACAACACAGAATGATGTCTATAGTCATCCAGATTGATATCCAATTTCCATGGGAACAATGCGGGCAACCCAACAATGAAACCTACCATTTGAAGATGGTTTGTACAACCCATTTATGGTGATTTTGGGGATGGTTTATTATTGGGTTCACCACATTATACACATATGCTACATTATAATATATCTTATTGAACAATACCACATTATTCTCCCCAAAAAGAATATTATAAACATATACTATACCACCCAAAGAATACATATTGGTCAAGTCGATGAATGAATTGCTGAATGAAGGTACGATTCTTTTTGTGCATATTGAGCAGATTGACCATCACTTGTTCCGCCGTGTCCCATTTTGGTTTAAGCTGTTTAAATCAGAGCAGCTGGGCCAGTGTGCATGTATCCTGGGCGCTCTTTAGTGCCTGTGGCAATCGGCATCAGCACCCTTAGCTGGAGGACTGAAATCTGGGAGCTTGCTGCGAGATTTTTGATTGCTTTGGTGCGGTGGCTGATTCATAGAGTAGAAGTGGCAGCAGCTGAAGCCGAATTACGGGCAATCATTTCCTGGAGTGTATCTGGCTTGATATTCTACTTGCTTATTGTCTTGGGTGTAGTAGCAGTTCAAGTTGTACACGTCTGGTTTGTGGTGAGTCGAGGCATTTGTTCTCTCTTGCCTACGTTTGCCAAAGGATTTTGATTGCTGTTGTAGGTTTGCAGACTGGATTGTGCAACTCATTAGTTGAATTTGCAATCTGCAGTCACGAGCACGTTGGCCCAGCCGTTGCATCCACCTGTTTGAAAGACCGTTCTGCACTCACCTATCAAGCTTGCATGGATGCTGGTTCTTTCATTGTCGTTGCCCGAGACGGAGAATGGGACGAGGCATTGTTAGTTTGTCACAACGAAGGATCTGAATGGCTTTGCTATTCGACGGACCCGAGTGGCACCAGATTCATATGGGTTTTGATTCGCATGACTTTGGGGAATTTCAGAATAGTGGAAGGGAGAGATGGCAACAGGGTAGCGCCTCCGGGAATTGTGCCCGGGAACGTGAACTGGATGTGCGACCCTGGCAATCTTGCAGCCAAATGGTCCCCATCCCCTGGTCTTTTGGTGAATCTTTGCTCGGAAGGTCGAATCATTATGGACATAGTGAAAGCAGAGGTTCAACCACCAACCCGTCACATAGCGGGAAGCTCAGGGGACTTTGTGGAACTGATCAGAGCAGCTCAGGCGCCAGCGCCGGCCCAGGCACAACAACCTGCGGTTCAGGCTGGGCAGGCCGTGGGAGCAGCAGGGATTGGACCTCCAGCCGTGAGGGATTCCATGGAATTGCAGAAACTTGCGGAGGTGGTCAACTCTTTGAGGAGCGAGATAGAGGAGGGAAAGTCCAAGAAGAAGAAAGGCAAGAAAAGAAGGAACAAAGGCAGAAAGCGAAGCTCTTCCTCGAACAGCTCCTCCAGTTCCAGCCGAAGTTCGAGCAGCAGCAGCTTTGTGAAATGGAAGATGAATGGCAAAAGCCGAAAAGTGTCAGCAGTGAGCATGGGGAAGGTGGACACCAAGAAGTTCAAAAAGAGATCCGACTTGTTGATCTTTGCGGCGAAGCATCCGGGAGCACTCACCGCCAACTTCATCAATGCCCTGAGGCAGAAACTGATGAAAGGCGGAATTGTCCGTACCAGCCAGCTGAGAGACATCGAGATGACGGAGTTTGTCACGACCGGGGCCGCAGGCTTGAAGGAGGTGAGGGATCGGCGCGAAGCACTCACCATATTGCAGTCGATGGACTACATCAACCAAGGAGAAGTGGAGAAGGCGATGGACGTTTTGTCCATGCGCATCACCGCCCTCCTCGAAGCAAAAGCTTCGGGCGGAACATTGGACAAGGCTGCAAAGAAGGAGCTGATTCCCGAGGAGTCAGCCGGACTGGCTCCTGCAGGGCTGACTGGTCTGGCCTGATCGGGCCATGGAGTTGGAGGGGGAGGGAAATCTTGAAGACTATTCCTCCGAAAGCTCCATTTCAAGCGTGTGTAGACATTTTGTCTGAGTATGTGGCAGTCACCCGTGGCTCACTGAATCATTCCCTGCGAGGCGGCTTGGGCAATAGGACATCTCTGGAAGCCGGGGTCAGTCCGAGTGCAGTGTTTCCATTACCTTTGATGTCACCATGCAAGTTGCCTAGGAGGGGACGGTCACGCGAGCGGGCGAAGGCCAGGAATTCATTTTTGAACTATGTCAACCTGATCATTTCTGCTTTGAACCATATGTACAGTGGCTGTAGCAGGGTGAGCCGGGTTGAGCCTACACTAGCACAAGCACGGGTGCATCAATGCATTTTTACAACCGTGTCCAGCTTCCTTCGCAGTGGTGTTCGTACTAGCGGGGAAGAGGAAATTAAGGATTATCTCCTGGAATCCATGCACTACAATGGTGCGGGTGGACAGGCTCAACCACTTGGGCTGCGTGCAGGCGTTCCTGATCATGCAGCTGTGGTGGATTTGAAAGGCGTGTTGGATAGGTATGACAAAGGGTTGGCTGAACAGGTGGAACATCCTTCTTCATTGCTGTACCCCAAAAGGCTTCGACCCAAACACATACCTAAACCATTTTGCAAATTGCATGAGACTTATCCAGCGTATGTCAAGCGCAACGTCAAAGCTGGACTCCAAACTTTGCTTCCTCGCAAGAGTATTTACAAGATTAAGGGAAGGCCATTATACAGTGGAGCTTTTGCTGTGCCTAAGAATTCTGATGAAGATAGAGCCATTTCAGCATTGTGCACATTGAACGCATTGGTCAACCCTGCTAAGCTGTGGAAACCACGCTTTGCGATCATGCCCATGATGAGAGCATTGCAGATAGCACCTGGGAAGCGCTTGCGTATTTACAAAAAGGATGCCCGTCATTTTTTCCATTTTCTCCGTGTTGGGCGACGGTGGAGAAAGTACATGGCACATCCACCATTGAAGGCAACAGCAGAATATCCGGAAATGTTCCCGGCACACGCAGGAGTTCCCATGGGCTTCACAGCTGCTGCTTCTTGGGCTCAGGCCTACAACGAGGCCAAAGCAGTTTCCGTGTCTTTGCCTTCACATTCACGCCTAGTAGATTCACAGCCTCCCCCATCTGTTTTTCCAATTTGGGGTTCTATCCTTGATGATATCTGGGCTATTGAGGAATGCGATTCTACTGATGATCCCCCTGGAGTAGCTCACAGGTGGATGCAAGATATGGCACATGCGTGGAAAGAGGATGGTGTTGTAGAACATGAGAAAAAGGCAGTCACTGGTGTTTACAAAGAGGAAGTGCAGGGTGTCCTGGTTGAGGGATCTCGAGGTTGGTTGGGTGTCAGCCGTGAAAAGCGAGCCCAGCTATTCCAGGCTGGAATGTATCTCTTGGCACAGCGGAGACCTTTGGTGGGAGAGGTGGACCGTTGGCTGGGGAAGCTGTCCTTTGCTTTGTCATTTAGACCTTGTGCAAGATCCATTCTTCAGGACATTTATGTTTGGTTAGGGAGACACCGAGGCATTTGCAAGAGAGCTGAACTATGGCCATCAGTTAGGGCAGAAATTGTCATGTCGTTGCTTTTCATTCCTTTCATGCAATCTGATTTGCGGTCTTCTTGGTGTCGCAGAGTCGAAGCTAGTGATGCGGCTCCGGGAGGCCATGGACGCGCGTGGACTCAGATGAGTGAGCCAATGGTCGCAGAGGCGGCCAGGTTGTGCTCACACAAGGGGGTATATACCAACTTGGAATCTGAATTTGGGATTATTTTGAACGACAAGGGGGAATGTCCCATGCAACAAGTTTCTTTGCCATTGCATCAGTACAAGTGGTCTACAGCTGCGCGTCAGGGTGGCTACAAACACATCACAATTGAGGAAGCAATTGCTTTGAATTGGTCCCTGCACGACAGGCTCAAACGACCATCTGAGCTGGGCCAGCGAGTGCTTCACCTGGTGGATTCAGCGGTTGCAGCTGGGGCCTATAAGAAGGGGCGATCTGCTTCACGAAAACTTAATGGGTGTTGTAGGCAGGCGTGTGCTATCATTTGTGCTTCTGGCATTGATCCTTATTTTGTTTGGGTCCCGACCGACGTCAACCCAGCAGATGAACCCAGTTCCCGCCACGGTGTGAGAGCTGACCAGCACCGTACAGTGCAACCAAAACCTCATCAAGTGGTAAAGTGTGGGGATACAAAACTCCTTGCTGCTGAGACCAATCCGTTTCATACCCCTTGTGATCCTGGTTTTCCAAAAGGGGGCAAAGATTGGAGAGCGGATGAGGATGAGTGGTTGCGCGCATTAGTCATCTCTGGTCTTGCACAGACATCCAACACATGTTATCAAACCCAGCTACCTGAGATCTTCATACATCTTTGTTCTGGACCTCGGCGGGTTGGTGATGTTTGTGATTGGATCATACGCCAAGCCAATTTGGACAGCCGAGCTGTGCTTGCACTACGGGTGGATCCATTGATTAGCCGTAGTTTGGATCTGGTTGATGGCATGTTTGTTTGCAAGATTGAGGGTCTCATTTGTAGTGGTAGGTGTTTGGGTGTTCTAGCTAGTCCTCCTTGCAGTACATGGTCACGAGCTCGGCATGTGCCTCTGACTGGCACCAGCACTTTTGGGCCTCGGCCATTGCGATCGCGAGCAGATCCCTGGGTGTGTTTGGATGGTAGGTCACGAGCTGAACAGGCTTTGTGCAACTTAGGCAGCTGTATTATGTTGGCTTGTGTTTACTTATTGGGGCTAGCCCATTATTGCTGGCGAGGCCTTGAGCACCCCAAGGATCCAGGATCTGAACCTTTTCCTTCCTTTTTTGCCACAAAGGCATCTACGCTGTTGCAGGCACAGGGGATGAAAACCATTTGCTTCGATCAGTGCCGCTTCGGGGCCAACGCTCGTAAGCCCACCCAAATGTTGATCAGCCAATCTGACTTGGTTGGGCGTCTGGGAGGTCACTTTTGCAATCATACATGCCACACACCTCACATTGGAAAAAACAAAGCCGGGGGATTCATGACTACACCCTTGGCTGCTTACCATAGTCACTTTTGTTTGGAGTTAGCCACTTTGGCTGGAAGATGCCCGCGTGGATTTTTTGAACCCAGGCGTCATGAACAATGGCGGGCTACCTTTGCGGCTGCAGCATTTCCTTTTGAGCATCCTACAAAACAAGTCTCTTCGGCTTTACCAAAATGCTCTTGGTCATTTCAAGGATGAACTTGATGCAAGATCTGTGTCTTGGGCAGCTTTAAGTGAAGATGACAAAGATATCTTCTTAGCAGAATATTTCATAGATCTCAAAGAAGCTGGAGCAAAACGACAAGGATGCCAAGTGTTGTGTGCCGCTCTGCACAAAATCTTCCCTAGACACCGGTATGCTATAGCACGGCGAGTTTTGGAAGTCTGGAAAGCAGAAGAACCAGTCCGTCAAGCCCCAGCATGTCCTAGTGAGATTGCCTTTGCCATGGTAGGTGCTGCGCTAGCTTTGCATTTAGGAGGGGTCGCTTGTGCAATTCTCCTTTGTTTTACTGGGCTCTTGCGTATCTCTGAAGCATTGCGTCTTACCTGGAAAGATGTTGTATTTAGCGATGGGGTTATAATTCTGCTGCTCGGACGTACAAAAAGAGGGCATGATGAAAAAGTGGTTCTGGCACACCCTCAGACTGTCGCTTGGCTTTCACAGTTCAAAACGCAGTTCTTCACGGATGATGCAACTCGAGTCTGCCCTATTTCCTACTCCAAAGTACGATATTGGCTTCCTCGTTTATGCAGAGTCTTGAGGGTAGGTGACCTTGCTCTCACTTCCCACTCCTTTCGACGAGGTGGTGCAAGCACATTGCTGCACCAAGGCATGCCTCTTGCTGACATAGCAGTTCACGGCCGTTGGGCTTCTGAGTCCTCATGCAGAGAATATTTGAGACGCGGTGAGCTATTTATGGTGCGTTTTCAGTCTGCGATTCAGCCTTCAGCTTGGTTCAATATTCAGACTCTTTCAAAGGCGGTTTTCCCGTTACTTTCTGCTTGCGAATCATGCTAGCGCTCTGCAGGGAGTGGTGGGAGAGAAATAGCTGTTTGCATTGCATTTCAGAATAGAAGCGGTGCAGATAGCACTAGCCGTCTTGGTGCTCTTTAGCCCACAGGAGTTTGAGGTTGCGGACGCAACTACAACTGAAGGTGAGATAAAAGACTGGCAGCCCGACAGGGGTCTGAATCCATCACATACAGCTCAAAATGGTCAAGTCGATGAATGAATTGCTGAATGAAGGTACGATTCTTTTTGTGCATATTGAGCAGATTGACCATCACTTGTTCCGCCGTGTCCCATTTTGGTTTACCCCTTTCACCCTTTTGATCCACCCATATTTTCTCCCAGGGTTAAACCCTTGGGGAGAGAAATAGCTGTTTGCATTGCATTTCAGAATAGAAGCGGTGCAGATAGCACTAGCCGTCTTGGTGCTCTTTAGCCCACAGGAGTTTGAGGTTGCGGACGCAACTACAACTGAAGGTGAGATAAAAGACTGGCAGCCCGACAGGGGTCTGAATGCATCACATACAGCTCAAAAAATATATTTTATAATATACACTTTTTATATCCTCCCAAAAAAACCAAAAACTGCCGATCTCAAAAGAATCAGCAATGGTCGAGGTATTTGGCACAACGCGAGAGGGCTGGTCTTATTTCGCGGCAGGAGGCGACCCGTTGGGCCCGGTGTTTCTGATTGGTGTTTCTGATTGGATTGGGATATGATGTGGTTGAGTACCCTCTGGTAATTTAACATCGCTATTGAAAATGGCCATTTATAGTGGATTTTCCCATTAAAAATGGTGATTTTCCATAGCTATGTTAGTTTACCAGAGGGTAAATCACACATATCACACTGAAACAGGCTGATCCCGCTATTTTTTTGGGAGGTACCACCCATTCTGGTGAACATGGTTGGTTTTGCCCAGTCACGTGCAGGTGGATCAACCGACTTTCCCAACATGACCTAAAAAATGGGGCAATCCATTCCAATTCCGTATGCCCAATTCCGTACACAGCGGCAAATGACCAAATGGACACCACAAATGGATGGTTTGAAGATCGAAAACCGATGATCGTTTTCTCGTGGTTGGGACCCCATGTTTGAGTCATATCCCAACAATAAACGGGTTTCATCCTCACTTGTTCCAGTGGACATTGCCATTGCCCCTGCATCCCCAAGTCTTGAGCCATATCCATATCCACATGGATTTCCTCATGAAAGCATTCAGATCATGGACAAAAAAATTGGAGAATGACATCCCCCAACTCCTCCAATCTGTGGCTCAGCGGGGGGAGTATCGGCCGGCGCCGACCCGCTAAAAACACAATGCAGCTGCCGGTGGGGGGAACCTGGAGGGATTTCTGTAAGTGTCTGGGCCGCTGGGCAAGTTGATGTAGTGATGGGGTGTAAAACCAGGGCAAACATCGGGATTTCAATCGTCATGGGGGAGATTAGATGATCAGATATGACAAGTGGAGATTTGATGATCGCAGATTTGGAGGCGATTTCCATCAGAACAAGGGAGATGCCACAAGAAGTATGGGTGACAGGCCAGGGGGGTCAAACCCAGCAATGGGTGTTACACTGCAATGATGGGGCTTACCCTCTGTTAAACATACAAAAAACTATGGAAAATCACCATGCTATTAATGGGAAAATCCACTATAACTGGCCATTTTCAATAGCTATGTAACAGATTACCAGAGGGTACTCCAACTCATCCATTCGGAAATACTATGGACCACTGGTGCTGCCTTTGGATCGCCCCACCGAGGCTGGCTTTCCTGCAGGGAAGCAGGCTGGAACAATCGGCTGGGTGAACCCCCTGATATGTTGAGGTAAAAGCCCATCCATCGAATGGAACCTTTTGACTGCGTCAAAATGAGGAATCTTCAGAAATTCACCAACAAGTTGAATCAGCATTTCTTCGCAGGGGATACCGCTTGAGGTCACATGAATTTCGCCAATGAAACCAGAATTCCCAGAATTCCACCTTTGAACAGCAGCCTTCTATCTACCCTCTGGTAATCAGTCACATTTCCGGAAAAAATCCCCCAGCCATTGTTCGATGATGTTCCCACATATGACTTTTTTTGGTTCCTAAAATGGGGGTACCCCAATTTTTGTCGCTGGATGATTTCTTTCATGGAAAATCAATCTATAAATGGATGATTTAGAGGTACCCCATTTTAGGAAACCTCCATATACACACATATATATATATAGAGATAGATAGATAGATAGATAGATAGATAGATAGATGCCCATGGCTAGTTCGGTGATTTCCCATTGCCGCCAATGTTGCCAATTTTTGATTGCCGGAGGGTAAATATAGCAGCCCCTATCCATACATATGTTGGACTAGAGAGATTTTTAAAATATGTATAATATATAATATCACATATATATATGATATAATATATATGATAGCTTTCAGCTTCCATTCGTTCAGGTTCCAATGAATCCTTGGCTGGACAACCGATATCCATGCAGCTATAAGGCTCAGGGAGCCCAGGACGTGGGCGGGTTAGGGAACTAGCTTGACCAATAGCTACTGCTGTAGGATCAGCTCTAGTGGCAATAGGGTGTGGCTACCCTTCCAGTGCTTCCTGGCCTTGCGTTTGCGCATTTTTCAGTTTTGGGGGCATTTTGCCCAATCTGGCATCCATTTCATCTGTGGCGACGGAAAAGGATCTTGTGCTTGGCAGTGCAGTGGTGATTTACTGAAGGTGACTGCATAGGTTTGTGGTAACATCATCTTTGGATATTATCATTGGGCATTTGCCCGGCTGAGTGATTTCGACTACTTTTGGTTTTGGGACAGCCGAGACAACAGCAGTTGGTTCAACTACTGGTGATTTACACTGGTAGCGGAGCCGCCTCAAGGCGGCATCCGGGGTGATGAGCTCTACGGCAGGTGCTACCAGCACTGAAACTGGAGGAGTCAGCAACCAGCTGTCATCCTTGGTGCCGACTTTCGACCCAGCACTGGACGATGTACTGATTTACCAGAAGAAGGTGGAATTGGTCTTGGCCGCATGGCCGAAAACACGTTTGACTGAACTGGTGACGCGCTTGATTTTGGGGTGCAAAGGATCAGCTTTCGAAAAACTCCAGATACATCAACAAGAGCTTCTGGTGGGAGAAGAGAAGTCCGTTCATAGAATCATTGAGCTGTTGGGGGGACAATGGGGACGCATACCACTGGAAAGACAATACCAAGATGCTGAGAGGGCCCTGTATGAAACCCAACAACGACCCGATGAAACAAATGACAGCTTTCTTGCCCGAAGTGATGTTCTATGGAGCAAGCTCCTTGCACGAAAGCTGACACTGGAGGATTTGCAAGCATATATTCTCCTTCGAGGATCCAACTTGAGCAGTGACGAGAAGAAAAAGGTCATTTTGGACTCTGAGATAGCAGGTAAGCTTACAGTTCAGAAGGTGACAGAGGCCATCAGGACACTAGGTGCCAGTTTTTTCATGGACATGACAAACCAGAAGAAACCGACCAAGACCAAGGTGTACGATCAGGCAACCCTTGTCACAGAAACTGACTCTGATTATCCACCAGAATCTGAAGCAGCCATGATAACCAATGATGAAACCAATGAAGAGGAGTTCATCGAACAGCTCTTGCAAGAGGGTGACAGTGATGCAGCCTTCATCCATGACTTTGAAGGTGCCGCTTCTGAGACACTGCAGGATGACCCAGAACTTGCAACGGCGCTGATGGCCTACCAACAGGCCAGACATAGGCTGTCGGAGAGATTCCGAAACCGTGGATTTTGGCCACCCAGGCCTTTTCAGGGTTCGTCCAAGGGAAAAGGGTTCCAATCCAAAGCAGCTGGAAAAGGAAAGGGCTCAACCAACTGGGCCAACCGACCAAAGAAGACTCTCCAAGAGCGCATCATGAGCAGCACTTGCCGGCTTTGCAACCAGCGAGGCCATTGGAAAGCCGAGTGTCCACTGCGGTCTCAAGGAGGTGGATCCCAGACCGGTAGCACTGCTGGAAATAGCCAAGCTCCGACCACCACCCTGATCGGTGAATCGGAGATCGACAGTTTGCCGCTGGAGTTCATCCACTTGCCCGAGACATTGATGCCTCCCTTGGAGGAATTGCCAGTCACTCTGAATTTGCCTTCAACAGTTTTTTTGAGTTTTGTACAGGGCCATTCCAAGTCGTTTTGCTATCGTGGGAGGATTCTGGGGAAATCTAGCGTAGTTAGCAATAGTATAAATGAGCCCAACATGCATGCCACCACAGCCAAAGATCGCCTGCGCCAACACCTGCACAGGATGAGTTTTGGCACACATGAGCCAGTGAACCGTGATCGTGAGAGACGTGCCAGCTTAGGTCTACCAGTAGATGCCGTGCCTGTCCCGGTCTGTCCAGAGACTCACAAGTCAGATGCAGATAAGTCGTCCATGTTTGCACCCACATGTTTTGCCACCCATGGAACCTACGGAGTGCTTGACTTGGGTGCCTCAAAGACAGTCGTAGGTGCTGACTCAGTGACAGCCCTGATTGAGGGATTAGATCCTTCACTGCGCAATCGCCTGACCCGATGTCCGTGTGATATCACTTTTAAGTTTGGAAACCAAGGAACACTTCGCAGCTCTCAAGCATTGGTAGTGCCATTGGGTCGCCTGCTTTTGAAAGTAGCCATAGTCCCAGGTAACACCCCCTTTTTGTTGAGTAATTCACTGATGAGGGTTCTCCAAGCTGAAATTGATTGTTCCAAACATCAATTCAAGAGTCCGTTGCTTGATGTCCCAATTGACATGCACTTGACTAAGCGGGGTCTATACCTGGTAGATATCAATGATATTGCACTTGCGGCCGAACGCAAACAGAATGGCAAAGACCATGCAGCGAAGCCTGTAGGATCAACCTTCGTCACCTTGCCCGACGACCGCCAAACAAGCAGCATTGCCGATGGTGAAGCACCTGGGAACATGTTAGGGAAACATGAGATGCAGGCAGGGTCCATGGAGAAGACATCACAGGTGATCTCATCCATCCAGCAAACCAACCACGCCGAAAAGCCGAAACCATTGACCATGAATCCTGATCGGAGCAAAAGTGAGGCTCAAGGACCGATCGATCATCAAACTCAGACCTCACTTGTGGACCATGTCGCTGGGCAATCGTCTGAAGAACCTGCAGCTGGCAGCCGAGCCAGTGACTCCAGATCTGAGCGACCAGACCATAAGCAGTCTGGAGAATTTGACCATCACGTTTGGTCAGAAGCACAAGGGCCGGAAGTTTCACGAAGTATGGGCGGATCAGGAGTGGGTTCTGTTCATGGCGACACGTTATGCAAAGTCAGGAAACCCAGATCATCAGAAGTTTATCAAGTATGTAGACCTCATGGTGACCCAGCACGAAGAACAACAACTACCCATCACCATGAACGGAAACTCAGCGATTCCAGGCTCTGGTACCGGCAGTGCCTCTCAGATAATCCTTGGCCAGCTAAAGGCCAAAGCCAAAGCCAAGAACATGTCCCGCGCCATGGGATACAATGTCCCTATACAGGTTCCCAACCATTTGCCAGACCTGGACCCGGCCGACTCCGAATGGGAGAGTCATTCCATGGCATACCAAATGGAGTATATGCCGGAAAATTTGATCAGCCAGAGCCCAGAGTTCCAAGCAATGAGCCAAAGGCTCCTGCACATGGAGAATGCCTTGCAGCGAGTCATCGGCCACCTGGAACACCAAGCTCAGGGAGCCCATCCAGTGGTCGAGGAGGAGATTCCATCATAAACAATAACCCTGATGATGCTGAAGTGTTTACACAAGTTCATGTTGACCAACACAGGGTATGGCAGCAAATTCGTTTGTTTCAAAGGGAATTGGATGAGATCATGAATCAGGTTCAACCTATGGGCAAACAATATGACCTTGCCGAGATCTTTTGTGGACCCTCCTCCATGCTGACGCACCAGGTCCAGCAATTAGGTGGCACAGCCTTTCGCTTTGGTCTGGGGCAAGGAGACCTCTCCACCACGGAGGGCAGAAGAAGTCTATATCGTAAGATGGCTTTGCATAGACCCCGGCATGTCTGGCTGAGTCCAGTGTGTGGTCCTTGGTCCTCTTGGAGCCGATTGAATGAATCCCGATCCATGGAATCCCAACAGAAATATCAACAGGATAGGCAAGACCTCCTCTATCAGATTGCACTAGCCATGGTGTTGTATCGATATCAGATATCTCAGGGTCGACACTTTCACCTGGAGCAGCCTCAAAGATCACTACTAGTGCATCAGCCTTCCTTAGCGGAAATTTACCAGCATGCCCAAGTAGCGGAATTTGACCTTTGCCGGATGGGGAACATGACATGTCCCAAAACAGGGTTACCCATGAAAAAGGGGATGCAGGTGATCACGACATTCGAACCAATGTACCGTATGTTGCATGGAAAACAATGTCGACATGATCATGAACATCAACCTATTGAAGGCACAATCATGTTGAAACATGGGCCTGTTTTAAGGAGCCAATACACAGAAAACTATCCACGTAAGTTTGCCAGATCCCTTGCGAAGATCATGCGCAAGGCGGGCTATACCTGGCCATTCAATTGGCATGCAGGCCTGATGGTGGAAGCCACTCAGCCGACTGAGTGTGAACCAGTGTTGGCAGCCAAGAAAATTTCCAAAATCCCCGGCAGACCCATGAATAAACCAGAATATCCCAAATCCGAACTTGTTGAACCAGTCCCCATGTCAGAGGGTGAGGTGAAACGTAGACGGTTATATGGAAAACAGAGCTCTGAACCAACCAAGGAGGAACTTCAGCAGTTAATGCAGGATATCCACCAAAGGGTTCCCCGGGTAGGTCGCATCATACTGCAGGAACCTTCCGTACTCCGATCACTCCAACAGTTGTTCCCCGAGAAGAGGGTAATATCAGTTGTTGCATGTCGGGGCACGGATAGGACCATGGCACCACCCACCAACATCATCCCATCACAAGCCCCTTTCAGAAGATCCCTCATGTTACTTCGACCCAATGGTGACATTAAGTACGAAAAGAACTGGGAAAAATGGGATGAACTATCCAAACGACAGCTGGTACGACCTGCTCATCCATGCCGGATTAATATCACTGTTTTTGCGTGCAATCCACCAGAAACCCAAGGTGGATCAGAAAGTTCTCAAGGACCCATGCAAACATCAGTGCCCGAAATGCCAGCTCGGCCGTCCGAGCCAAATCCTCCGGCCAGCGTAGTTCCAGTTCCCATAATGCCCGACAGTGTTCCGGCTGACGACGCACCACGAGATGACCTGGACCAGACTAGTCAATCTATTCCCAAAATCACCCAATCAGAGAACCCTACAAGACCAATAACTCATGGTGTCCGTTTTACATCCCTGCCCCGATGGGAACAAAGTATGCTTTTGAAGATGCACCGAAATCTGGGTCATCCGACGCCAGAACGCTTGTCCCAAGCATTGCAATCAGCAGGATATCGCGCAGAAGTTGTGCAAGCTACGCACGACATCAACTGTCCCACATGCATGAAATGCAGCCAGCCGAAAGCCCCGAGACCTGCCCACTTGAAGCCTATGACGGATTTTAACCATAAAATCTATTTGGATGGGGTTAATTGGACTAACGGACAGGGTCGAACCATGACCTTCTACCATGTGATTGACGGGGGTTCCAACTATCACGTAGCTTTCATTGCACCCGCGCACACCACACAGGACGTGATCAAGTTGATTAACCAGCACTGGATTTCATGGGCAGGCGCCCCCCATGAGCTACAGGTGGATGCCGGCACGGAGCTGAATAGTGCCGAATTCGATAGCTTCCTCCAGTGTTTTTCAATCAACGGTACATCCGTCAGCCCAGAAGCACACTGGCAAAATGGAAAGATCGAACGCCACGGCAAATTCTTGCAGAGAATGTTGGATAAGATAGATCAAGAAATTCCAATCACCGATTACCAACAGCTCCAGATGGCATTAAACCAAAGCACCCATGCCAAGAATGCCATGATGGTTCACCATGGGTATACTCCTGAATTGATCGTTTTTGGCCGCCAAAGTAGATTGCCAGGTTCCATTTTGAGTGACAATTCCATACCATCTCATGCAGCCGCCACCCAAGAAAGTGAATTCCCAACCCAACAGGAATTCAAGCAGATGTTGCAAGTGCGAGAAGCTGCCCGCAGAGCTTTCCACAGTACCGACAACTGTGAAATCCTCCGTAGGGCCTTGCTTCGGAAATCTTGCCCTCACCGGGGTCAGTATAGTCCCAATCAATGGGTTATGATCTGGCGGGAACCCCGGGATGCTAAGCAGGGTTGGCTGGGTCCCCATAGGGTAATCATCCAAGATGGTAACCATCAACACGGTCAGGTAAACTTTATAGGAGTGCCCCTGAACATGTCCGACTGGCTCATCCTGAAGAGGTCCAATCCGAGGATGAACCCTTGTCCCCGGAGGAAATCACAGAAAAGCAGCAGCAAATCCAGCGCATGTCAGATCCACCAAGTGATCAGACGGAGGTCAGCCCTGACGAGATGGCAGAAGATGACACCATTGCACCACTACCAACACCCGAAAGCCCAAACAATCCCAACATCACTGATCCCTCCTTCATTCGATATCCATCAGCTCAACAACCAGACCAAGAACCAGAGATTTCGATCAGCAGTCAACCTTCGAGCAACATAGAGGTTTCAGATGAAGAAACACTCATGTTCACGTGTCATGAACCTGCTGATGCCGTGGCCGACCTCAGTGCACACGAACTGGCCTGGCGATGCGAACTTGAGGTGAGCCACCCAACATTTCAGGAGATCACCAAGAATGGCTCATGTGATGAATCCCTACTCCTGTTGGCCACCCAAGGCAAGAAACAAAGAACGGAAGTGAGGTTGTCCCAACTCACAACATCCGAAAAAGCAGAATTTGAAAAGGCCAAACAATCCGAGATTAATAATTGGCTTCAGACAGATACTATCACCAAAATCCTGCGTAACAAAATTCCAGCTGATCAAATTTTAAGATGTCGTTGGATCTTGACATGGAAGCCCATTGACCCTACTGAAATAGAAAAACATGGTGGCCGGACTCACAAGGCAAAGGCCAGACTTGTTATCCTAGGGTACATGGACCCCAAGATCGATGAAGTACCCCGAGATAGCCCTACTCATAATAAGACATCAAGGATGCTCACCTTACAGCTGATCGCATCATATGGATGGTCCTTAATGTCATTCGACATCAAAGCAGCTTTTCTTCAAGGCAAACCTCAAGAAGGCAGAACCATAGCAGTCGAGCCGACGCCTGAGCTGAGAGCAGCCATGCGCATGTCTGCAGCCGAAGTTGGTCTCTTGAATAAGGGAGCTTACGGACTCATTGATGCCCCTTACCTGTGGTACTGTGCCTTGGTGAATGAACTTACCACGCTTGGTATGGAAATGTGCCCTTTCGATCCATGCTTGTTTGTTCTCAGGGAATCCAGCGACTCCAACTGTCCTGGACAACTAGCAGGAGTTTTGGGAATCCACGTGGATGATGGCATATGTGGGGGAAATGAGAAATTCCAAGAAGTTCTCCAAAAGTTAGAGTCTAAATATCCCTTTGGGTCAAAAAAAGTCCAATCCTTCACCTTTACGGGTATAGACCTGAATCAACATGGAGATGGCCGCATTACCTTAAGTCAATCTGGTTATGTGAGGAAAATTTCTCCAATCCCAATTGACGTAAACCGCAAATCCCAACCAAGCCTGAAGGTAACGGAAGAAGAACGCGGCCTCTTGAGAGGTTTAATCGGATCCCTTCAATATGCAGCCACCAACACCAGACCAGACCTAGCGAGCAGACTTTCCGCACTACAGTCAGCAATCAATCATGCCACCATTGGGACACTTTGGGATGCCAACCGCTTGCTACATGAAGCCAAGAAGTATCATGACATGATATTGACCATTCGACCAATTCCACCATGGGATTTTAGATTTATGGCTTTCTCCGATGCTTCTTTTGCCTCGAGCAAGAAACCGGATTCACATGCAGGATTAATCATAGTGGGTACCCATAAGGATATATCCTCCAATAAACAATGTCCCATTGGTCCCATCTCTTGGAGCAGCAAGAAAATTCAGAAAGTTGTCACGAGTACCTTGTCCGCAGAGACCACTTCATTAGCAGCAGCAATGGATCAACTGAGTTGGCTTCGAATCTTCTGGCAATGGCTATTAGACCCTTCCACCCAATGGAAAAAGCCGGAAGACACACTTCCCAATATTCCCCAAGCAATTTCAGTATCCACCAAATCAGAAGATCATGATGTAGCCGTTACTGACTGTAAATCATTATATGATTTGGTAACACGGACGGCTCCCCCAGCTTGTTCTGAATTCCGGGTACAATTAGTAGCAAGGGCAATAAAGGAAGCCATGAAAGAAGGAACAACATTGCGGTGGGTACACTCTGGAGCCCAACTTGCTGACGCATTGACAAAGATTATGGCCAGCCACTTTTTGCGAGAGACCTTGAAAGAAGGTGTTTTCAGATTGTGCGATGAGGATTCGACTTTGCGGCACCGTGCTCAGAATCGCGATCGAATCCGCTGGCTCAGTCAAGGACAGAACGAAAGCCAGAACGTCCAGCCAACATAAAGTTTTCACGAGTGTGAATGTCAGCTTTCAGCTTCCATTCGTTCAGGTTCCAATGAATCCTTGGCTGGACAACCGATATCCATGCAGCTATAAGGCTCAGGGAGCCCAGGACGTGGGCGGGTTAGGGAACTAGCTTGACCAATAGCTACTGCTGTAGGATCAGCTCTAGTGGCAATAGGGTGTGGCTACCCTTCCAGTGCTTCCTGGCCTTGCGTTTGCGCATTTTTCAGTTTTGGGGGCATTTTGCCCAATCTGGTATCCATTTCATCTGTGGCGACGGAAATGGATCTTGTGCTTGGCAGTGCAGTGGTGATTTACTGAAGGTGACTGCATAGGTTTGTGGTAACATCATCTTTGGATATTATCATTGGGCATTTGCCCGGCTGAGTGATTTCGACTACTTTTGGTTTTGGGACAGCCGAGACAACAGCAGTTGGTTCAACTACTGGTGATTTACAGATATAATATATATATATATACACATACATACACAACATGAATCTTCCCCCATAAATCGCATCTCTTTTTCTTGTGGCTGGTGGTCAGGCATGGCGGACCTTGCCCATGACATCCTTGATATCGGGCAAGAGGAGCCATCCATGGGTCAAGCTTTTATTGACCACCAATGTGGGTAAGGTTTTTTGACTAAATTTCGATCAATATGATAAGCCATATATGGCTACTAAAATATGATAATCATATGATAATCTATATAAGGCTACTAAATTTTGATCAATATGATACTTAGTCATACGGTAATGTTTGTATATGGGTACTAAACATATTCATGGTAACATCCTATGGTAAATCCCATTTTTGGGATAGGGATTTGACCCATGCCCATCCTTCAACTTGGTATGATTTACGGCAACTGTACGGAAACACTGTCCCAAAGCCTGGGAACGGAACTTTCATGGGGAAATCATCAGAGCATGGGATGGAACTTGGCCATCGGTTGATATGGTTGATGAAGCTCCAAGCTGCGATTTTCTGTCAAAGCGAACGCCATTTGGCCATCTGTTATGTTTCCTCTTCGAATCGGCAAAAACTTTTCCCATTTCTGCTAGTGACACTCCCCATTTTTGTTGGTGATATATATATACATATATATGTATATATATTCAAATCCTTGGAGTGCGAGGATTCGGATGAGTATGATGCCCATGCTGATGATGCTGTTGCTGTTGCTCCCTCAGGATGGCCTATCCTGTTGGGCTGGTTGAGTGAGTTGAGTGGTGATTTCTGGGATTTTGGAAGCTTAAGTGAATGATTTCCAACAAGTATAATAGTTACAATGGCCAAAATAAAGTTTTCCAATACTGATGGGATGATACATAACCCAGAAAAACCATGTTTTGAATATACATATACATTCCATTTCGTCAGTGGCAACAGGCAAATCTTCCCCAGATGGAGTACAATGATTTCCGGCATAGAATGAACAAATACGGGGGACATAAGCAGCAACTATGGGAAGTAATACAAAAGCACGGGTCTGCAGATGTTTTTGATGTTTTTCGGGTCCATGTTGTGGGTTACACATCATAAGATTGCCAAGATAATGAAATACAGGTCGGGACACCTTGAAAGGTCGAAAATTGATGTCACGCCCCAGAACTTGGCTCTCTGAAAGAGGAGCGACAGAAAATCTCAACCAATTGACACAACTTGAGCCACCCAGATACTGCCAACACCATGGCAACGTATCCTTTGTTATTCACAAAGATGTTGCTTTTTCCAATGTTTTGCAAAGCTGAGAAGAACAACTTACACATTTTGTTGATGAGGTATCCGATAGGTATCCCATTCATTTTGTTAAACTGCCACTGTCGCTTCTGGAAATCCAACTTAGGCTCGTGAAATTCCAATATTCGGACGGTGAAGACCTGATGTTTGTCATTTAAACTCTACTTTTTGGTGGTGAAACTCCCATATTTGCTGCTTCAACTCGCAATTCAGCTATAGAAGTCCGTGAGGTGTGTTAATAAGTTTGAAAAAACATAAGGGGCCTAATGGTCAATTTCAAACCTTGTTTTATTTTTAAGGGCCAAATTTATGCTCACCAATTTCTGTTCAGTGCATCCGGCACACATTTTTTGGCCCGGCGCCGCTAAAATGCAAGAATGAACAACCAAAAAAAAACTGATCTCTGCCTCTTTGGGGTTCTTGGGCCTTCCTTTCATTTTATAGGCGTTATAGGCACCCTTGACATCCCAAACATTTTATTTACTGCACTTGTAAGCAGGTTTGGGTATCACCAGCTCTTATGTTGATAGATAGAAAGGGCGGCATTTTTTTTCGGGAATGCTGCTGCTTCGACATTTGATGCCTGTTTTTGGTGTGTTTTTTTTCTTGGTTGATTTTTTTGATCGTGGTGATCATCATTCATGGTCGTCATTTTTGGTGGTTATCATTTGGTGGTCATTCTCCAAACTATTGTCGCCCACCACTAGGTGTCTTGGATGACGACCATGGTCGTTCTTTGCCTAAGCGGGTAAACCCATGGTCATCAAAGTGTCGAAAAAACAGGAATAAAATGATGACCATATGGTGACCACGTGGTCATCATTTTAAAATGATGACCATGGTCGTTCTGGTGGTCATCTTATGGTCATCATATGACGACCATGGTCATCATTCCAAAATGATGACCACCAGTGGGGTTATGGTCATCATTTTGGTCGAATGCTCACCAGAACGCTCACCAGAACGCTCACCACATCCCTTTTGGTCAAGTTTGTTTTTTTTTGCTTGTGTCATTTTTTAAAGAGAAATTTTCAAATGCACCGGCCCAGCCATGCCGACAGATACTTGGCCAACTAAGATTCCTCTCACTGTTAGCGGCAGTGAAGGACAAAAAACGAACTTGTGCATTGTATGGCAATTTCCTCCTGGTTTGAGTTGGTGGGGTGGTTTTGCCTATCACCACCACGCCGCGCTGATATTGGGAATGGTTTGACATAAGACCTTGAGGGTATGTCCATATTAACGCTCGCTGTCGCTGTGTATGTGCAAAAACTTGCTGGTGGTCAGTGATAAGCCTGAACAGCTCATATGGGTAAATAAACAGTGGTTTTTGGTTCACTACCCCCCTTGCCCGCTCACCAAAAAATCCCAGCCGTAATTAACAGGGCTCACGGACTTGTATAAATTCAGCTGATAAAAAATCCAGTCTCTGTTTCTAGAATTTGACAGAATTCCCAGTTCCAGCATAAAAAGTTAGATTTTGCTGCTGCAAACTGCAATATTTTGCTGCAAACAACCCAAGGTTTGCTCGTGAAAATCCAAGTTTTGCTGTTTACCCCCCATTTTTGATTCTTTTTTGTGCCACTTTTCCCCTGACACCGCCCCACCTTACCGTGTCCTCATGCGCCTACCATGGCTGGGTGCTTCTGCGGCTCTGGCCCTTGCTGTGGTCGTCGTCCGCAGCGACGTGCTGTGGAACGGCGGACGCAGCGTGCCGCTGCTGAACTGGTGGCGCGCCAAAGGCTTTGAGCGGCGACAGATGGAGCAGATCGACCTTACTGGGAAGGTGACGAAAGGGGCTGGATGGGATGGGCTTTTTTAGTGGTGAAACTGGGGAAGATTGATTTTTTAGATTGGGGAAACTGGCATGGTTTGGCCAAATGTCACCTTTTGGATGATGGTTTTTGGGAATTTGGAGGGTTTCATGGTGATTAGTGTGAACATGATCAGAAAACCATGCAAAACCAACATTTTTTTTTGGGATGGTATTATCATGGTAATAAAATCCGGAGTTTTTTTTGTTGGGAAGAGAATTCATTACCATAAGTGATTATCTTGAAAGAAACGAGGCATGGATCAGATTCGATCAAGCTCCTAGACGCTTCACCAAGTGAAAGGTTTGTAGAATATTTTGGTGGTGGAAAGATGGGGCAAAAAGCGATGCAGTTTCTGGGGATATTTTATGGGATATATAACCATCAATAGTATTTTTATTATATAGCCATCAAGAGCAAGAGTATTTTTGGATATTCTTGGTGTTTGTGCAAAAATGGGTTGGATGTGCGTCCAGAAAATTTTGACGATCAATTCATGAGTGGTGAGGATGACCCATAAATGAAACCAGTGGTTCAGCATAAGAAATTTCAGTTGCAGCACAGCCTGAATTCGAGAGATTTTTCAAAAAACCAACAGGGGTTGTCTCAAAAGGTTTAGAACACCTGATTTCTCCACATAAATTGGTGCATAGAGTTTGAGACATATTCTTTGGTTGAGACACCCACATCACATCCCATTTCTTGTGTTTCGTGCGCTCAAAACCATCATTTTGGCATATTTTGGTTGGTTAAATCTTCATTTCCCGTGTTTAACACCAATTTTTGGTTTATGACATCCAATTCTTGTTTGTAAAATCCAAATTTTTGCTTGGTTAGAATCAATTTCTTGCTAGGATTAAATCCAAAATCCTTGTAGTTTTTTAGCTTCATTTTGGTGAAACCGTCTTATGTTGGAGTCGGATCCAAAAAATCGTCAGTTCACCCGTTTTGTGCGTGAAAATCCCAAATTTTTGGTTACACCTCCAAAATCACAGTGTTAGTTAATCCCAATGTTAGTTAACTCAATCCCATTTTAACCATTTTCGATTTTTGGTTCACCAGCTTTATTTTTGCTGAATGTTAGTTAACCCAAAATAACCAGCTTTAGTTCAAAAATCCCAAATTTTCTTCGTTGAAACAACGGCGTAGGTGGCCTTTGTCACCGGAGCCTCCACAGGTTTGGGCCGCGAAGTGGCCATGCAGTGAGGGACCAAGTGGCCCGGGGCAAACTGGGGAAGCAAAAAGGGGGGATTTTTTGGGCACAAAAACATTAACTTAAGGGAGGATCGTTAAAACCAACATTAATCTGTAAAAGGGGTGATTTTTTCGATCTTTTACAGATTAATGTTGGTTTATAACGAGGCGAGCCAGAATGTTTTTTTTTTGGTGGGTGGATGTACTATCTGCAGTTGGATGGGTGAACTAATCTTCATAAGTTTTTGGGACGCCAAACTATGTCAGGATGGACGCTAGAATTTCTAGTGGATGACTTGGGGATATTGGAGGTGAGAATACAGTGTGGTTTACATCCACAACTTGACCTCAGATGTTGATGTTTTCAATCCCATCTGGCTGAATTTTCCCCATTTTTCTCGGGTGACATCGGCCATGGAGGATGAACTCCCGGTTTTCGGCCAGGTTGTCCCGTGCCAATGCCAGCGTCTTGGTCGGCTGTCGCGATGTCGCGAAGTGTCGTGGAGACTTCGGGGAGAATGCCATGCAGTTGGACCTGGCGGACAGCGGAAGTGGGGAGTTTTGGGTGGATTTTTTAAGGCGAAAATGGGGGAGGAAGATTTTTCCTAAAGTGTTTCTGAAATGTGGGCGAATGCAATGAGCATGGGATTTAAATGGCATTGGATCAGGTGAAAATGGTGGCGAAACCGAGGATGTGGGATTTGCAAATAAACACATTCCAGACCCATTTTGACTGGAAAGTTTCGAGACTGTTGAGTGAAACAGAAGATGTTCAACTATTTTCCCATGAAGACTTACATTTTTCATGGGGATTTGCCATGACCGGAGGCTACTTTAAGGCGTGGCGGCGGTTGCTGCCGAGTCCGGCCGCAGGATTTGCAGCAAACCGCCGCAGTGGCGAAGAAATTGGCGACGCTTCCAGCGCTGCACATTTTGGTGACCTGGCGGATGAAAAATGGAAGATATTTTTGGGGTTGAACAAGTTTGAAGTATTTTTTGGCGCCCAATTTTTTATTTTGGGGGGATTTGTCAAGAAAAATGAGGTTTACCTCAAAATCATCCAATTGTTGGTAGGTTTGAATGGGGAAACCAATGATTTTCGGAGGTGCCCCATAATTTTGAGAACCAATTGAAGTCCATCATGCTCAGAGAATTTCCGACATCCCAATTTTCCGATTTCGTTGTGGTTGAAACCATTCCAAGTGCCATGGATTGCAGCGAGGTGAACAATGCCGGTGTTGCCACGCAGTTTCCCTACAACCTCACAGTGGATGGCGTGGAAACCACGTTTCAGGTTGTGGATCGGGGAAACGAGACGAGAAACCACTGCCATTTTTTGTTGGTTCAGTGGGATATTAATGGTATATCCCCATTATCCCCATTTAATGGGATAAAAGTGGGATATTAATGGGATAATAATGGCATATATATGGTATATCCCCATCTAATGAGATAATTATGGGATATGAATGGGATATGGATTTACCTTTCCCCACCAGTATATCATCTACAAAGAAGTACCAATTACCCTCCGGTAATCAAACATGGCGATGGAAAATTCACCATTTATAGATGATTTTCCTAGTTATAAATCTCCATTCATGGCCAATCGCCAAGTTTGATGACACCCGAGTTTATCCCCAACTTTTGATTGTAGTTGATGATGTATATTTCATTACATGTCCGTTCATATTCCATTCAATCACCATGTATTCGTATATTACTTTTTCATTAATCTTCCCAATATTCCCAAAAAAAAATCGCATCAAAAGCAGGTGGATTGATATTTCTACTATAATCATCAGCTTTATCCCCATTCATTTCCCATGAAATCACAATTTTTCATGGCTACCCTCTGGTAATTTAACATAGCTATGGAAAATCACCATTTTTAAAGGGAAAATCCACTATAAATTGCCATTTTCAATAGCTATGTTAGTTTACCAGAGGGTAAGTCCCATGACCCTCGAAAGGTGAACTACTTGGGCCATTTCCTGCTGACTCAGCAGCTGCTGCCGCTGCTCAGTCGAAGTCCCGGAAGTCGCGTGGTGCATCTGACCTCGGGCGCGCACCGTGCGGCGCCGGTGGAGGGAGTGCCGTTGACCTTGGAAGGTGGGAGCTGGGGGTGATGGGGGTGATGGGGGTGATGGATGTGACCAGATTCTGGAAACTTCTTGGAAACTTCTTGGAAGGGTTGGGCAATGTTTCGTGGATTTTTTGATTTTCTGGAACCGCTTTTTGGGGGCAGATGGAGTTGATGGTTGCTGGCCAAGATTCCACCATTGCAATGGCCAAGACTCCAGATCCAGCAATTTTTTTGGGGGAATATCCCCCAGCAGTGCCCAAGGTTCGATCATTTTCCCAGCGAATAGAAAAACCTTCCATTTGTGGTGGATTTTCCCAACACATTTTTTTTTCCCCCCTTCATCCATCACAATCATCACGTTGTTTGCCAACATGCCAGGCATCAACGACAAGAACATGGGACCCTACGTGACTCTGCAGCGGAGATTGGGCCATGGAAGAAGTACCTGGGGATGGTGGACAATTCTCGTTGTGGGCTTATGGGGGTATGGTAACCCCCTAAAAGATGCAGAAATGCAATTTACCATTGTATATTTTGGGATTGTATTTCACTTTTCTATTTTTTTTGGGTTGCTATCCAAACAATGCGCTGAAGATGGGGTACAACTGGTTTACATGCATGGGGTTTATCACTGCCCAGTACTTTTTTGTGCTCTTTGTGAAACATCGGGTACAATCCGTGAAGGTGGAGATTAAACAACCCATATTTTTGATATACCATCCGGTTATTTAACATAGCCATGGAAAATGGCCCATAGAAATAGATGATTTTCGCAGCTAGAAACCTCCATTTATTTTGGGGATTTTCCATGGCTATGTTAGTCATAACCAGATGGTAACATTGGAAGAACATTAGAATCATCAACCCTGGAATCCACATTTTCGGTAGATCTTCTAATTCTCTGATGAACCAAACCATTGGACGGATATCCTGCCGTGGCAGGTGCGCTATGGCACGGCCAAGTTGGGCAATTTGTTGTTGGCCCAGGAAGTGGATAGGCCTGGAAAAAGTGGGCAGGATGGGGAGAGAATGGGCCAAAATTTAGGAACTGGGGACACATGGGAAATGTATGGAAATGTCGTATTTTGTGGTGGCCCAATTTAATTCCAATGTCCACAAACTCATAACTTGTACTGTCAGTTACTGTCTTTCCAACGAAATAGTTGATTCATTCAGGTTGCCCCAAAATAGTGATAGTCAAAGGTATTCAGATGGTACCCCCGCAACTAGTTACAGCCCAGGGTTTGATCTGGGGCTGACATCGAGCAATAGTTGGAACTTCTCGAGTCGGTTCAACATCTGGGTCTACTCACTTTTTAAAAAGCCCAAAATCGGATGGCTCACCGATGAACCCCCCAATGCCTATTGGTTAGTTGAACCATGATTTTCTGTTCTTTTCTATCAGCAAAATCAACATGAACTGTTGATTTTTGATCTCCAAAACCTGACAAATTCTGATCAATCATAGAATTGGATGATTTTGTCAAAATTTTAACCGGAAACCCCCATCAAATTGATGGTGTAAAAACCCATGGGTTTCCTGTAGTTTTCCCCAACAAACCAATCCATTGACTCAAAAATCAACATCAACAGATTCCTGGGTTTTTTCTGTCTTCAAACATCCCTGTCTCGAGGCGTGTGGGCCATCGTGGCGTTTATAGCAACGCGGTGCATCCGGGAGTGGTGGCCAGTGAGCCTTGGGCGATGGCTGGAGACCAAGAGAAATGGGGGGATTTGATCCGGAAAAAAATAGGGATTTTACCATGAAAAAAGGGATTTTACCATGAAAAATTGTGATTTTATCAAGAAACATGGGGATTGAAGTATTCAACATGGTTGTTTTAAGATGATTTAGCTATTGGACATGGAAGTTAAAGATTTGAATCATTGATAATAAACATACTTATGGATGTTTTTTTCCCACTGGCCCACTGATGGGTTCTGATTGGTTCTGATTTGTTGATATATGAATCACTCACACTAATTTTTTACTATCAATGTCTGTTGACATATTATCCAATGGTATACTAAACAGATAGATGATTTATTATCGATATTATCCAATGGTATACTAAACATATAGATGATTTATAGCCATTATAACCTTAGATTTCCAAATAAATCGGAACATATTTGCTCCAGAAATGGCATCCACATCCGCCGGTCTTTCGGAAATGGTCGAGGTCTGGTAGATGATCCAATGATCACCTGTGGATGTACTTAAATAATTTGTGTACAATTTTTATTGGGATTAATGACATTAATGATATTGGGATTTTTATCATCATCTATAGATGATCATTGGGATTTTTTTAAATGTAAATCCCAATCTATAGATGATCACCCAATTTTTGCTGCTGAAACCTCAGTTTTTTTCCTTACAAGAAACATTCCATATTTTCCCCGTTACCTTCTGGTAAACTAACAGTTTGCTATGGAAGCCATGGCCCTAATCGAAATAGATGGTTTACCCATTAAAAATGTTGATTTTCCATAGTTTTTTGTATGTTTACCAGAGGGTACAATGTCAGCATCTCCTTTTTTCGGCGGCCTCAGGAGATGCTGAGATTGCCCAATTTCCAGGCCATGCTGGGCCCATGGCTCGGTCCGGTGGCGTACCATGCGGCGCAGTGGCGGAATCGATTCTTCGCCTACAGCGTGGAAGAGGTGTGGCCAGAAATGGGTTGTAGTTTCCACAGCGAAACCTGGTGATTTTTGAAGAATGATGGCAAAGCCGGCTGGATTATGGGGACGCACTCCACCTTCAAGTTAGATAGTGGTTTAACAATTGCTGGTTGGTGGTTTCAAACACGACTTTTATTTTTCCATTTCATATATTAGGGATAGTCCATCCGAAACCCATTGAATTCACTCCATCATTTTTCAAGATGGGTTAAAACCACCAACCAGAAATCCATTTAACATAGCTATGGTTAAAATGACCCAGTCGAAATAGTTGATTTACCCATTATATAATAGCATGGTGATTTTTCAAGATGGTGATTGATATTTTTCAAGATGGTGATTAGTTGAACCGTTCTTTGGACATACCTTTCACAGCAACCAGCGTTGGAGGCGGCTCTAAATGTCCTATACTGCGCAGCGTCTCCCGAGATCGAGGCCCCCGCCAAGTTCCTGTTGATGAGGATGGGAACTTAGTAATCCTTAATAATCCCTAATATAGTTCATATTCCATCTATTCCAAGTCAAGCAAACGAATTAAGGATATGAATTTGGAGATATTCATATATATTCCATATTTCCATGAATTTGTTCATATCCTTGACATGTCTTTGGATTAATTTGGATCAATCTCTCCATGTTGAATGACCTGAATGACCTGAATTAGTTGGGACCCGCAAGATGAACCGTATTGGGCTAGTAAGTAGTTTGTACCCCAGTCTCACCTTCGTGTAGAAGAGGCCACAAGAGGCTAATCGCTGATAACCGTTCCCAACTCATGGATGCTGTCCCCAACTCATCCCGGAGATGTCTAAGTTTTTCATCAATTTTTGTGGATCATAAACCCTGTAACTTACATATATCATATATTCATCCAATCCACAATTTCAACATATTGTTTTTGGGATGTTAAACAAACCATTTCTCGCCCATCTCTCTGTGCATTTCACCACTTTTTTGTGGTCAAAACCATCATTGTTTCCAATTTTGGGTGTAATTTTCGTAGATTTTTCAGTGTTGGACCACCATCTTTCCCAATTTTTTGGTGTAAAACCACCATTTTTCCCATTTTTTTGGTGTAAACCCAGCATTTCACCCCGGGTGCCCCTTGGGAGGCGCGCGACCTCCGTGGCGCGTTGATCGTTCCGCTGGCGCAGGTGTGGCCGCCGCGGCATGCGGCGGCGGAGACGGGACATGGGCGACGGCTCTGGGAGTTCAGTGACTTGGTGATGGATTGCTGTGGGGAACAGAACTATGGTTGATATCTATATTGATATCTATATCTATATCTATATCTATATAATATATATATATGGGATATAACTATTATTGATTCATGAGAATATAGCTATTAATGGGAATATTGTACTTATATCTATGGGTGATATCTATGGTTGATATCTATGGGTGATATCTAATATCTATCTATATATATATCTACTTGGTGATACATATATATATATATATCTATATATACGACTCTACATATATATATAGTACATGGTTGATATCTATGGTTGATATATGTATATCATTATATCTATATCTATGGTTGACATATATATATATATGGTTGATATCCTTCACTATGGTTGATATCTAATATCTATCTATATATCTATCTATCTATGTATGGGGTATAACTATTGATGAGAATATAGCTATTAATTGGCATATTGTATCTATCTATATCTATATCTATATCTATATTTATATCTATACCTATATCTATGTCTATATCTATGTCTATATCTATATCTATATCTACAGTATATCTACATAATCATATATATATATATATATGGGATATAACTACTGTATTCAATGAGAATATAACGATTAATGGGAATATTGTACTTATATGATTTTTCATTTATATGGAATCTCATGGGAATATAGCTGTCAATGGAATATTGTAGGTATGGGATAGATAACATAAATGTAACTATGGAATATGACCCTAGTTAGGTTTATATAGTGAAATACGGTAATTTTGGGGGATATGACCTGGGACGGGGTCTCTTTTAACTATATATATATTCACCCCGCTTCGCGTGGGGTGGCCGCCCACACCGCAGGTTTATTTCGGTCCGTGAGAGGGGCTAAGGGTGGTTTTCCCCCGTGGGGGCTCCCCAAGCTAAGAAGTTTCACTTCCCCCCCCCCGTGGGGGGCTCCCCAAGCTAGGGAATTTTCACTTTTCCCCCCCGTGGGGGCTCCCCAAGCTAGGGAATTTTCACTTTTCCCCCCCGTGGGGGCTCCCCAAGCTAGGGAATTTTCACTTTTCCCCCCCGTGGGGGCTTCCCAAGCTAGGGAATTTTCACTTTTCCCCGCCGTGACAGCTTCCCAAGCTATGGAATTTTCACTTTTCCCTCCCTTGGAGGCTCTCCAAGCTGCGGAATTTCAAATAGCTAGACAACGACGCCTAGATAGTCCCCCAAATCCCGTGTTCTTTGAATGTGTTTCCATGTTTTTGCAATGGTTTCCTTCAAAGCACGGTACTTTACACTTTTGTCGCCATAAAACCGGTCGAAAACATCATGTTCGACAATGCTTCCAATTCCCTTATCTCCCCAACCGTTGAAAATACCGCTATTTACAGTGTTTTCTTCAATTTTTCCATGTTCCAATGCCGGTAGCCAACTCCAACATATATATAAGAAATCCTTCCAAAACATTGTTTTTGACAGTGTTTTTCCAATGTTTCCAGTCAAACAGACGGTAATTTACACGTTTTTTGCCATAAAGGCAGTAAATCCTTCCAAAACATTGCTTTTGACAGTGTTTTTGTAATGTTTCCAGTCAAGCATACGGTAATTTACACGTTTTTTGCTATAACGTCAGTCCAAAACACTTGTTTTTGCAGTGTTTTCAATGCTCTGGCATCCAAAAACCCTGCAAAATCTTGCTATGTACAATGTTTTTTTCATTTTTGGCCGTTTTTCCATTGCCGGAAAGCTACCAAAATGACCCAAAATTCCATTTCAATACCCTCTTGCGCTCAGACACCCAAAAATCCTCGAAAAATGTCGAAAACACCACCGTATTCTGGTCTCGGTGCGAAACCGTTTTTGGGGTCTGGTCTCGGTGCGAAACCGTTTTTGCCCCCCCCCCCCAGCTAAAGCTGATATAGCGACTGCTATATTAACAAATGTCATTGAGCATTTAGTGTTGCTGTTGCCCCCCAATAAGCACGCCTTCACCGCCAAAGCGGTGTGGGCGGATATATATGAATAGGGTGAAACTAAAGCGCATGACGAATCAGAACTATAGTATTCATGAATATTCATGAGGGATATGCTATAGTCAGATTTAGTGATATAACTGACTGTTTTCTGAATTCTGAGGGATAAGACCTGTGGGTTTATGGGGCCCACCTAGTTGAGATTGAGCAATTTAAGCACCAAAAATGGTTGGTATTCACCAGCAAAATGGTTGAAACTTAATGGGAACATTGGGAACATGTCGAAATAGATTTTAACCAGCAAAGAATGGAGTTATGTGATTTTGCACCGAAAAAATAGGAATTTAACAATTGAATTGTGGAAATCATGAGGGCATTAGCCAACAAAAATAGGGGTATAGGAAACCAAACACAATGGAGATACAACTGAACGAAATCACCAATCTTATGCGGCGATATGCTGGTAAACTGTGGTAAATGGGAGGTCAACTTGACAGTTTTGAGCAATGGAGGAATATGATATTCAGCCACACTTCAACGCGACTACTTTGCACAAATTTCAAAGGCAATGTAGCCATGAATGTTTGGGGTTTCTCCAAAAATGGGCTATCCAAATCCAGAGGTTTAATCTGCAATGGAGATTTTATCGAATTGGATCATGACATGGATTTTCAATCAACTGGATACACTCCAATTCTTCATCCGGTGTTTAAAACCATCATATTTACCAGTTATTTGGCCATATCTTGGAAACAATCCCTTTGTCCCTGCCCACCTTGATCCCCAACCGACGATTGGATCAGGTGAACAGCTTGTGGCCCAAAGTGGCCGACGAAAAGAGAATCCGCGGGGCGTGTGGCATGTCCTTTCTTTGGGTGTATGCCTGATATTGTTCTGCGAAAATCATCTAATTTTCGAATTTTCTGGTAATTTTGCTTGGTTCAAATTCGCATTGTTGGCCGTTTTCTCTTAGCTTTTATTGGTGTTCAATCACCTCAAGTTCATTCAAAGTCCCAGTTTCAGCTTCAAATCTCGACATTTTCCATATTCTTCATATTTTCCATAGGATTTTCATATTTTCCCGCATATTTTCCATAGAGTTTCCATATTTTTCCCACGCCTTCCATCGTTTTTCCTCCGATTTTAGGGGCAGAACACCGGCCTCATCCTAGGCCTTGGGCTGCCTTCGGGGTGACGGCGTGGTTGGCGGCCTTTCGCGCCAAGTGGATCGGGGGTTTGCGGCTGGAAATAGCTATGGAATCCTATGGTCGTTTGGGGATGTTTACTATAGTTGAGAATATTTATAGTTGGTAATATTTAAATGTACTAATATCAGATATCACCAGCTATAATTATGGAATATCAATGGAACCAAAAAAAAAACCTGGTTGGTGATGTTTGGAACCATGGAATTTGATTATGACTTTCCAGAAACTGGGAATGGAATCATCATCCCAACTGACTTTCAGTCCATCATTTTTCAGAGGGGTAGGTGGCTCAACCACCAACCAGTTGGTGGTGTTTGGTGATGTTTGGTTGGCAACTGAAGATCTATGTGATTTGAAGGACGTGTTTGGTTGGTGAAATTCCAAGATTTGGAGCTGCTCAAAATCCACTTCAAATCCCGATCCTCGGCATTTTCCTCGGCATTCCAAGTTCTATTTTCCTATTCCCATTTGGGCTCCTAAACTGCGACCTTTTGAAAACCGGGAGATTTCACCACATCCCAGGGGTCCAGTTTTCGTCCCAAGACCTGTGGTGCCTCTGGTGCTGGTGCCGGTGACCCTACCGGTGACCCACGCAGAGAGGTACCTCTTCCCCTACTGCGTGGATCTCATCTTGGTGGCTTTCGTCCTGCTGTGGCTGGCAAGTCGACAGCTCAACGGGAAGATCACCCAGACCTTTGATGGTTGAGATGGTAACCAGGGGCCAAAGATGGCCAAAGCACCTATTTTTGTGGGTTGATATTGACATACCTTCCATGTTTATCAATTTTTGGGTGTGTTGACACGCCATCCGTTTTTCTTGGGATATTGCGTATATGTTTTGAGTCAACATGGAGCAACCAAATCCTGTGGGTCCATTGATCGCCCATGGGAAACCGATGATTTAGAGCTACCCTACCCTACGACATCATACGCCCCATTTTGCCACATCAAAAACCTCTAAAAATGCCACATCATTTACGACATGATAAGACCAGAATTTCGATTCAGTAGATGGGTTATCCCCACTATAATATGCTATAACTTGGTTAATGATGGTTAATAATGGTTAATAACCATGGTTAATCTATCCCAATATCTCCCAATTTTCATGACTTGGACAACTTGGACACACGCCATCGCTAGGTGTTTTCGCAGCGGTCTATGCTCGTTTCCGCATTGCTGAGCCCACCTGGTGCCCATCCGAAGTCATTGGGGCATCGCGAAGCCGCGAATTCGATGGATTGTTAAGTGTAAATAGTTATACAATATACTATATTTATATCATATTTATGGGATATTATGATATAAAAGATATAAATATCATCAATTTATGAATGATGATATTTATATCATACCCTCTGGCTATGACTAACAGTTTGCCATGGTTTTTCGATGGCCCTGATCGAAATAGATGGTTTACCGAACTTAATAGCATGGTGATTTTCCATGGCTATGTTAAATAACCAGATGGTATCAATATACTATAGCTCTATAACCATTGGTGAATACCAATAAGCAAATGGGGTTTGATGTATCAATAGCAGCAAATTCGGTATGCAATGTGGAAACTCCAAGAACTGGATGTTTGACCTGTATCTGTAGAGATGGGAGAGTTAAGGAATAGTCAACGCAAGCCGGAAAGATCATGAAGGAGAACGATACTGAAAAGAAAAGTGCTGAGAAATTTGAACATTAGGCAAAAAACCACATGAGAATTCCAGCAGCTTCTGTTTACTCGCAAATGTGGATGGCAGCCATGCAGGTACACCTACCTTTGTTGCGCATTGGGTGTTGCAGTAGCCGAAGTCTCAGGAGCCTTCCGACCAGAAAACCCCCGACACCATGTCACCACGTCGCCATGTCGTTCAATGACACATGGAGCGCTTTTAGGGCAATCCAGCCCTCCGTCGCTTCAAATTCTGTGAACCATGGAGATTTTACACTTTGACCTTCCCACAAGTAGTGGATGAAGCAAAAGACATGAACCGTGAGAGCTTCAGGAGGTTCCACATTTTATTTTAGATGAACTTTTTGAATTGTGGAACCATCTAAACAGATTTTTCGGATGCAATTTTGGAGGTTTCATGCCCAGCTCTTGACAGATACCAAGGTTGCTGGACCACTCTGTGGTGACCACATCTTTCGTAGTTTCTTGGACTGCAAAAGGCCAACAATTCACTTAGCCATCATGTGGTGATCATCACTTAGCTCGTTTTCGTCATGTGATCATCACCCCAGGATTTCTCAAACCGTGGATTACCCACGCAGGGTTTGAAAGACCGTGGATTTCCAATGATTTCCATCCTTGAAGCACTGACCTGGTGAGGTCTGACGCAACACTACTACCGTGTGGGTGATCTGAAGGTGGAGATGAGAGCGAAGAATACCCAGTGGAATCATTTGGAATGAAATGCACAAAACTAATTGTATTAATTGGATTGTACTGGAGGAATCAAAAATACCAAAGCTTTTAGCAGCTGTTTTTGGATCGTTTTTTGATGTTTGTTGGCGCACCCGCCAGGGGCAAACCACCATTCTTATTGGCCAAAGCCAAGATTTGCTTGGTTCATCTATCATTTACCAAGATATCCCGTTGAATCCCGCTTCAATCCCATCAAGTCCCATTAGATCCTATATCAATAATCCCATTAAATTCCCATTGATATTATAGTCCATATTAATGGGAATTAATGGGATGATATATTCCCAAATCCCCAGCCCGGTCAAGTCCCATATCAATAGGTCAATAACCATATCAATAGTCCCATTAAATTATATTAAATTCCCATTAGATCCCATGGTTATTGACCATTGATTCCCATTTTTCCAAAGTATTTCCGTTGTGTCAACCTGTCAGCGGACGCGCCAGACCTTGCATGGTGTGGATGTCGCAGTGGACAAGGGCGATGCCATGTTGGATGCCTGGGGCACCCAGGGGGTGAACGTGGCTGTTGGATACCCTCCAGCAGTCAGTCATATGGCAATGGCAAATCTCTGCACTAAATGGAGGATAACATGGTTGATGGAGGTTGATGGAGGGTAAGTCAACCATTTATAGCCATGATAATTGAGGTTTCTAGCTGGGAAAGTCATCTATGGCCGGTTGATTTATACATGATATCCCAGCCAGCCATGTTGGATTGAGGGAAATCACAGTGAAGAGCCACCAACAAGATGGGCACAGCTGTCTTGATGTCACATCCTGAACTGACTTTTGTGGTGAGGTGGCAAGTCAATGTGTAGGTGCGTGAGAATCAGCCACGACACCATGAAATGGATGTGCGTGTTCACCATGCCACGTGTTCATCGCCATAGCCGCTTTGGTTCAAGTATAGCCGTATAGCTCGTAGCTCGCGAGATCCCACGAGGATCGAATTTTTATTCCATATCCCGTCTTATCCGTCCAAATTTTGCCATGAAATTCTTCAGTTTCGTTGAATGTTTTATCCTCACTTGCCTTGGCTCATATCCCTTCTATGCCATCGTCAACTACAAGCTGGATCCAATGGAAGACTTCCGTTCCTGCAACGAACCTTGTTTCTTCATTCGGAAATTTGGCACTGAGGCATTGCCTGCAACAACCCCGGCAAATTTGAAGCTGGACTGCAGCAAATACGAGGACTGGTATTATTCCTGTAGCGACCACATGGCGTTCCCAATCTTTGTTGCTGTTGAGAACGGTCGCAACTTCTCAGTCGCCTCTTTTCATTTTGTCTGGAAGAATGCCGTGGGTAAGGTTGTTGAAATTGTTTCGGGCTTGTGTGGTATGTGGGAAAAGGCAAGCGACTGGCCAAGCCCAGCAAATGTCCACCAGACCGATTGTGAAACAGAAAGCGTGCGGGAGAAGATTGACAATCACCTGAATACAGGGTATACCATCCCAATTTACAAGGTTGGTATTGCCGGGTGGACATTCATGAAAGTTTTGCATGATTGGGGTTTGCTGGCAGATGTGCCAGAAAAAATCACGCTCTGGTTGGGCATTTGTTCATGGAGTTTTCAGTTGGTTGCAACCTGGGCAGCCTTTTCCTGGGGCGCCTCCGCCGCCGAAGTCTTCATTGCAAGAGAAACTAACGGTGCTTGCTTTTACCAACTCAAACCTATTCAAACCTTCACTGCACTTGGAACACCTCTCCTGCTCCTAAGCCTCACTCACTTCAAGCTGAAGAACTTGATGCTGTCAGTGGTCAATGGCGACTTCTTATATTACAAGTCTTACGATGTGCCATACAGAGTAGTGAAAGCCACAGCTGCAGAGGACCCTCTGCTCACCACTGGGCTGCGTGGAGATCCAGGTTTTCCCGCCGCGCCATATCAGCAGCTGACCTTTCGCGAGATGTCCCGCATGTCCAATTTCACATCAGTTCTTACCATTGTTTACTTTTTGATTGTGGTGTATCTCATTTGTCCATTCGGCTTTGGAAACCTTTTCCTGCGCATGACAGAAGTGGCTGCGAGCCACGATTTCTCTTGGGACCCGGATGGCCTGATCAAATTGGTCGCTCTTGCAGTTGCTGGCGCTCTTCTCATGTGTCCCGCTCTGATGCTCTTACCCTTTTGTGAAGCGATAAAGGAAGGCGACTGGATACTAGTACTATTCCGGCTTCCGGAAATCCCTGTCTGGGCTTCCACTTCTCTTGGAGCTTGGCCAGTCTTCCAAGCGGTTTGGCAGAGAGGCACAGACGAAGCCGAGCAGCGTTATGAGTGGGGCACAGACGAAGTCGCGCAGCTTTACGAGTGGTACCTTTGCGGCATCTCGGCCGGGTACATGGGTTTCTTTATCCTCCATATGAAGCACATGTATCCTGCACTCGCAGTGTTGAGGTCATACAAGTTTCCGTTTAGTCAACGAGAAATGCTTCTGGCCGAAAGTGACCGCTACACCTCTCATGCTGAGCAAGTCCTCGAAGTGTTCAGCTCCCAGCCGGAGAAGGTGAAACATCTTCGACCCCATGACACAGAGAGCCATGCCCAGCTTGAGACTTCTGATGACGACTCCAGCAGTGGCACAGATGGAGTTACAGCCTGCTGGAAAGTGAAGCATGATTCCCCATAGATGGCTTTTGGCTGTGTCTTCTGATGTGACATGTCAGAATCAGTGACGACACTCTTGTGGCTTGAGACAGAAAATACGAATGTGGCCCTTGCAGCAGCAGTCTTCACCTGGGTGAATTCCATGGAATTCCAAATTTTTGTTGCTTACCAAATAACACCTCAAAATGTTCTTTTTAGGACTATTTGATATTCGCAAATCATTCACAAATCACCAACTAAGATTAACATTTAATATCATTTAACCCATTTTTCTCCGATGCGCGTTATTAAATGGGTCATTTCTTATGGGAACCGCCTTCGGCTAACCAAACTAGGCTGGAATCGTGGACTTCGCGCAGGGCAACTACCTGGATGGCATGAGGAGCAGGGATGACTGCCATGACTGCCATGACTGGGGTTACCCGGCCTGGTAAACATACAAAAAACTATGGAAAATCACCATTTTTCATGGGAAAATCCACTATTTCTATGGCAATTTTCAATAGCTATGTTAAATTACCAGAGGGTATCTTCAGCTGTAACACGGTGTAACTTTGTAATGACTCATAAACAGAAAAACTGCTAGAAAAGTCATGAAAAATCCATTCTGAGACACTGAGAATATCACCTCATATCACCTCATTTAGGGAGAGGGAAAAACATGGCCAAAACCCCCACAGGGCTTGGCATTTCAAGCACCACACCGCCTACTGCGTGGCGCCGGTGGTCACCAACCAGACTGCTGGACCTGTCTCGGGGTGAGGAGCTCAGCTGGGGAGGAATCAATGGGGATTGGTGGAGATTCATTGCTGAGAATTCATAGGATTCATGGGGATTAATGAATGGGGGCTATTGGTGGCTATATGTGGCTATGGCATCTGCTTAAACTATAAGACATCAAATAGGCCGCCATGGATACCCTGGTGAAATGCATTGGATTATAGCATGGGAACAAGGAAATGTATTGGGGGTATCAACCTACATGCCCTGGCAATTTAACGGGAACATCATTTAGAAATGTGGATGTTGATATGAAGATCCAATTCTTTAGTCGATGTTTGTTGTGATTCAATTGGGATGTTGTCGGGATCTCCACCGTTTTTCTGCGCCATTTCCCCATAAATGGATGAATTTGATCCACCGTTTTGGATCACCGTTTGGGGATTTCATGTGGCGAAATTCGGATGGTGATTTCACAACATGATGGGAATCGAGGATTAGTAAAAGGGCCAAGAAGCGATGTAGAAACTGCTAGTACTTGGTACCTTCAAAAAGAGATATGTATATACATATACATGTTCATGTTCATATATATATATAATATGTATATATATATGTCTTCATAGAGATGTAGGCAAAGTACTGGTTTTTTTCCATGGATCAAGGCTGACACAAGTTACACTACCGTTGCGATCCAATGATCCTGCTGGATATTGATGACATGTACACCAGCAAAATCTGGAGGCATCTTCATAGGTTGCAGTATCTAAATCTTCCGAAACTCATATCCCTCACCATCTCACCATCCAAACTACCCTCTGGTTATGACTAACAGTTTGCCATGGTATAGATGGCACATAGACATAGATGGTTTACCTATTAAAAATGGTTATTTTCCATGGCTATGTTAAATAACCAGATGGTATATTACCATCGGAAGTCTTGATGTCACAGGAAGGCTCGAAGAGGAAGTCCTCACATGCTGAGTTGCTTGACAAGAGTTGTGTCACGTTCCATTGGCTTACTGACTTGGGTTTGGCAGGTCCTATGATTTCTGGGCCGTTGGCAAGTGCAGAGCTCAGGTTCACCAAGATTTGAGGATGCTGACCGATGCTGACCTGGACAGTGGGGCAGCGTTTTGGACTCACAATGGCTTGGCCATGGTCAGTTTTGAGAAAATGCCACTATCCCGTTTTGTTGTGTATATTGATTACTTTTATATTTTTTTTATATGGTGCTTAAATGTGCTTAAGTGATTATACGTGTAGATTGATTGTTGAAAATGCGTCTTGATTGTGGTATTTTGTTTGTTTGAATGATTCGTGATCCCCACACACCATGTTTTTTTAGCTCTCCCACTACAGTAGTATGACAATATTTTTTTCTAGATGCTTGAGGTCTAATAGTGTTTCCACCTGCGTATGGGGTGCTGAATGGTTGCTGAATGTGCTTCTTGACCAGCTGCTGCTTCAGGAATGTCTAGACCTGAAACTTAAAGACAGATCACGCATTGATGGCAGGCGACACCCAAAGAAGGCAACAAAAATATATGGTTCTTTTCCTCACCAATTCAGAGGATCTTGACATTCACAAGCGTATTTCAGGGCACTTACATCGAAATTCATGTGCAATATGTAACATTATGTAACCATATTTATATGTTAACACTATTTACATGGTTACTAATTTATGTTAACCATATAAATATGTTAACACTATTAGATTAGCCTTGCTTTTCCCATCCCCAACCAGTCTAATCCCAACCACATCCCCCCATGGATCGGTAAAACTTCGATGCGTCGCCATGGGGAAGCGGAAACGCTGCGTCGAAGTGACCGAACTTTCGGATGGTCCAAAAAGGGTGGATGAACACAGCGTGCACCTTGGAAGGCGATGGTCAGAATGGTGATGTTGGACCCGCAGTTTACCCTCTGGTAATTTCTTACAGTTTGCGAACTGGAAAATGGCCATTTACAATTGATTTTCCCATGAACAATGGTGATTTTCCATAGTTTTTTGTACGTTTACCAGGCCGGGTATCTGGTTTTTCTTTGGTGAAACTTCATTTTTGTTGAGATCAACTGCCAAATTTGTCATGTTTCTTGGCTGAATTTACCTGAGATAACTCCAACAAACTGGACGGTTTCTTGGTGGACATCCATTTTGTTGCCATCCCTGGAGTAATGGGAAAACCATGGAGTTGCGATTTTCAGCAGATATCCAACATGTGGATTGACCACCCAAAATTGGTGGGATTAAAGCAGCAATCATGGGTGGATTTTACCAGTGCATATGGGAGAGATGTTTTTGTGAAACTTGAAACTCAGTTACAGAAAATATTGCCATTCGAATTGGACAAATGATTTTGTAAACTGGGAGTTCAGGGTGCGCCCATTTTCAGACCCCTGATAGAAACCATTCTTAGCAATTAGCTGCTCCCATTATACCCACCCCCATATAAAAATATTCAGTTTATTCGCATCATATCCCTGATAACATCCCATTGGTTGCTTTTATCCCATCAACATATTGGATAAATCCGCAACTTGTCCCCATCAGCTCTCCATCATTATATCATGTTATATCCATAGTTTTGGTCGGTTCAATGATATCCCCATGTAACGATCACCATATTTTAAAAAAAAACATTCTTAACCATTTAGTATTATACCTATTTTTCCCAATCATGCCAATTGTTAACAACTATTAACCACTATGAATCATCTATAAAGACCCTTAACCATTATGAACCACTCTTACCCTCTGGTAATTTAACGTAGCTATTGAAAATGACCATTTATAGTGGATTTTCCAATTAAAAATGGTGATTTCCAATAGCTATGTTAGTTTACCAGAGGGTAATCATCATCAACCCATGATATCTCCATCAACTCATTTTCGAGCCCGACTCACATCCGCGACAGGCTTCCGCCAAGTGTCAGCTCCAAGCAGCAGGTCGTTGAGGCGGTGCAGGTGCGGATTCAAAAAAGGGATGACGAAGGCGAGGATGGGGATGGTTTCCAATACTAATACTAATAATGGGTTGATAATCTGGTTGATTTTAGGATTATACTGATCACAATTATACCAATATACTGATTTTGGTTTCCAACTGAATAAGCATGGATTGTAGTTATCCACTGATTTTCCATAGTTTTACACAATGGGGATGGTTTCCAAAAGCGTTTTTTTACCCATAGTTTTATGAATAGTTATCCAATTTGACCAATTTTGTAGAAACTATGGATAACTATTGATAAAACCAATCAGCAACTATTGATAACTATGGATTTGAGGATTTGATGAAACAGAAATAGTGTGAGAGTAATTATTATAGACCAATAAACGTTTTGTCATTTGTGGATGGTTTTCCAACAAGAAACTGATTCAATATTTAAGCCAATAGATGAAGTAGATATATTTATGCCAATTAAATATTGGCATTTCATCAAGGACAATTTGGGGATGATTTTCCACCGGGTCCAAAGTTGGACGAGTTACCCAGATTGGAAGATGGTCATCAATGCATTGATCGAGATCTTTCCAAAGCCATGCTGAGGAACCCCCTGATGATGGCACATATAAAGGATACCCATTTTTATAAACATGCCTAATCATGGCTTTCCTAATGATGCCTAATCTATAGTTGGTTCATGTATGGTTTACATACCACATACCATCTCTTGACCATGGCACATTCCTATGGAATTCTGCAGGAGTTTGGCCAAGCGGTTCATGTACATATTGAGGACTGGAGTTTCGATGGATGGGAAAGCTGCCAGCTCTGGCTGGAAAATGGTTTTGGTTAAACATGTTCGAAGGGAGGATTGTTTTCATTTGGTATCCTTGAAACATGGTAATACATGTTAGAACATCCTTGTTGTCTAAAATTAGAAGGGAGGATGTTAATATTTTGAATAGCTGAATAGTCTAATAATCTATTTACCCTCCTTTGGCATTTAATATATTTCATATTTTGGGCATCCGAAAGGAGGGTCCAGGTATCCTCCGGTCTCCTAAGCCGCCATCGGATGTTTCAACCACGGCCTCTCCAACCTTGACAGCAGAACATCCCAGTGGTTCTGTCGCCGTCATGTTTACATCCCCCACTATGCACATATCATGCTAATGGTAGTTTGTTTTGGTTACATACCGATAAATGATCTCAAATTAGTATTTCCGCTTGTGGATTCCTGGTATCTTCAATTTTAGATATTTTTTTTGTTGGCCAAATCCACATCGTTGGACCAATGGTCTTTCCCCTTTGGCTCATCATTCTGGCCCCCCGAAAATTGGTGGGCTGCAAATTGGTTTGGTGTGCATACTGGAACTATTATTGGGTTCACCTCAATCATCTCCACCCATAGTTGGTTATTTCTAGACCCCTTAAGCACTCGGGCACCGTTCCCGGCAGTATCATCGCCCTACTATAAGAATCATGTTTGGCTGATGCTGAATTTCACTGGACTACTGTAGTCCACATCCATCTAGAAGGTTTCCATTAACTATATTCCACATAGTAAGGTTCACCATTTTTTTTAAGCCATCATACCCTCTGGTAATTTAACATAGCGAACTGGAAAATCACCATGCTATTAGTGGGAAAATCCACTATTTCTATAAAATCACAATATTTTTCAATAGCTATGTTAGTCACTACCAGAGGGTATATTCCATTAAGTGGATTATAATCCCATTAAACCCCATGGAAAATCCCATGGAAAATCCCATATTTTTGTTAGCCATCATAATTATAGTGATATATTTCCATCCCAAAAAAGAACATCTCAATCATTCCGTTGGAATATTTGGTCCATGGTCCATATCCATCGGACTGATATGTTTCCAGTTACAGATAATTTTTTCCATATCTCCATATGTATCGTTCATGGAAACAGTCCATCTATTTGGGCTAATAAGCATCTAAAATGGTCCAGCAACAAATATATTTCCATTAACAGATACAGATGGACTATTATAGATGGATGATTAACTTAGATATATTTCCATTAACATTTTTTTTAAAAGCAACAGCAATAGTCCATGAGCAGATGAGACGTATTTCCACGATATATGTACGACGATTATATTTCCAACTGATATAACCATCTATAATAGTCCATGAAACACATATTCCATATATTAGATGGTTGTATTAGATTAGGGATATGATATATTATGGTACTATTATCCTTATGTTTAGACGGTGATGATGGATAATTAGGGATATTAGATCCATTAGGTACTTTATAAATATCATAACCATCTATGAATAGTCCATAATCATCTAATATTTTCATATAATAGTTGTCCATGGATGGAATGATATATATCATTATATATCGTCCTAAATGTTTTGCTTATCATAGCCCATATAATTTACTATCCATTTATTATCCATTTATTATCCATTATTATCGTAGTCCATATGAATAGTCCATTAACTAGTCCATATTATTCCATATATTAATAAATATATCATCCATCTATATAATCCATTATCCACTGATAAACATATATTTCCTAAACTCAATGTGAGTTCGACGGCCACAGGACGACCTGAGCCACGGCTTTGTCCATTTTTCCACCCGAAACGCGGCGGAAGCGGCGCTCCGAGCAGGCACTTTGCGGCGAAAGATGGGGAGTTCACGGCGAAAAATGGCGATTTTCCCGTGAAAAATGGAGATTTTACATGATTTTACCATAAAAACGAGGATTTTAACATTGAACATGGTGAATTTGACTGTGAAGAAATGGGTTGAACGATCGAAAATTGAAGATCTAACAACAAATCTGATCCAAAAATCAATACTTGAAACATTAAAAAAACAAATAACAATGACATTTCGGGATTTCACCGTCAGTTTTTTATGGCTTTTTAAACATCACATTTCTGTGGAGAAAATTGGGGATGATTTTGATGTTGCCAAGAGTTTCGGTGACTGATTTTTTTTTCCGAGTGATGAACTTCTCCATTTCTTGATGTAACATTTTGTTTCGATGTTTCGTTTAATGATGGAACCATCCCCAATTTCAACATTGAAATGGGGATGGTTCATGATGGCTAGAAAAACATTCATTTCGGTGGCATGAACACCGACAAAAACCCAACTATTTGGAGCAGGGTAGCAACAGGATGACTTGACAGGCGGCGTGCAGATCCTCCAGCATCATGTGGAAATTCGGGAAGCGAAGCCGGAGGACTGGGTGGAGGATTGATGGGTTAGTCATTGGAAGTTACCCGGCCTGGTCAACATACAAAAAACTATGGAACGATCCACCATGCTATCAATGGTAGTAGTTACCCACTATTTCGACTGGGCCATTTTCCAGTTCGCAAACTGTAAGAAAATACCAGAGGGTAACCATCATTAACCATTGATATCCCAGATTAGGAAAGCATTTTCACCATCAAAAAAACCATTGGTTACCGTCATTTCCAGGCCGGGTAGTTTCCTGACTGAACGGGATGACCGTTGGAACCGTTGGGCCATGATGGTGGCTGGCTGATGGGCGTCGGGGATATTTCCCATGGGGATACAACCAGCAAAGATGTCAAAGAGGGTAAGGAGGTAACTCACTATCTCAGCTAATCTGGGATATCAATGGTTAATTATGTTTTTTTTTGGGGATATCAATGGTTAATGGTGTGTTTGAAAATGAGTTTTTTTTTTTTTTAAATCAAATTTCAGATTTTGATGGGTCAGCCAGTCAGCCATGAATTTTTTTTGGCACCATAGGTTCAAACAAATCTGGGATGTTTGGATCAGACTTTGATTGGGATGGTGCAGAAAATTCAGCTTTGCCACAATGGGAATTGAATTAATGGAACGAAGAAGAAGCAACCAAGTCATGCTAGCGATTTTAAACAAGTAAATTAACTAGAATACCAGAACTGGGTGGTGGTTTGGAACATGAATTATATTTTTCCATTCAGTTGGGAATGTCATCATCCCAACTGACGAAGATATATTTTTCAGAGGGGTAGGTATACCACCAACCAGAGAATATGGGGCTCTGTCAAAATGGTGTCCAGCTTTAGAACCACAGATCGGGATGAACATTTCAAGTATCCCTCTCAATGGGCTACTAACGGCCCTCCAACATCAGCACGCTGAAATCAACAGCCCGTGTAATGGTGGGCCACAATAGCAGGACATCAAGTCTAGGCGTCTCCTTGTTTGAGTTTCCCTGGAAAACCTCTCGGAGTCACACTTTGGTCCACTTCATTTCGACATTGGTCGAGGATGGAGAGGATGATGCTTCAAAAACCGAGAGCGTCTTGCAGGAAGGCTGGATTACTGTGGATTTTGCGAAGTTTTTGGGTCTCAAAAATGGGGGATGGGCCCCCGAATTTATGGTCATTTTGAGCAACTTTTGAATGTCGAACACGATCGGGGGAAGCATTTTCAGACATTGGCAGAATATCCCTAGTGGCCCCATTGCGCCTGGTTTATTTACCCTCTGGTGATTTATAGCCATGGAAAGATCCACCATTTTTAATAGGTAAAACATCTATACATGGTCCATTTCCATGGCTATGTTAAATAACAAGAGGGTAAATATTTTGAGTTGAAATCACAATTTTTGGATAAAGAAATCTCATATCAATGAAAAAGCTGGTTGCAGGCCCACTTTTGCTGAGTAAAATTGCATCATTGTCTTGCTGGGTGGTTACATCACCATTTTGGCAGCCATCATGCTATTTTTTGCGCGCATAAATGATGGGTAGCAATTTTGCGGTTGGAGAAAATTGGAATTTCACACCAATTTTGGGACAATATCCACATCAATTTTCCCATGAAACCATTCTACTCTCCAATTTTCCTAGGTGAAATCATGTAAAACCCCAGTGAAATCATTATAATCTCTTAATTTTCTAGGTAAAATCATCAAAACTCCTTCATTAAACCACTATAATCTCCATTTTTTCCAGGTAAAATCCACATTTTCACACCTTTTTTCGAGCCGCAGGTGAGGAGTGCTTCTACTGGCGCGGTCGCATGGAGAAGTTCCGCCGTGGCCATGGCTTTCTGCGGCCCCTGCCAGGCGGCGAACAGTTGCCCGGGAGCAGTGTGGAGTCGACGATCCAGCGCGGTGTCTATGTGTGGCTCAGCACAAGGAATATATATGTGATAATAGTAGATATGGCTATGATATTATTATGTTATATGATGATATCTATATATGTTATATATTGTTATATCATAATATAGATATCATATAGATATCATAATTAGTATATTGTATATATGTTATATTATCATATTGTTTTTATTTTATTTTTTTATCATAATAGATATGGTTATCATATATCGTTTATAGATATCATAATTAATATATGGTGGTTTCCTGAAATGGGGGTACCCCAATGGAAAATCCATGACAATCCCAATCTATAAATGGATGATTGGGGGTACCCCCAGCCATTAGGAAACCTCCATATGATTATATAGATATTTATGAACATATATGATATATTATATTATGCATTATGAAAATTCTGATATATATAATAAATATTACAGTAGGACTATTGAGTATACTACAGTATTTCATATATGATACTATTGTAGTAGTACTATAGTGGTATATTATTATATCGGATTATATGTTTACCAAATTGTGTAAATATTACAGTAGTAATATACTAATATACTACTATACTACTATCATATTACATAGTATACTATTATATCATAGTACAACCATATTATGGTTATATATTACAGTACTAATATACTATCATATCATCTTTACTATACTATTGTACTATACTCTTTCCATGGAAAATCAATCATCGAACTGCGGCTCGATGTTCCAGCCATGTTTGATGACAGCTGTGTATGCCTTTTTTATCCATTTTGGAAACGGACATTTTGGATGCGTAACAAACACTAAGCTCCTATAACTGGCTTTAAGATCCCTTGAAATGGTCGTTGAATGGCGAGTTCTTCATGTCAAATCAAGGATGACTGGCCAGCTTGGATTAGCTCAGAGTATTTTCGGAGGGGGTGAAAGATCACTTGAAATCATTGAGGAAGGAACCTTTGGTGGTGGGCAGACTTTCCTGCAATCTTTTGGTGTAGTACCTACTTATTTGATCTTTTTTGGAACTTCAGGGAATACTGAGTGATTTTCATTCAAACTGTTCATTCAGAATGAACACCTTATCACAGACAATCATATAAAATGGCCATCAGCACATGGGTAAAATCAGATTGTAAAGGCCATCAGCACATGGGTAAAATCAAGCCAGTTTCCGGTGCAGATTTTCCCGAAAGCGATCCATTGATGCTCACTAATGCTTTTATGATGTATGGTTATGTCATATCCCTGTATACATATATATATATATATGTATACATACATACATTTTTTGGTTCAACACCGATTTATCATTATAGTTCATCATCTTCAGTGACTAACCTTTTCCGCATCAATCATGTTTGTTTCTTTTCCCATTTTTTCAGGGTTGATTTGATGAATTTCAGATAAAAATCTGGAAATCACTGGAAAATCACTGGAAAATCTGGATATAATCCCATGATTTCCATGAATCCCATAATTAATCACTGAATTTCTGTGATTTCCCCCGTTTTCCCGGGGTTCTCGTCATTTCCAGCCTCCCCAGCTCGAGGTCACCAGCGCAGGTGGACCGTTTCGACCTGTCGGACGGCGACGTGGTGGGCGCCCACGTGCGGCCGCCGCGGAGCCAGGAGCAACGCTTCGGGGGCGACTTCCAGGGGGAGGCCGATGAACAGTCCTGGGCAACTTGGAGTTGGATGATTTTTTTTAAATCTGGTTGGTGGTTTGGAACATGAATTTTATGACTTTCCATTCAGTTGGGAATGGAATCATCATCCCAACTGACGAAGTCCATCATTTTTCCAGAGGGGTTCAAACCACCAACCAGTAATCACCTTTTTTTAGTTTTTGAAGTTTTTTTTTTTTCAGAAGGATGATCATCATAAGATTGAAATATGTTTTATTCTTTTTTGGGGGGTTGGAGGATTATGTATATATTATATATGTATGTATTGACAGCAGGAAAACTCGATCGTTTTTTTCGGAGTTTGTGTTTTTTTTTCTGATGTTTTTGGATGTTTGGTTGCAGGATTAGTCTTTATCAACAATAAGAGATACATATATACATATATATATATGAACTGGTTACTTTTCCTTTTTTTTTGTTTGAGGATATTCTTACTGTCAACAATGAAAACTGGTAATGACATGCTTATCCAGTTAAAAATGATCACATTATTGGTTCCTCCAAATATCTCCCCAAGAAAATCCCCAATTGGTAAACTAACATAGCTACTGAAAATGGCAAATTTATAGTTGACTTACCCATAAAAATGGTGACTTTCCATAGTTTTTTGTATGTTTACCAGAGGGTACTATCGAAATCTGAGAGAGTTGCGCCCTGAGTTGGGGCCCCCCAAAGTTTGAGCCAAGTCTTTTTGCCGAACTGGCAAGGCTCTACTCCACGTCTGCGACGTGAATGGAGAGGACAGCGCCCAACGGAAACGCCGCTGGAGTTGGGACGAGACCGAAACCTTCGAATGGACCGGGATGGTCGAATGTTGGAGGCCGGGGGGCTGCTGGTCCCGAAAAAGGGTGGGGAACATGTCGGGTTTCTAGCAGCATTTTGAGGGTATGATGGAAATGATTCATCTCCGAAACCTAGGATTTTAAGTCGTAGCATTTTACCATTTTTGATGAACGTCCCAAAGCATGTGGATTGCCCGTCATGCCCTGGAATCCGCTTAAAACTGGCATGACTTCATGAGATAACATGTTATATAGTCATGATTGATGATTGTGATAAGAATACACATGTATATCAACAAATATCTACATATATATCTACATACATTTGTATATACATATACATATAGATACTGTAGATACATATACCATCTGTTTATTTGACACAGCCATGGAAAGATCCACCATGCTATTAATAGGTAAACCATCTATTTCTATGGGGTTCGACGAGTGGACGCCGCAGGAAAGACGCCCATGGATTCCTGAGACCGTTGGCCAAAGATCTTCGGCCAATGGATTTCAAGTGGATCCCATGAATTTCTGGGTTTGTTCATGTGAAAATGGTGAAATCCATGGATTTTTTCAACGTTTGTGGTTTATGAATTGGTTCAAAAATCATAAATCCAGCATTTTCCACACTTTCCACACTTTCCAACAGCGTTTTTCCACAGCATTTGGCCCATCACCCCAGGAAGACCGGCGGAGTGTGGAGAATCCCGAAGTGCCAGAGGCTGAGATGGGCGTTTTCCTTAGCCCCAGCTGTATCAACAACCACAAGCTACGTGATGGCGATGTGGTGAAGGCAGTGATTTGTAAAGATGGTGGAAAATCCATGACACTTGGATGATGGCAGCGTGGGAGTGTTTTTTTTGTAACTGGTTGGGTTGTTTCAATATTTCTCGACACTTGGAAAGATGACTGGTTGGTGGTGACTGGAACCATGGAATTTGGATTGACTTTCCAGAAACAGTTGGGAATGTCATAATCCCAACTGACGAACTCCATCATTTTTCAGAGGGGTAGGTGGCTCAACCACCAACCAGATGATGATGGGGTGGGAAGTGTTTCATGTCTGTCATGTCTGTATTCATTGAGTGAAAAACCATACATTCTTGGGATGATTGGTGATGACGTTTGCATCATTTTTGGGGCTTAAAACCAACCAGGGATGTTGGAAGATGGGGATTTTCACTATGGAATCATGGCATCGATGCCCCTGAGCCTTCGATGGTTGTTGAATCATCATTTTGGTTGGCAACATCCAGATCTGTGGATAGTGGATATATGTGGATATCTATCCAGGTTTTTTAGGTGAATCCCCAAAGGTTTGGGGTTGTTTCACTGTCTCCAGTTGGCTTGTTTCCCCAGAGCTTTTCGAAGATCTCCATCTGTGGCCTTTGAGATCCATCGGATCCATCATTATTCACCACCATGAACCACGATTCATCACATTGAATAACCATTAATATATTAATTTAACTGGCAATAACCACTATCAACCATGATTCACCCATGATTCACCACTATTCACCACTATGATTCACCCACTATGATTCACCTATAACATGTTCAACATGTCCATTTCATCCGAGGATTGTGCGAAAGGTTCTGCACTTGGAACGACGTTCTCAGGAGCTGCACCTCAACGGCTGGTGCTTTGTGCTGGAAGGTGTCGTAGAGACCTTCAGCGAACGCGTGGGAGGCGGGAAAAACCCTGCTTTTAACATGGAAAAAGAGCTGGTTTTTCCCATGGAAAACCCTAAGAAAACCCATGGAAAATCCAAGAAAACCCAAGGTTTCTCCTAGGTTTAGTAGAGTCTACATAGGTTTGATGTTCCACATTCTATGTTTTCTCTAGGGGCACTTGGGGGTTGATATGTTTCTTTTTGGGGCACTAAATGGGGACCATCCCAGCGAGTAGATGACGAGCCCCCGCAGCTTTTGCAATTTGTAGTGCAATTATCTACAGAACCAATATCCAAGTCTAGGATACCTATAAATGAGTAATTCATAGTAATATCAGTACTAGATCCTATATAATATATATATAATATAGATCTATATATGTATATATCTTATATCTTATATATTATATATGTATATTATATATTATATATATACATATATGTATATTATATATATGATAGTTTTATAGATTCTATAAAGATATCAGCAGTCCGTTGATCCAATTCTTGTTTTACTTTAGGCCACCATGGGCTTCCAAAGCTTCCAACGGCAACACGAGGCTACGGGTTCCTACGGCCTGCGGAAGATAGCCGCGAACTTTTTGAATCCAAGGGCTGTGCTGAAGGATCGCCAAATTCCAGTGATTTCACGGGTAGTTTATGGGGCACAGCATTTTTCAGCAGACCCAACTGTAGCAAATGGAGTATCAAGTAGCGTAGCCAGAAGAATATTGGATTCATGTCAACCCTGGACTAATAAACTCCGTTTACGGCTGTTTATTGGGAGGGTACCATAGAAGTATCAGATTATGACTATTGGAGGAGTACCCCCCTAATTGTCATAAACCATGGTTTAGCAAAATCCGGGGTTGCCAACATCTGTGCGCATCCACTGGATGGGTCCCTTGGTGAACGCCACAGCTGCATGCAACGAGGACGAAGCAGTGGACTTGGGGGTGCATTCTTAGATAAAACCGATATATATTTTTTTGATAAAAACCACATATCTAAAGTGGATTGGTTTTCCAGGGAAAATTGAAACCGGTCCATCAGACAAAATACCGATGGTTTCCGGTGAACCGATTTTCCCAGGAAAAAAACCAATCCATCGAAGCTCCTGCCAGGTGTTTTCATCTATCCCGCCCAGATCCGAAGGTGCGGTAACTGCCCGGGCTTAGCCTCTCCGGTGTCAAGGTTGGCAAGTTGGGAAATCCCCGAACTAAATGGAGCTGGAAACATATCATTTGGGTATGGGTCAATACCTATAGATACATTTTTAGTGGGATGAACATCCATTTACCAGCTATTTTGGGGTTCACTAGGTACCAGGGTTTTGACCCATCCCCATTTGTAGGAAAAACCTCCATTTAGTTCTGGGAAAAACATTTGTGGGAAAAAAACATCATAATTGTAGGTTAGCCTAAGGTGTCAAGGTTGGGAAAATCACCTAGAAATGATGTTTTTCCCGGCTAGCTCCATTTAGTGTGTAGCTCCTATATGGGACATTTTTTAATAGATGTACCACAAACCATGTCCCTCCATCACCTACAAAATCACCTATTCATGTCCAGACTATGTTCCATTTTCAACTTTCGAGATTTTCGACCATTTGCCAAGACTATTGAAGGAACAGTTCGGTCTGAGTTTTTCTGGTTCATTTCAGGGGCCATTGGGCCCATGTTTGAATAGATCCAATACTCAACCAGCAAGATTTTTGGTTCAATGGCTAAGATTGGGAGTGAAGCTCAACCAGCAATCTGTAACTGAGATTAGATGGGTAATCAGTTGATAAATGGGTTATAACCCATATAAAACCCATATAAAACCCATATAAAACCCACAAAAATCTCCACAGAAATGATGGGAAGAAATGATGGGAATTGGAAAACTCAGCTTGGTAAATTGAAAAACCCTAGGAACATGGTGATTTAATGAGGGTTTATGGTGGTTTAATGGAATGTAATGGGATATACCCGGCCTGGTAAACATACAAAAAACTAGTGAACATCAGCATTTTTAATGGGAAAACTCACGATTTCGACTGGGCCATTTTCCATAGCAAACTGTTAGTCATTACCAGAGGCTATTTTTATTCAGGCACAGAACTCATAATTTAGCAAAATCTGACGACATTGGTTAATCCTATAATCTTGGCATTATTAGTGTTAGTACGAGAGTATCACTTTATCGTATCAATTATCACCATTATCACCAAGATTCAAACATTTTTGGATTTTTTTTTCCAGAATAAGTATCATATGATCATCTAATTATCATTACTATTTGATTATAGTTATTATCTAATTGGATGATATTATTGCATAGTTATTATGGATTCATGGGCCCAACTTTTAATACTCACTCATAATATTGGTGTCAATCCACTAATTACTGTCATGATTATGTAATTATCAGTATATTGGTGATAAGTTATGATGTCAATCAATATTGCTAATCACTATGATACTGCAATAACTATCATTATTATTTGATGATGAATTATGATCTATATAATTATCATTGATATCAGTAGTATACTATATTAACTTATCAGAATTGCAATATTAATCCAATTAATCATTGCCAACTGATGATACTTATAGTTATCAGATATGGTAATGCCGATAAATATACATAGCTGTCATATTATCATCTAATTATCATTGGGTTAATGAAATGAATAATGTTGGTTAATGATTAATGATGGTTAACATTAAGAATAATGTTGGTTCATCATATGTCTAATAATGTTGGTTAATTAATCTTACCCTCTGGTAATTTAACGTAGCTATTGAAAATAACCATTAATAGTGGATTTTCCCATTAAAAATGGTGATTTCCCATAGCTATATTAATTTGCCAGAGGGTAATGTTGGTAATCACTTGTTGAATCCACCAGATATCGCCCCTTCTGCCGAGCCGATGCCCTGCACGCCAAACGCGCCAGATATCGTCTCAGCGACGGTCAACGCGTTGCTTGGAGCTGATGAACCGCCCAGGAGATGTTCGAAAAAGGAGGAGCTATCCCTATTTTGTATGGGATACATTATGGATTTATGTGGGTTTATATGGACTTATAGTGATTTATATGGAATTTATATGGAATTTATATGGCTTTAACAATGCTGGTGTCCTGAAATTGGGGACCAAAAGGCCACCAAAAGCCCCATGATTGCTGGTCCATTTCCCCAAGTTTTGATAGCTAGTCCACCACATCATTGGGGCGACTAGTCAGTAGATGTCAGTAATGCTGATATGTGACATATCCCATGTGTAGTTCAAACACCCAGCATGACTCAGCATGACTGGATTTCTGTTATAATTACATCCCTGTTATATCGTAATCCCATCTGGAATGATCATATTTCCCAGTATATCCGCATTAATAACCATGATCCATCATCATTAACCATGATTCACCATGCTATAACCATGATTTTCCCCATGATTTTCCCATGGGTTTTCCGTCTTTCACGATGAGAAAACCCAGGTGGTCGCTCGCATCTATCCCGCCGAGCCCCCCGAGCGTTCACCCAAGCTGGTGGACATTCTGCCGGAGCCGTGGCCAGTTTTTCGGTGGATTTTCTGCCATGGAAAGATGGAAAAAACCATCTATAAATGGATGGTTTATGGGATGGGTACCCATCTATAAATGGATGGTTTATAGCTGGTTTATCCATTAAAAAATCTATGATGGATGGTTTATGATGGATATCAAAAAATGGATCTATAAATGGATGGTTATTAATAAGTTTATAACAGAAAATCCATCTACAAATGAATGATGATTGGGGGTAGCCCTTATTTTGGGAAACCACCAGACGGTTTCGGCTGATTGTTTCTCACATTTTTCAAATGGGTGTAAGAGAACCATCCAAAATCCACCCACAAAAAGTTGAGACACCATCTGAACCATCGATGGGTGTATTCTTGTGAACTTAGCATGGATACCACCTGTTTTACAGGGCATTTCCGAGACTTTCGAAGCCAAAGCACCAAGAGTCGTCGTCATTTTTTTGGAGCTGGAAACCCATGGTTTTGGCCATGTGATGGCCGCTGAAAAACAGGCAATGACGGGATAAAAATATTTGGGTGTTTTTAATGGTCTGTTTTTTGTGTGTTTTTTCCACCAACAATCAGACAAATGGCTGAACGTGATGTTCTCAACCATGTGTTTTTTTTGAGCGCCTGCAGAATTCTTGGACCCAGAAATGGCCACACATAAAATTTACACCAAGGAATCTGCCCTTTCAAAAGGAAGGCATTACCATCACCATTTCTTAAAGGGCATGTCTACATTGCTCAAGGTTTTCAACTTGTCATTTACCAATCAACTTCCAAGGTCGGTCTGTAGACTCACTCAGAAAAAACTGTTGGCAGTTGCTGTTTTTGACCTCCCAATAGATTGTGCGAATGGTGGGTGACCCGGAAATTGGAGGGTTTCTGTTTGCAACAAAGACAGCCACAGAAATTCACCATTTTTTTGCCATCAACTTGGACTTCGGGGCCAAGCCTTTTATAAATCGGGGTATTGTCTTATCGCAGTTGGAGTTTGTCACAAATCGAAGATGGAATTTTGCTGATGAACATCTCCAGTTGGTAGTGTTTGGTAATTTGTGCCAGTTTGCTACGGAACATCAGCATTTTCAACGGCAAAATCATCGTCAACAACAATTTCCTGGGCCATTTTCATGTTATCAACGGTGGGTAGGCCTGCCTCCTTGATGTTCTCAGGATGAACAAGAAGAAGATGATATTTGGCAGCTGTTGGAGAAGAATGAGGAGTTGATGGGTCAATGCCTTGACCAGAAGAGTTGTTTGTTGGGAAAAAATGTGGATCTAAAAGTGCCGAAGAATCCGGATCGGGTCACCAGCTCCAAAAAAGGAGCGGTCGAGAGATGTAAAGCAACAAACAAAAATACAAAAAACTATATCAACATATCATAGTATCACATTGAGTATTGATATACTATGACTATGAGTATTGTCTTACTATACTCATGTGATACTAAATGGATATCATATTTTGTCTTATCACCGTATCACCGTATTTTTTCTTTAGGCCTCAGCGACAGGAGGATCCCAATGCCGACGACGACGATCTGCCGCCGGAACGGATCCGCAAATTGCTGGGCATTCGCATGCATGGCCGCATCAGTCGTGTGAACCTGGGGAGGACTGGTTACTACGGTTCCTTGGGCCATGAAAGCACCTGGAAGGGGGAGATTCATGGGATTTAGCCATTAAACTGAGACTGAATGGGATATTGGATATGAATGGGATGTATATAGTCAACTGAATATGATTTTTGTCTGAAAATGGTGGATACCCCCAGTTATCACTATGAAATAATGGGGAACGTGATTTTTTCACCAGTGGAATGAAGGACACTTCGTCATTTTTCAGAGGTTTGTTTCTGATCTCAACATGGGATTTTTTCTTTGGGAGACGAAGTAAGACGGGACTGGAGATTGCCATTTGATCATCCTGGGTTCGTGGCTTTAGCGAAACTGCCGAAATTCCATCCTCGAGTTCCTTTTTCAGAGGTATGATCCATCTCTGACTTACCCTTTGGTAAGCTAACATAGCTACTGAAAATGTCTATTTATTAGGTCTCAAACCCCATTTCATCCAGTTAGAAGAAGTTAGAATATCTCCAAAAATCGTCATGGCGATAAAAAACGGGGCCCCATATGTAATTTTGTAGCGAAGTATAGTGGTTGTATGATATGTCATACATATCCCGAGAATACAACCGTCGTGATATACCATGATATACCATATAATATGTTCATATACCACAATGGGATGGATATATATATATATATAACATAATATCTATACATATGTATACAATATGTATATTATATATATACTATAATCTATAATATATATATATACATATAATATTCATTCTTTCAATGTTGTTGAATCCCAAGAATGAACCGTACCCCACTGACCCAACAGACGGGAGGACACCATGGCAACGGATAAGTCCGCATTGGCAGAATGGTGATTTTCATCCCCATTTGGACAGGTTATTTAACAATGGGTAAGTTATATAATAAAATATAATATAATATAACATAGGATAGTATAGTATAGTATAGTAAAGTATAGTATAGTATAGTATAGTATAAGATATATATACATATTAATAGTAGTAGTAATAATATTTAATGAGATATATGATATTATATAATAATGGTCTCACTTCCCGTTTCTCTCCCAGGTTTTTTGAAGGCTGACCATACAGACATCCCGGAAGAGGTGCCAACGAAGAGCTGGTGATTTGAACAAATTCAGGGGAAACATCATGACATATTATATTGTATTATATATTATATGATTAAATCATTGATATAGCCAATTATAGCCAATTACTATATGTATATATATATATATTATACATTATATGATTATAGCCAATTAAGTGTTCATTTGGCATCAAATCATTGACTTATAGCCAAATTATTGAAATTAACAAATCAGTGATGAATCCATCAATCAATGAATCAATGGTGAGTTCCCGAGTTCACATTGAAGTCATGACATGATTGGTGGACGAATTCGGCATAAAATTGGTGGATAAATCCCCATTGGAAGTCAGTAAAACTTCTGATGGTAGGTAAAAATAATCCATCGACTCCCCAATAGATGACCCTCCGTTGTCTCGTGAAATGAATGTTTTAGTCCCAGTACCCTCTGGTAATTTAACATAACTATGGAAAATCACCATTTATAGTGATTTTTCCCTTGACAAATGGTGATTTACCATAGTTATGTTAGTTTACCAGAGGGTATATGTTGCTTACTCGCCAATTGTAAACATATATTGTTGGTTATGACATGTATATACAATCTTCTAGCTGTAGTCCGTAAGTATGGTTCCGATACCAACACCCCAATGGTAATGTCTTATGATTGGAAACCCAGTATTGGAATAGTTATTGTTAGCCATCAACCTTTGCAAATTAAATTTAAGTGACAATATCCTCAACTATCAATTCCTTTCTTGGTAAAACTCTTCAATTTTGGTAGTTAGATACATGCAATTACAACTGAAAACGCACCACTATAATGGGTCTCAACTACCAACTATTGTATATAATCATCAGAATAGTAATTTGCGAGTAATTATCTTAGGTACCAGTAGTAGTGGCTTACCCAACAATGTATTAACCATGAGACACATTTATGCGATATAAATGTATAACATTATCGATAACCACTACAATGGGGATTAAACCGTCCTTTAACTACCACCAAAACATGTCCAAAACCATTAATCACAAGTCTTTTTCGCAGTTAAACCATATAATTGCCATATCATTGCCATATCATTACCATATCGTTACAAAATACTTATCATGTCATTACTGTATCATTACTGTACGGTCCACTGTCACTTCCCTGGAGGTCTTCTTCCGGGTCCGGAAGGGTGTCGAAGCGCGCGAAGGGGAAGCGGCCCCTTGGATCCCCTTGGTGCTTTCCTGGGACATTGGGGAAAGTGGTCCATTTATGGATGATTCATGGGAAAATATGGGATACCCTCTGGTAAACTAACATAACTATTGAAAATGGCCATTTATAGTGGATTTTCCCATTAAAAATGTTATTTTCCATAGTTATGTTAGTTTACCAGAGGGTATTCATGGGATATTCATGGGGATATGATGAAACAATGGGATATACCAACTCATTGGGGGTTCAAAAATAAAAGTGGTTGGTTCAAAATGTGGTTGATTTCAAGATAAATCATCTATGAATATCCCACTGGCATAAAATCGTGTGGGATTTACCTTAAATTATCTCATATCATTTTGATGGTGAAAAAAACACCATGAACATGGTGATTTTTGGGTTTATGATTGGGTAAACACCCCATTATTTCATGGTAACCAACCATGGTTAGCATGTGATTTCTGTGGCAACTAAGAAAAGGGGGTTCTTGTTTTTTGTATTTAATATTATTTAATCATGAAAAAGAACAAGCTATTGACCAACAAGCTAAATAGCCAATGTTGGGCATATACCAAAACTGGGTGTGTCCATCAAATCTGTGGGGGCAGACCATCTTGATGAAAACAGCAACAAACACTCGATGGTTGTTGGTAAGATCTCAATGGCTGTTTTCTGAATAAGATCATCTCATGGGTTTTTGCTAGACTGCTAGACCTCATTGGTTGCAAAAAAAAACAAGTTCAACTGTGGTTTTTTGAGGTTCATGGCGCCGAATGGCGCCGAATGTTGTAAACTTCAATGATGCACAACTGGTAAAGCGAATGATTTGTTCAACTACCAATTTAGTATCCCTGAATTGTTCATCCAATTTATGATATTTATGATATTTATGCTTCCTTCACCCAAGCCCACCTCATTGGTTGATACCTCCAGTTTTGATGGTGCCCATTGAAAAAACAATCTGCCGTCACTCAATTTTAACGTCACAATGAATCCAATCTGCTGAAGCCATTACAAGTAGTAATATGAAACACCGTTTTTGGAGGTGGTCTTTCAATGAATAGCCATTATTGTATACCAAACAGGTGGACATTTACCATTGGAACAACTTATGATATATATATATATATACACGTGTATATATGTATATAAATATGTTGATCGATATGACTTGGTATAACATGTATATTGTTGATATGTTTATAGATATCCACATGTCAATGGTAAATCTTGATAGACGATATGGGAAAAAGTGTAGATTGGACAATATGGTGGGTAGATATCCACTATTGAGAAGACATAGATTAAATTAAGGGTGAATATCTACTTGTACATAGTATATGCTTAGACATTTGATATTATCTTGATTAATTCACATTAGATACAATACATCATAATACATCTAACAATAGATAGATTACAAAAACCATTCATATCCCATCAGCATCCTAATCACATTCCCAATAGATATCCCATAAAATCTGATTAATCCCATTTTTATCCTTGATTACATTAACCATCATTACCCTCTGGTAATCTGTTACATAGCTATTGAAAATCACCATTTATAGTGGATTTTCCCGTTGAAAATGGTGATTTTCCATAGTTTTGTTAGCTTACCAGAGGGGAACCATTGATATCTATAGCCTGGATAGCCAGCAAGTCATCGATGGAGAGCAAAGCTCTGAGGTCTTTTTTCGTCTGGAGATTCGCCGACGGGGGCATGGGGAGTGGACCCCCTGTGCGGTGAACATCCATTATCATCAGCAGGCAGGGGTCATTAATGGGGGCCTTCATCCAATAGAAACACCGAAGGTTTAAGCCATAAACATCCATAAACCAATGAGGAATATTATTGAACAGATGACGTCGGTTCAATGTCTCTGAAGTTGGGATTGCCCTGTCAGGGGATGGAGATACCGGAAGAATCGGCTGAGCTACTGAAACCAGCTCAGCCACCGTCAGAGGCAACGAAGGAGCCAAAGACGTCGGATGAACGAAAGGATTCAGATGAAGCATCGAAATCGGAGCCGCAGAAAGCTGATGAAGCATCGAAATCGGAGTCTGATGAAGCAAAGAAGCCAGACGAAGCATCGAAATTGGAGTCTGATGAAGCAAAGAAGTCAGATGAAGCATCGAAATCGGAGGTCAAGAAGTCAGATGAGTCTTTGACCACAGAACCAATGAAAGCTGAGCCAAAGGAATCCGATGAACCACCACAACCAGCTGCAGCTGAAGCAGCTGAAGCTGAAGGAAAACAAAGCAACGCGAGAGAGTCACTTCCGCCACCAGAACCAGCTGAACCACCCAAGGTGCAAAGGTCGGCACACGATGCCTGGAGTTTGCTTGGTGATGTCCATTTAGAATCTATTTAACCATGGGTTTATCATGCTTTATCTACCAAGATGGGGGAGGATCTACTGGATATATCTTTTGATTTTTGGTCCTCAAATCAGGGATTTATTTTTGTACATACTTTTTTCCTGGTCTTATCATTGGGTTTGCAGATAGGGCACTTTCCCAAATTTTTCAGAGTTTTTGATCCACTCATTTTCCCATTGAAATGAGTCAATCCCATCAGACCCAGGATGGCAAGAAGTGGTGGGAAATTGATGACCCGCCAGTGAAGCCTTCGGTGCAACCCTCGGTGGCCCCTTCGGAACCGCCTTCGGAACAGCCCAAGGCACCAGCACGACGATGGGAAGCCGCGCGGAAGACCTACGGCAAGGGCGACCCAGATGTGGTGCTGTCGGTGGAGGGCAACAGGTTCGATAGGCTCAAAGGGAAGTCCAAAGGTGACAAAGGTGACAGAGGTGGAAAGGGGAAGGCTGAACGGAAGGGCGACAAGGGTAAAGGCAATAAAGGCGAAGCCCGTGGAAAAGGTAGAGATGGACGTGGCAAGGGTCAAAGTTCCAAAAGTCATCAACAAAGTCATCAACAAAGTCATCAACCTCCTCAACATCATCGCCCCAGTGGCTCAGCTCGCCCCATTTTTGGTCAGCCAAGTGGCTCTCTTCAACCGGAAACGGCAGACTTTGGATCCAAGGTGCACATCCACGTGCACGTGAACGGTCAGGAGATGCCTCGCTGTCCCACGCCCCGGGGATCCATTGCGCAACTGCTCCCGCAGGCGCCACCGGAGGCACCGGAGGCGCCGAGAGTGAGGATTCGCCCCACGGTGGCGCCAAAGAAGCTCGAGAAGAAGAAGAAGAGGAAAAATCGGAGAAACCAAAACAACTTTGAATCAAATTATTCAATGGATCAGATGGATCAGATGGATCAGATGGATCAGATGGAGATGGAGATGGAGATGGAACCAGAAATCGACGTGCGCAAATCGAAACTGCCTGGAACATCTGGCAGTGGGCCTTGGAATCCGAATGACACGCATCCATCCAGACCCAAGATCATCCCATCCCAAGCTCCAGCTTCAGCAGCTTCAGCTTCATCAGCTCCCGCTCCCGCGCGCAAAGTGACCAAAGTGTTACAGTCCCGTCCCAAGTGTATGCCCCGAAAACGACCTGATGAACGACCTGATGTCACTGATGTCATTCCTCCAGATTCCAAATCCTCCAGATTTTCAGCTCCGCTTCCGGTGGCTGGATGAGTTGGTCACATCGTTTTTTTTTTGCCAAAATTTGGATGTTTCCCATATTTTTTCCAAATGTTTCTGGTTATTCTCATCATCTTTTTCTATGACCCCAGGTGAAAAAGGAGGACGACGACTTCATCATGGTCCGGGTGGACAGCACGCCGCCGCCGCCGTCAACGTCAACAGCGACGTCGTCGTCGGCGTCGGACTTCGTCCTGGTGCAGGTGGAGATGGATGAACCGAAACAACTGCCACGACCCAAGGTGGAAGTGAAAGAGGAAGACTGGGATGAGGATTGGTGATGCCAGTGATATACGCCAGGAAGATCGCCAGGATGAGATGAGTTTTGAAGCGACATGCTGGGAATACTTGGATCGGGATGATGGAATTGGTCTGAAACTTTTTGGAATATTTTTCTGATTGGAAATGGTGGAACTTTTAAACCACAACGGTGCGTCTGCAAATTGGGTGATGAAAACCCCAGTGGTTGGCGGCGTGTTTCGACCCTGTGACCCGAAAAAAAAAGGAATCTCTATGGCCATGGCGAAACCGGTCCCAAAAATGGGTTTTTACATCTGGAAGACATCCAAGAATCGCCTCATCATCTGGTTTCCCTCAGTTTCCCCATGAAAAACATGAAAAACATGGCCATATTTTGTGCCATTTGAATGTTGCCGAGGGATTGCTGCTCTTTAACATCCTCGGACTTTCGGTGTGGTGTAACTTGGCAGGGACGGGGTGGATCAAGTATCAATGATTTTCGTAAACTAAAGCTCCATTTATGTTGGAAATTCCCATGGGTAAGGTTTGATACCCAAAGGGTAACTCTTTGAACATGTGGAAATGGCATGGCTCAGGGAACTTCAGTGGTTGTGCTCCCATTGCTGTCATAGCTGTCACTGTTCTGAATCCAATCTGGATCCCATATGTTTCATGGGAAATCAATGAGTAGAATTTCCATTAAACCAATCCATCGATTGAAAATCCCATGTTTTTTTTTTTAAATCTCCCCTCACTATTGAAGTGAACATGTAAAAACAATGTATATCATTATATATCCATTTATACAATGAACATAGATGTTTTTCCCCTCCAAATATGTAGGTTTGATACATTGCTTGTAAACATTCTTTCCAAGGATTCTATACATCACCAAAACGCATCAGCTTAAGATGCTGACGATTTACCTTTTGATAATGGTTGGTATTAATACATGCTGACCCAGAAAGCAACACCACTAGTTTTTTCGAAGGATACCTTCTGATATTATTTTGGATCAACATCTATGTTTTCCAAGTATATAACTACATATAACTACAATAGTTACACCAGTTTTCCCTTCATTTTCCCTCCAACAAAATGAATCACTCCCGGCCGCTTCCGATCAACTTCCTGAGGCCTGGGGACATCCACATGCGGATCGCGCCATTCGAGTGCTGGCGGATCAGGAGAGTGTTTTTTCCCCACCTGCCAGGTGAGGGTTGTTAGATTTTATGTCAGTTGCCTCCTCCTCCTCCTCCTTCTCCTCCTTCTCCTCCTCCTCCTCCGCCTCCTCCTGCCTCGTCCTCCTCTCCTCCTCCTCCTCGTCCTCTTCGTCGTCCTCGTCGTCCTCGTCGTCCTTGCTCAACTGCGACCCGCGATCCACAGTGTTCTCTGCCGGACCTCAACCACGACCATCCACGCCCAGTGTTCCCTGCCGGACCTCAACCACGACCATCCACGCCCAATGTTCCCTGCCGGACCTCAACCACGACCATCCTCGCCCAGTGTTCCCTGCCGGACCTCAACCACGACCATCCACGCCCAGTGTTCCCTGCCGGACCTCAACCGCGGGTATCCACGCCAAGTGTTCCCTGCCGGACCTCATGTAGGAAGATATGGGACAAAGAATGTGCAGAAGAAAGTTAGAAAGAATGTCAGAAAGAATGTCAGAAGATATGCCAGAAGATATGCCAGAAGATATGCCAGATAGAATGCCAGAAGATATGTCAGAATATATGCCAGAAGATATGCCAGATAGAATGCCAGATAGAATGCCAGAAGATTTGCCGGATAGAATGCCAGAAAATATGCCAGAAGATATGCCAGATAGATATGTCAGAAGATATGCCAGAAGATATGCCAGAAGATATGCCAGAAGATATGCCAGATAGAATGTCAAATAGAATGTCAGAAGATATGTCAGATAGAATGCCAGAAGATTTGCCAGTAAGAAAATGTATAAATGTCATGGTGGGGATCACACGAAGTAAAGTATTTTTTTTGTTTGGGGATTAGTTGACCAAATATGATTGGGGAATATCATAAATTTACCATTTGCTATATACTATTACGGGGAATATCAGTTTTTTTTTCATCTGGTATAATTTAAGACTTTGCTATGGAAGGTCAAGATTTTTAAGAACGGTAAACCGTGGTAAATCATCTATAAACCCTAGCTATGCAATTATTGCAAGAGGGTAGTCTTTCAGTTTCTTGAAGCTCAAAGTCTTTCAATCAACGCCTTGGGTTCCCACCGTTTCAAAGACGTTCTTGAAGACACCAAAGGTCTCTCCAAAAGCGAAGTTTTGAAGCGGTGGATGAGTGGATTAGTAAGGTGGATTATTAAGGTCAACAGACAAAACACTGGGATAGCACTAAGGTTAACCACGAATCATAGATCCCAATATTACTTGATATTGGTATCATCCCAGTAAACTATATCAGAAATCAGTAATAGTAATCAGGTCAACTAAAATCTTTATGACTGATTTCTATTGGTATCCTTAGAACCCAATATTTCTTGGTGACTAGATCCTTCCCAAGAGACCAAGTTTACCAATTTTGACTGGGAACAGCAGGACGTGCCCTTCTATCGTCTAGCGGTGCAACAGGCGCGAAGAGAGCTTCCAACTGGCTCTGGGTCAAGATTATGGAGAGATTCATCATTTCCCGACTAAAAATCATCATTTCAACCAGGTTTATTCTGGTTGGTGCTTTGGAACATTTTTATGACTTTCCATATATTGGGAATGTCATCATCCCAACTGACTTTCAGTCCATCATTTTTCAGAGGGGTAGGGCTCAACCACCAACCAGGTTATCCATTTTCATCCATTTTCATCCAAAAAAGACCTCAACCACTGGCCCAAGAATTCTCAGCATCAGCATCTGATGTTCCATCTCCATCTCCCATGATGTCCCTCTAAAAGGCTGAAACTTTGTACGGCCTGGTGGCGGCCAACCCAGTCTTCTTCAAGTGGTCCGATGACCCGGAGTCTGAGGTGCGACGAAAACCGACCTGCTGTTTTGAGGAGAAAACCTATGGGGAAAACCAGGGAATATCACGAAAAAACATCTTGAAATCCGACCTTATTTTCCTGATGTTGGTGATATGGTTTTTCTGGATATATAAAAACCATAGTTAACATATCAATTTAACGAATCTATCATATATCATATTTAAATGGATATATTCTTGATATGCCTTTGTTGGCGACAACGACAACGCCCCTACCAGGTGGCCACCTGGTTCGCCCAAGCCATGCGCAATTTCACCTTTGACCTCACGGTGGCCTTCATGGTGACCAGCTCAGTTAGTTTTTCCCTAGGGATTGATAGGATATGAATGGATAATGGATTGCCCTCCAGCAAGCCAACATAGCCATGGAAACTATGGCCCCCACTTATACATGAACTGCTTATCAAACATCGTCATTTTCCACAGCTATGTTACATAATCAAAGGGTAATGCATTAATGAATTAATGAGATTGACGGGATTTTTAGGGGAATATTTTATCTTTTGGATATCGTTTTTCAGCACTCCAAAAGACTGCGAACAACTGCCATGACTGCCATGATTTTCATCTTCATCTTTTTGAGGCAGTCATCGACAATCATGAGATACACTGGGTACATGTTGACCCAAAAAAACTGCTTGGTGACTGAAAATCATCTTAGATACACTGGGTATATGTGGGAACAGCGACGAAACAAAACATTGGATATTTACAACATCAAAGATACGGGATGCGACTGGATAATTGGGTATCGTGGCAGTCCCAAAATGAGGATATAGAAATTGATCTAACATTTTCTAGCATTTTTTTGGAAAATGAGACTTTGGGGCACCCCATTTTCGGAAAAAAAAACATTGCAATTGGATATCTCATGACATCTCGGATTTCATTGCTACAACCCAACAAGTTTTGGGTACATTGAAGGTACACATTGCGATTCTTTGATGGTCAACTCAAAATTGTGTGGTGCAATAGTGCAATCCCAGGGATTTTATCGCATTTTCCATCATTTTCCCCACATTTTGCTGCTTAACTCCCTATTTTTGTCGGATGGATACCTAATATTTGGATATATTTGGTGCTTCATCTCAAGGACTTTGCCAGTTCAATCCTCATTTTCCACTAATTTCCATCATTTTTCCATCATTTTCCATAATTTTCCATCATTTTCTCATCATTTTCCACTATCCTCCATCATTTTCCCATCATTTTCCATCATTTTCCATAATTTTCCATCATTTTCTCATCATTTTCCACTATCTTCCATCATTTTCCATCATTTTCCACTATCTTCCATCATTTTCCCATCATTTTCCATCATTTTCCATCATTTTCTCATCATTTTTCATTATTTTCCATCATTTTCCATCATTTTCCATTATTTTCCATCATTTTCCATCATTTTCCACTATCTTCCATCATTTTCCCATCATTTTCCATCATTTTCCATCATTTTCTCATCATTTTTCATTATTTTCCATCATTTTCCATAATTTTCCACTATCTTCCATCATTTTCCCATCATTTTCCATCATTTTCCATCATTTTCCATCATTTTCTCATCATTTTTCATTATTTTCCATAATTTTCCATCATTTTCTCATCATTTTTCATTATTTTCCATCATTTTCCATCATTTTCCACTATCTTCCATCATTTTCCCCACATTTTTGGTGGTTTTCGGTCAACTCCCCACATTTTTTGTCACCAGCCCGGCTGGCTTCGCCTCGCCAAGGTGTCTCTGTTCGCCTTAAGCTGTGCGGCCTACCGATTTTCGTGGATGGCGCCAGCGTTGGCCATGACGTGCCTGGGATTTCTGGAGGGTTATAGGTCCACCTAAATTAGTGGTTAAATGCTGGTTAATTGATGGTTAATTGATGGTTAATTGATGGTAATTATGATGGTAATTATGATGGTAATGATGATGGTAATTGATGGCTATTGGCAATTGGTTATAGTCCACCATCCCCCCCTTTAACCCATGCTTAATTGATGGTTCATTGATGGTTAATGAAGCTAATATATCCATATGGGAAACTCAATGGCTATTGATGGTTACCCTCTGGTAATTCGTTACAGTTTGCTATGGAAAATGACCCCATAGAAATAGTTGATTTACCCATAAATAGCATAGAAATAGTTGATTTACCCTCAATGGTTAGTGATGCTTAATGGGGATATCAAACCTTAATCTCTTGACATCCTGGAATCAGTCCTCTTTAGCCCAGGGACGAGCTGTTTGTGAGTGGCAAAAGCTACGGGACGGGGCAAGGTCCGTAACCGAAATCGCAGAGACATCGCAGTTCCGCCTTTGGGCCCGAAACCCGGAGCCAAAGCGAGCTTGATTGATTGGTGGTTTCTGGTGATTTCCTGGATTTTTTTTGAGTGAAAGATTCTTCAGGAAAAACTAAGGCCCAATTTTAACAGAACCTATGATGATTTCTATGATTCTTTGATGGTAATTGATGGTAATTGATGGGGTTAATTGATGGTAATTGGGTGATATGGGTTGATGATTTCTATGGGAGAAACTCTTTGAAGATGGGAAGTTTTTCAGCGACGAAGATCGGGGATTGAACGGATGATCCAACTTTTTGCGCCGCGCGTCAAAAGGGGATGGGAAGGTCAGGGCTGAAATGGCTACAGATCAGATCTATGGCTATCCACATGTAGATTGAAACACTTATATAAGTATCTATGAGAATCTCATGTACAATGTACATGACACACACACACATATATATATATACATAATTGTACATACATATGGTTCACAAAAAAATAGAAAAGTTAATCACCATCAAATCAAATGAGTATTTATTTCAGATCTCCAAAATTGGGACTGTAATTACCCAAGATGATCTAACACCATCAGATTTCCCTAATTCCTTGCCATCTTCCGATAAGAAAGGCTAGGATTCCTTGAAGGATTCCCCAAAAATCGAGGGATAATCAACCCTATTGGACCCCCAAAAAACCTCGGAAAATCATGAGCAACATGCGTTTTTTTCCATGGCATACCTCGGATACTTCCCAAATGATCCGAGAAAATCATCAAAGAGGTGGTTTTTCATCCACATCTACCATGGTTGCGGATGGGGGGGAAGTGATTCTTCCCCAATTTTGTGCGGATGACTGTAAATAGCCCATTAACCATCAAATATGCCATCCATAACCATGATTAACCGGCCTGGATTTTCGGATTCTCCTTGATTTTTCTTGATTTTCCTTGGCATCCGTTGCATCCGGTTGAGTGACCTGCCTGAGCAGGTGGTATCTATGCTTCCTCCTCTCTTCTTAGGTGCGCAGATGGTAACATTTTTTTTGGATTGACGGGGTCGGTTGATGTCCCCCAGATAATTTTTTTGGGGGCATATACCATGAACTTTAAGGTGGTATATATATTTATACATACTCTCTGGTAATTTAACATAGCTATTGAACATCACCATTTTTAATGGGAAAACTCACTATTTCAATGGCCATTTTCAATAGCAAACTGTTAAATTACCAGAGGGTATATATAAATATGGGATATCATGGGATACTTGGTAGGAAATCTCCATGTCTTTTTTTTTGAAACGAAAAGTTGGATGAATTTCCAGTGTGAAAAAGAAACACGTGGCTATAGGAGATCCCACAGCTCGAGTTGTGATGATTTTTTGGGGAGAATCACAGCTGGAAAAGTAACTGCTGGATCTAGTGGCAAGCCATGTGACTACCGGAGACTACCGGAGCTGGTGGTTTCTGGTCGAATGAAAGTGTGGTTTCTGGTGGTTTCACGAACAGCCAGGATTTGGAAAGAGGAGTTATGGAGCCTTTTTTTGGGATTTTTCACCATCGAAGGATAAAATCTACAAATTATGACCAGAAAACATGGTATTTCTGGGGGTATTTCTGGGGTGTTGGTATGTTGGTATGTTGCTGGTGCTTTTTTTGATGACTGTGACTGTTTCGGTATTTGGTTTCGGTATTTTGTTTCGGTGTGGGGTTTTTGGATATTTTGGTGATACTTTGTTGCGAACTTTCGCTTGGGATACCTTGATTCACTCAAGGGGCTTCTTGCTGTAGCAGGGAGAGTTCGTTCGTTCTGCCTCGGAGAGAGTGACTCCGGAGCTGATTCTGCCCGAGGCAACAACAATTTGTGCGTCATGGGCGGAAGCGACGAATGTGATCACTCCAAACGCTCCAAAGGACCTTGTGGCAAGTCTATGGCCGAGCTTACGGTAGAGATGCTGAATCACTGAACGATTCAAAGGAATGCAAATATATCGAAGTCAATGATGGCAGCAAGTGTTACAGCTGCAAAATGAAGGATGGCTCCAACGCACATGCCCGGTTCAAGAAAGATGCTTCGGGCAATCTAGAAGGTTGCTGAGTGAAAATGGGTAGTGGCGAAAAGAAGCACGCTTCTTCTAGTCCCGAAGAATGTGCTGAGGCTCAATTATTTTGTAACCCATAGGATCCATGTATGCCATATATGGTAACATTTACCATCAATATACCCCCTTTATGTTACCATATATACCAGCACCATGGATCCTATGGGTAAGATTCATGATTTTCTTTGTACACGCGGCGTTAGCTCTCCCGCATTTTCGCAGATTGCGGGGGCCTTAAATCGACTTTTCAGGCGCCTCTGATTTACCTCAAATTGCCTTTCCCTAAAGTCGGTGGGAAAATAACATCTGGTTGGTGGTGACTGGAACCGTGGAATTTTATGACTTTTCAGAAACAGTTGGGAATGGAATAATCATCATCCCAACTGTTACTCACTCAGTCCATCATTTTTCAGAGGGTAGTTGGCGAAAAACCACCAACCAGACAGGTTGGTTGCATCCCCAGTCGAACATGGACGGATTTCAGGGTCTTTTTTGAATAAAACTCCATTAAACATTATTCACCCCATTAACACGATGAATTTCCGATTAAGTACTATGACATTCCCATTAATTCTATTCAAATCCCATTTTCTACACAACTCAGCACATTTATGCACATTTAAAATCCAATTTTTCACAATTGAAAATCCATTTTACATGATTTCGCCGATGGAGGTGTCGAGCCCCACCACACGGTGTTGGACCTTTGCGCGGCGAATCCACCATGTTTGCGGGGAAATTTTCAATGGGATTTCAAGGGGTAACCACGATTTTTACATTCCATTTAAATGATCTATAGTTTTTCTCAGTTTTTCTTAGTTTTTGTTAGTTTTTGTTAGTTTTTCTTAGTTTTTGTCAGTTTTTCTTAGGTTTTGTCAGTTTTTCTCAGTTTTTGTTTCATGTGGAAAAGATGATGGGAAACATACAATGGTTTAAACATTGGATATTCATGGGATATGTTTAATGGGTAACAATGGATCTTGAATGTTTTTTTTGATGGTAGATATACAAATTGAAGATCCGTATTGTTTTTTTTTCTGCATGAAATCCTCAGCTACATGGCCAGGCGCCTGGCTCTAAGACCTTCCAAATGCTGGAGGTGGGGCGTGGAGTTGTGGAAAAAATGGAGCAGGGTCAGCAGACCCAACAGTCAGAATGCATGTCAGAATAAATGTCAGAATATATATATATACTAGAAATATATGCCAGGATGTGTATATATATATATATATTATATATGTATACACCCGAAAATATGCCAGAATATATGTCAGACAGAACCTGTCAGAATGTATGATTAGTGTCAGAGTCCATTTTTGAGCCATTGCTAAAGAACCACCACGGAACCAGCTTGCCAAGATCTGCCACAAAATCATCAACTTTTTATCCATCTTTTTGTTGGGTCTGCTGACCCTGCTCCTAAGAAAAGTCAAGTATACTGTGCATGTATATCATATATATATATGTATATATATGTATCTATATGTATGTGTAAATGGTACTATCCAATCTAAATCTAAATCTAAATCTAATTCTAATCTAAATCTAATCTACTTGAATGGAATTCTCATCGAATCTATATTCAATCCGTTTGTGTCGGAGGCAAACAGCCCATCTCTCAGCAGGTCATGCACTGGCCACAAGCGGAACAAGGACGTCCTCCCAACGGCTTCGTGCGGACCTCAAGGTGACTCAATGTGACTCAATGGAACAGTGGTTCCATCAGAGGCAAGTTATACCCTGGTTAAAAATGGTGAAAAATGGTGAAAAATGGTGAAAAAAATGTGAAAAAATGGTGAAAAATGGTGATATTTATGGGACTTTTACTAGCTAATTTATTGATATTTACTGGACATGGTAAAAAGCTAGTGGTGAAAAATGGTTAAAAATAGGAACTACTGAGAAACTACCTATAATTTATTGGAAATTATTTTACTACCTATAATTTATTGGAAATTATAAGCCATAGAGAAAGCTACCAACCAACATAATCAGATGGGAACTTGTCCTTGGATGAGTCGACATTATGATGGATGCTCATGGTTAACCATACGTGCACAATCGGAAAACATGCTGCTCGAGCGGGTTTTTTCCCCAAAGGAGTGTAATTGCACCACTGTTGACATTTTTCCACTTTGTGCGTTTTCAAGCGAAAATTCAAAGCGCATTTTCGAGCGGTTTTATACCTGGAAAAAAACGTCGATGCCCGTCCGTCAGGGCACAAATGCACATTTTTCAGTCAAGTGATCATAAAAAGCCAGAATGAGCACAAATCCGGCCAAAAAGTGTTGGAGCAGAAAAAAGGGCCATCTCAAGATCCAGGTAGGTACCACATGATGCGATTTCTAGGCATCCGGCTGGCTTGGCAATAGGAACAGCTTTCAAGAGCCTGCAACATTCTTGCGAAAAACACCGCAACTCCAGAAAACCAGAGGATATACTCTTGATCGAACATCCAATATTTACATACAACCATCCAGTAGTTACATACGATCATCCAAAGTTGACACGCAAACATCCACTGAATTGAACATCTTTCAATAGTTGCAAAAACAACATCCCATTGATCTTTCAACCATATTTAAACCATCTCATTAATAATCAATCATCCAATGAATCCATGACCCTCTGGTTATTTGACATAACAATGGAAAGATCCATCATTTATCGAGCTAAATGGGCCATGGCGGCCATGGTTTCCATCAAACTCTAAGATCACCAGGCCGGGTAAACCATCATATATATATCCTAATAAATCCCATGGAAAATCCCCTGAAAATCCATGGATTTCCCCCCATTGATAGTTGATGAAATCCATTTGGCATCATTTTTTTCACCACGGCGACCCGGCGACCCGGCGACCCATCCAAGATCTTGGCGAACGAACTTCAATGGCGACGTGCCAACATGTTGGCGCATCAGGTGGGAAGCCATGCCATGAAGTTGGTTAATCTAGATAAAAACCATGGTATAATCATGGTGAGGTGGTTCGGTGGTTGGCATCCAAAACAAACCCATTGGCTATACCATTGAACATTGCTAGCTGAGGTGGTATACCAATAGTTTTTTTTTTTAAAAAATATATATATTGTATATGGTATACCCATGTTTTTTTTTTGGGGGAAATTGTATATGGTATACCAATGGTTCTTTCCCTATGTGGTAGGTGGTATACCAATGATCAAGAAATTGGTGAGATCATCGTTCCACAAGGACTATACAAAGGAGGTGACGCCTAGGCCCCAAAAAGTTGCACAGTTTGGGTTTTGCCCAATGGTACCGATTTTTTTTAAATGTTTTAATATGTTTTAATATGTTTAAATATGTTTTGATATCGGCAAACTGATGATCAACCATTGATTTTTAAACCATTGAATGGTTTGGTTGTTGGTTTTAGGGACATACCAAATGGAGTATGATCAATCAACTTTCAGACAAACCCATATCGACCTACTCTTTGGTGATCACAAACGACCACCTTGACGTGTTGACGATTAGTCGAACAAGGTGACAATTTGTTTTCTGGTGGTCAAACAAAAGCCTGAAACCTTTGGATTTTCACATTTAGAACGCAAAACGCCATGTTTGTTTTTGAACATGAACCAGCATTCTGGAATTAACAACTGTTTCCAGCTTTGTTCAAAACAAATTTTGGATTTTCATTTTCCCTCCCCAGTTTCGGTAAAAAACGCCCGGCACTTGCGACCCGAATTTTGCCCAGGTGGGTCGATTGGGATCTCCTTGCATGGTGGTGGTCGCAGCCTTGGTTTCTTCCATCAGTTCCTTCTCATTCCAATGTTTTGGCATACCATATCGATATCTTTTTGGGTGTACTACAAGTAATTGTATATACATATATAATTATCTATATATATATATTATATATATTTAAAACCAATGTACTCTTATTATATAATATTCGTTCGAAACGGTTTGGTATTTTCATAAGATACGAAGAAAACCGCCTCAAAAAATCTGGCCGAAACTTCAGCTTCGGCTGGTCAATCTATTTGAGCCATGGAAAATAACCATTTTTCACAGGATAATTTGAGTAACTCATCCATAAATGGCCCATTTTCCATAGGGTAACATCCCCAAGTACAGTCGTACCGTCACCATCAACCACAACTGGTTGGTGGTGACTGGAACCATGGAATTTGGATTGACTTTCCAGAAACAGTTGGGAATGGAATGTCATCATCCCAACTGACGAAGTCCATCATTTTTCAGAGGGGTATAGTCAGTGACGGGTAGTAAGAAGAGATTTGACTGCTTACTGCACTCGCTCGAGGGCCAAATCCGGCAAATAAGAAATGCATATATATGAGGCATCCAGAAAAGGACCCCCAGTAAGCAGAAACTCACAACTTGTTCGTTCATGGTCGATTTGAGTCTGCTTACTGCACCTGCCATTCTGATGACCGCCTCTTCCAGGCTCAAAACAAAAGAAAATCCAAAGTTTCAGCTTAAGTTATTTTTGTATATGCTTGTGTCCTTTCTGCCTGCTTTACTTGCAAGCCTGCTACTATGCCATGTGGGCCAGCAGTTCAAAATCCAGCCAGCCACATGAAAATGACCAAGCTGCAGTAAAGTTATTTTAATGTTGGATCTGGGCTAATCACCTCCCCCTCCACCACTACAGCAAACAATCATGTTAACTTCACCGGTTATGTGGTTTTTCCTCCCCTACAGAGTGTCGCCCCCCAACCAGTCTGTAGAACTTGTGGAAGATAAATATTGTTTAATTACATTTATTGTTTAATTATATTGAGTTCTGTTTTCTAGCAGGAGCAGTGTTTCAGTATTTGGTCAGATTGTGGGAGGACGCAGGGTGTGGGGGGGGAACCCTTTGTGACCTTCTAAAACAAAGTTTTCTTTTTCAAAAATAGTAATTAAGAGATTGATCCGTTTGAGGGACTCGCCTTTTTTACTGGTCGAATGTTTTTCCGTGTTTTTACCCAGTGTTTTCATTTCGTACATGTATCTTGCCGAAAAATTGCACGAAATGAATACCCCTTGCACCAAATTTCCTCCAATTTTGTCATTTCTGCCTGCTCTACTTGCTAACCTGCTACTACGCCATGTGGGTCAGTAGTTCAAAATCCAGCCAGCCACATGAAAATGACCGAGCTGCAGTAAGCAGATTTCATAGAATCTGCTTACTGGGGGTGCATCCCGCAATGTCATGATTCTAATGTTGGCTCTGGGCTAATCACCTCCACCCCCATCAGTAAAGGAACAAAAGAAATAATTGCACTGGATATGTGGTTTTTCCCCCCGCGCAGATTGTAGTCCCCCAACCAGTTTGTAGAACTTGTGGAAGATAAATACTGTTTAATTATATTTATTGTTTAACTCTATTGAATTTTGTTTTCTAGCAGGGGCAGTATTTCAGTATTTGATCAGACTGTGGGAGGACGCAGGGTGTGGGGGGAACCCTTTGTGACCTTCTAAAACCAGGTTTTCTTTCTCAAAAATAGTAATTAAGAGATTGATCAGTTTGAGGGACTCGCCTTTTTTACTGGTCGAATGTTTTTCCGTGTTTTTACCCAGTGTTTTTCATTTCGTACACGTATCTTGCCCAAAAATTGCACGGAATGAATACCCTTTGCACCAAAATTCCTCCAATTTTGTCATTTCTGCCTGCTCTACTTGCTAACCTGCTACTACGCCATGTGGGTCAGTAGTTCAAAATCCAGCCAGCCACATGAAAATGACCGAGCTGCAGTAAGCAGATTTCATAGAATCTGCTTACTGGGGGTGCATCCGCAATGTCATGATTCTAATGTTGGCTCTGGGCTAATCACCTCCACCCCCATCAGTAAAGGAACAAAAGAAATGATTGCACTGGGTATGTGGTTTTCCCCCCCGCGCAGATTGTAGTCCCCCAGCCAGTTTGTAGAACTTGTGGAAGATAAATATTGTTTAATTATATTTATTGTTTAACTATATTGAATTTTGTTTTCTAGCAGGAGCAGTATTTCAGTATTTGAGTATTTGATCAGACTGTGGGAGGACGCAGGGTGTGGGGGGAACCCTTTGTGACCTTCTCAAACCAAGTTTTCTTTCTCAAAAATAGTAATTAAGAGATTGATCAGTTTGAGGGAGTCGCCTTTTTTACTCGTCGAATGTTTTTCCGTGTTTTTACCCAGTGTTTTTCATTTCGTACACGTATCTTGCCCAAAAATTGCACGGAATGAATACCCTTTGCACCAAAATTCCTCCAATTTTGTCATTTCTGCCTGCTCTACTTGCTAACCTGCTACTACGCCATGTGGGTCAGTAGTTCAAAATCCAGCCAGCCACATGAAAATGACCGAGCTGCAGTAAGCAGATTTCATAGAATCTGCTTACTGGGGGTGTATCTCGCAATGTCATGATTCTAATGTTGGCTCTGGGCTAATCACCTCCACCCCCATCAGTAAAGGAACAAAAGCAATAATTGCACTGGGTATGTGGTTTTCCCCACCGCGCAGATTGTAGTCCCCCAACCAGTTTGTAGAACTTGTGGAAGATAAATATTGTTTATTTATATTTATTGTTTAACTATATTGAATTTTGTTTTCTAGCAGGAGCAGTATTTCAGTATTTGATCAGACTGTGGGAGGACGCAGGGTGTGGGGGGGGAACACTTTGTGACCTTCTCAAACCAGGTTTTCTTTTTCAAAAATAGTAATTAAGAGATTGATCAGTTTGAGGGACTCGCCTTTTTTACTGGTCGAATGTTTTTCCGTGTTTTTTACCCAGTGTTTTTCATTTCGTACACGTATCTTGCCCAAAAATTGCACGGAATGAATACCCTTTGCACCAAAATTCCTCCAATTTTGTCATGTCTGCCTGCTCTACTTGCTAACCTGCTACTACGCCATGTGGGTCAGTAGTTCAAAATCCAGCCAGCCAGATGAAAATGACCGAGCTGCAGTAAGCAGATTTCATAGAATCTGCTTACTGGAGGTGCATCTCGCAATGTCATGATTCTAATCTTGGCTCTGGGCTAATCACCTCCACCCCCATCAGTAAAGGAACAAAAGAAATAATTGCACTGGGTATGTGGTTTTTCCCCCCGCGCAGATTGTAGTCCCCCAACCAGTTTGTAGAACTTGTGGAAGATAAATATTGTTTAATTATATTTATTGTTTAACTCTATTGAATTTTGTTTTCTAGCAGGAGCAGTATTTCAGTATTTGATCAGACTGTGGGAGGACGCAGGGTGTGGGGGGAACCCTTTGTGACCTTCTCAAACCAGGTTTTCTTTCTCAAAAATAGTAATTAAGAGATTGATCAGTTTGAGGGACTCGCCTTTTTTACTGGTCGAATGTTTTTCCGTGTTTTTACCCAGTGTTTTTCATTTCGTACACGTATCTTGCCCAAAAATTGCACGAAATGAATACCCCTTGCACCAAAATTCCTCCAATTTTGTCATTTCTGCCTGCTCTACTTGCTAACCTGCTACTACGCCATGTGGGTCAGTAGTTCAAAATCCAGCCAGCCAGATGAAAATGACCGAGCTGCAGTAAGCAGATTTCATAGAATCTGCTTACTGGGGGTGCATCTCGCAATGTCATGATTCTAAATGTTGGCTCTGGGCTAATCACCTCCACCCCCATCAGTAAAGGAACAAAAGAAATAATTGCACTGGGTATATGGTTTCCCCCCCGGCGCAGATTGTAGTCCCCCAACCAGTTTGTGGAACTTGTGGAAGATAAATATTGTTTAATTATATTTATTGTTTAACTCTATTGAATTTTGTTTTCTAGCAGGAGCAGTATTTCAGTATTTCAGTATTTGATCAGACTGTGGGAGGACGCAGGGGGGAACCCTTTGTGACCTTCTCAAACCAGGTTTTCTTTCTCAAAAATAGTAATTAAGAGATTGATCAGTTTGAGGGACTCGCCTTTTTTACTGGTCGAATGTTTTTCCGTGTTTTTACCCAGTGTTTTCATTTCGTACACGTATCTTGCCAAAAAATTGCACGAAATGAATACCCTTTGCACCAAAATTCCTCCAATTTTGTCATTTCTGCCTACTCTACTTGCTAACCTGCTACTACGCCATGTGGGTCAGTAGTTCAAAATCCAGCCAGCCACATGAAAATGACCGAGCTGCAGTAAGCAGATTTCATAGAATCTGCTTACTGGGGGTGCATCTCGCAATGTCATGATTCTAATGTTGGCTCTGGGCTAATCACCTCCACCCCCATCAGTAAAGGAAACAGCCAATTTAATTGCACTGGGTATGTGGTTTTTCCTCCCCCCACAGAGCTGCAGCAAGCCAAATTTATAGAATTTGCTTACTGGGGGTGCATGTCGCAATGTCATCATTCCAATGTTGGCCCTGGGCTAATTTGTTTTTCCTCCAGCCACAGAGTATCGCCCCCCAACCAGTTTGTAAAACTCGTGGAAGTTTAATTTCTCTTGGATATAATATATATAATCCCTTTTGATCAGACTGTGGGAGAATGCAGGGCGTGGAGGGAACCACCTTCTTAAAAAAAAGTAACAGTTTGTCACTTGTGCCTTCTATGCCTGCCAACCTGCAAAATATGCCATGTGGGTCTGCTCAATGCACACAGGATCACCAGGTATGGATCCAGAATATCATTGCCCTGCAGGAACCGAGGTAAACATGTCCTTGGATTTGTACAATATTTGGACAGGGAACCATCATTTCGTGAAAAAAAGATCTTTCCAGTGCTCCATCACGGCCAGGTTTGACTTGGGACCCCGGGACACCCCCCAGTAAGCAGATTTCCTTTTCGGGTGTTAGGGGGGGCAGTAAGCAGAAATACATTTCAGTGCCGGTTACTGTGAACCCCCAATGTTGGGATCTGCTAACCACCGGGCGTGGCCGAACGTCTGCTTACTGGCCGACAATGACTATAGGTGGCTCAACCACCAACCAGACAAAATCTTTCACCAGGGTAGCTGAGGTAAATTGCGATGCGCAATTCTTTCCCGAGATGTCCAGTGGGGGGCCCTGGTGTTTCGATGGGACTTCACTGACCTGATATGATGGGATATCCATGGCCAAGAGATTGATAGGCTGGAAGCAAAGGTGGAAGACACGGATTTTTTGGATATCCCATATAAAAGTTTAGGATATCCCATATGGATAAAAGTTCACATTAATGTCAAGATAAAAAGTTTAGGATATCCATATGGATATCCAAAATAGACCTCCATGGATGTGGCGAGGTCTCAACGCTTCTGGCGTAGCTGGGCTCGGAGTTAGGTTTGGGATGTTGTCACCGGGACCAGGGGATCTTATTGGGGGTTTCCGAAAAACCCTTGGTTTCAATACCAAAATGCTTCAATTTTGGACGATTTGGGGTTACCACCATGAACACTTATCATGTATGATGCTCTATATGGGGAAATGTATTGGTGAAATGATCATGAAACGCTGTGGATCTATGGTATATCAACCTCCAAAAAAGATAGAACGGTCGAAAATCTCTGGAGATATGTATGAAATATGATCGCTAAGCAACCTCCGGAAACACTGATAAAGTTGGGGCATCTTTTTTGGTGCGTCAACGGTATGTGTCCCATTGGCCAATGATTGAAGACATGATATTCCCCATGATGATTCCCATAAATTTATGAATGATGATTTCCCATATTTATGATGATATTTATATCATACCCTCTGGTTATGACTAACAGTTCGCCATGGTATAGATGGCCCTAATCGAAATTAGATGGTTTACCGTTCTTAATAGCATGGTGGATCTTTCCATGGCAAACTGTGAATGTCATAACCAGATGGCTATGTTAAATTCCCATATTTGATGATTCCCATATTCCCTTACCTATTGAAAATTGCCATAGAAATAGATGGTTTACCTATTAAAAGCATGGTGATTTTCCATATTTGATGATTCCCATGATGAAGAATATTATCACATATTATAGATTAACAATTCATTTAATGATGAAAAATGCCATTTATAGATGATTTCCATATTTTATGGCATTTTTCCGGGGTTTTCTGGGGACATCTTGGATGGTGAGATAATATGAGATTTCAATCGAGTCGTGGGGATCCAAGTTAAATCATCCAATGCGCCGCTGGTAAACATATCAAGCCATGGAAAAAGACAAAAAAACCAGCGATTTAGAGTTGATTTACCTATGAAAAATTAGAGGTGATGTAGTTGATTGAGTTGAATCTTACCGTAATGAAAATTTATGGTGATTTTTTTTCCATTGCTATGTTACTGCTATGTTACTTTACCAGAGTGTATTTTTGGGTCATTTTTGAATAGGAAAACCAACTGTGAGTTTCGGGGCGCCCCAATTTTGACTCCATTTGGGATGAGCTGTTGAAATCATACGGTGGATGGGCCAGCGAAATCCGGTGATCATCAGTTGATAGGTGGTTTATCCCGTGGTAAACATCCCATGATTTATAGGGTTGAAATACCATCCAAGGTGATGCAGGATTTTGCTGGCCCATCCACAGTAGTGAAATCATCATTCTTGTGTAAAGAATCAACAAAATGCGCCTTTTTAAATATATTTTCTATCGCAAACTGCAAACTGTTGGTTTACTAGAGGGTAATGCCTCTAATCTGCCGCCGTTGAGGCGCGAGAAATCTTCCGCTTCGATCGGGTGCTGTGCGATGTGTGTGGTTTCTCAGCAGTGTGAAGGTCATAACATCTTTGGTATATCCTCCAGTAATGAAACATAACAATGGAAAATCACTCATAAATATAAGAATGGAACATCTCCAATAGTGGTTTTAACTTTCATGAAACATAACATAACGATGATGTTCCAAAGCTAAAAACCTCCATGGCTAGGCCACGGGGATTTCCCAGACCAAAAATCTCGCAGTTGGAGGTGCCAACATTGGCTCGGCCAAGTATTTTAACGCCTTTGAAGATGTGGAATTTGATCCATTTTGATCCTTTGGGTAACCAAAACCCTGGCAGGTGAGCACCCAAATGGTTACATGACTCTGGTCATTTAGCCCAAAATGCCCCATCCCATCCCATTTTGAAGCCAGTTCGAAGTAGCAAGGCCTTGCTCTGGCGATGGTACCCTGAGGAAAACGCCGTGCGGACGCCTATGGCGATTTTTGGTGATTTTTTTCGCCTATGGCGATGATGGAGGACTCAGTTTCTTCTTGTTTTTTCTTTGAAACGTCTTGATGATGTTTGTTCTTTTTTGATAAGCTTATCACAGTTTTTTGTTGCTTTGGATTTTTTAAGTCACGCCTGAGACCTAATTAGAGGAAATAGATGGAAATAGCTATATTATATGGACATGTAAATATTAAATCATGTAGTGATGTATAAAATGTGGGATTTTTAAGCCATGCCGCTTTTCCCATGGATGGTGAGCCACCGGCTTAATCCAGATTTGGTGAGGTGAATCCACGGATCAACACCCCCGCCTAATGCCTCCCAAAAATGTCGATCATTCCCATAATTTTCAGAAGGAACGTGTCACAGATTTCTTCGTTAAATCATGTCAAATATGTCAAATCCTTAAGTTAATTATGATTTATTTGCGAGTTTTATTTGAAGTTTATTGATTTATTTGCTAGCAATTTATTCGTTGGATGTTAAATCATGTTGAATGTGTTGGGATGATTTGGGATGCAAAAACACATGGGATCAAACTGTCCATGGGTTTAATCCACATATTTGCTGCAGCCAGGTACATTTGGAAATCTTGGACTCCACGTGATGGACTTTGCCTCCACATCAGGTTCTGATTTTCCAACGTTTGGGAACCGCAGAATTGCAGGACTTGGGAAAGATCACCGAAGTCACCAGGTTGTTGAAATGTCCAACCGTCCAACCGAATTCTGCAGGCACAAAAATATCAATTCTGAAAGATCGTGGCCCAAAAATATTTGCAGATGCCTTAAATCTCAACCGAAATCTCCATCTTTTCACCGCTCCAGCTGACTTGACAGATGGATCCGCAGATAGAAAGGTCGCGCCACTTTTTGACATGGGCCATGGATGGTAAACCCAATAGTACAATTAGTTTAAACCATCCCCAATTTCACGAGAGACGGCTGGAAATAAGCCTCCAGAATACCACAACAAAAGACTTTCGCATTAGAAGATTTTTCGGAATTTCGGATGCCCCAATCATTCGTCTGATACACCCAGGTATCCAATGGCTTATCCCTCAATTTTCGAAAAAGGACACATTTTTTTCAAATCTGGGGATATCAATCCCCTGACATTTTCCATGCCATTTTCCATGCCATTTTCACATCCAAAAACACGGCATTTTCCAACACAAATCCCCTATGTGGCCATGCCGCCGCCGGCGAAGCCGGCGAAGCCGTGCCCTGTGGGACGAGTGGAACAAGGCGAAGCCGCGCCGGTTTCGATGGGTTTGAACTGAGTCCCATGGATTTTTTCCGATTCAAGAAATCCCAAAAAGGGATAAAAAGGGGACATCCTATGGCACTAAAGTTTCTTTATCCGATGATCCGAAAAACATGTATTACCATCTGGTTATGACTAACATAGCCATGGAAAATCACCATGTTTAATAGGTAAACCATCTATAAATGGGCCATGTTCCATGGCTATGTTAAATGACCAGATGGTCACATATAATATTACCATCTAGTAATCACACATAGCAATTTGGACAATTCAACATGGATAGATTTTCCCATGAAAAATCACCTCCATCTAGCCAGTTCGGTGGTATTTTCCAGCTACGTTTGATTCATGGAAATCCATGGATTGCTCATTGAAAATTGACATTTGAAAACCAACTTTGGGTGATAGTTTCACCCAATTTTCTGAAGCATTTCTTGCTACATGCCATGGATACATGGTCGGTGAGTCCCAAACAAAAACAATCCAACATCATATCCCCAAGCTGGCTAAGCTGGTTGGAGGGTTTCACCAAACCCTCATGGGGATGATGTCTAGATTCAACAGAAAGCCCAGAAAGCCATGGGTAAACAGCACAGCACAGGATTTACACATTGGTTTGGCAGCTTTTTCGATGATCCATTGGATGATCTAGCCGTCCAGGAAAATTCACCTTTTTTGGACTAGTCCAGCATGAAATAACCATTAAATCCAATGCTACCACTACTGTTAGTCCATTCGAAATGTCAATTTAAGATCATGAACTATGGAGATATCTGATGTTATTCCTCAATATATCACCATATTCCATAAAAATCCTGATGTTGCTATATCCCATCATATCCCATGTTGTGGAACACACAACTTGAGATCTCAGAACTGCACCAACTGACCCCCGAAATGAGCCAAAATGGCTACGGAATGGGCAGCTCCCAGGCGTCCCAGCCGCGGTGTCGGCAGCTTCGGCGCCAGCAGCTGGCGCTTCGGCGGCCCCGGCGACGCTGCGGCGGGTGCTGCTGCGGATCTGGCAATCGCAAAGCGTGGCCAATGCGACGGAGATCTGGGGAAAATCTGGGGAGATTTCAAACATCCAAAATGGGGCTATAGATGGTGGGATATCTATAGTATTTTTACATAATATATATATACACATATCATGGGATGTAGCCAACTTGATATTTTTTTTTCGAAACATGGATACATACATACTATGAAATACTGCTTTTTGGGGTGGCAAACATGCATCAATCCCCGCTACTTTGATGTGAAGAGAAGGGGTTTACCGGGTTTTACCAATCCCCATCCAATCCCCATTTCGTTGGGTGCTTTTCCCCAGCGAACAGTTTCATCGTCCCACAGAGTACGGATGGGGAAACCCAATTTTTTTTATCCCATTCTACCCACCATAGTAACTATAATCCTATAGACCATATCACCACCATACACCCAAATTTTTAACACCATTATAACCACCATATACCCAGATTTTAACCACCATCATAACCACCATCATAACCACCATCATAACCACCATCATAACCACCATTAATGATCATAGAACCACCATCAAATTCCCATTTTCGTCGGAGATTTTCGTCAGATTTTGCTCCGTCAGGAGCTGGCAGAGTTGCGTAAAGCCTTGCTGAACCTACAGAGGTCGGAGCGCGGAGCGCTATTGGGAGATGCCCAGCTTGGTGAACCAGGAAATGGCTTAGGTTAGAACCCAAACAAGCTGTGTGGATATATATATATATAACTATATAACTATATATATATATATAATATGAGCGTACCTGGGGTATACAGTATACAGAACATATTTTTGTTTTAGTGGGTTATAAGCCATTTGTAAACCGCTGTATAACCCATATATTTGGATGAATCATAAGGTCCTCACGTCGTGACGTCACTGGAATGATGGGAATTGGATTCGGGGAATCCCCAAATGGCCGCAAGTTTCGGTTATTATGATATTTCAGCCAGATATGCATATATAGATATGTGAAGCATACTGGTGTGCCCTATATATATATACCGTTTGTTTTGTTGTTATTCACCAAAGAAAATTGTTTCGTGGCCGCTTCCCAAATGGGGTTCTCCACAGTCTGCCAGCCATTGCTGCAGAGGAGGATGTCTAAAACTGCTGACATCAGCGGAAGGCCGGGTCAAGCACCCGTCAAGCACCACGGTTCTACAGCCATTCGCTGCGAAGAAATTCTCTGCCCATGTCCTCAGAAGGGCAACACGAAATCAATCTTGGGCGTGAGCTCCCCTTGTCAGCAGAAAGGCAACTACGCAAGGGCTGTGAAATTTGAGGCTGTGGGGAAGCATCCTGAGTCTGCTTTTGACCGGAAGTAGATCCAGAAATTCCACACCAGGAAGCAAAGGATTGGAACAAACTGCCGTGGGAAGCCTTTGAGGATGACTTCGAATATGACTTCGAAGATGGTTTCGGATGACCGGATTGGCGTAGCGTATTTTCACACAAAGCCATGTATAACAGGCTGGTTGGTGGTTTGGAACATGTTTTATTTTTCCATATATTGGGAATAGTAACCCCAACTGACTAATATTTTTCAGAGGGGTTGAAACCACCAACCAGCATATATAACAGGGGTTACATAGCTGTTTTTTTCTGTTATGAGCTAAGCTCTTGCCATTCTGATGCCAAAAAACCAGAAAGATGGGGACATGAAAACTGGATACCTCCTGGGAAACATTGACATAGCGGGAACATCACCATGCAGCGGCGCAGCCGACTTTTTGGCCGAAGTTGTCCTGATTGTAAGCTGTTTTTGTAACCTAAATGGGGGATTTTCCAGCAAACCATGTTTGATTACCGGAGGGTTTATGCACACACACACACATATATATAGATATTATATTTATATGTATAGTTGTAATACATGCTTTCAATTTGATATGAGCCCTGAAAATATGGGATGCGGAAAAGGATCTTCCTACTGTTCTGAAAGGGTCCTGGGAGTGGATTCCATGTTGACCTTCAGTAGCCGGATAAGTTCCATCCGAAGAAATCCGAGGGATCCAACCGTTACCACATTTCTGGTTTCTCACCACTCAAATTGAAGCCATTGATGTTTTAAGGTTGGCTGACCCGAAGCCATTGATTGAAATGGATTGAAATGCTATGATGATCCCGAATGAGCATTCAAAACACCTGCTTGTTGATGATTGGTTAGGGGTTTATGCCATCCAAAAAAAGGGGGGGCATTATATCACCGTTCTTAAGCAGGACAAAGGGATGGCATATTGGGTCTTGAACATTGCTCAATTGGAATACAATGCTGCAGAATGATTGTGATATGCGAGAGCCATCAGAATGGATAATATGGGGATTATTATTTGGATTTAAACAACCCAGGACGAATATTTGAATAGTTACTCATTTAATCGCCCATATTTATTACCCATATCACATTCAGAAACATCATTTTGGGTCAGTATAACTATATCACATCAACATGGGGTTATCATAGTTATATAGTGATATGTACTATATATAGGTATTATTGTGGTTGTCAATATGCGATTATTGATAGTCTATACATTATAACATATTATAACACTATATCAATTGTTGTAGCCCTTGGTTATGGTGATCGGTGATCTGACCCCAGCCGGGCTATAACAATGGAGCCAGACCTAACTGACCCCAACGGCAGGTCCGGTGAAATGCTGGACGGCGCTCTGCTGGGCATGGCAGCTGCGCAGTGTGCGCGGCTGGGGGATGGAAAAGCCTTGACCTTGCGACTTGGTGCCGAGTGTGCCGAGTGCCGGGTGTGTCCTGAGTGCCTGGCTGTTTTTAATCAGCAATAATGTGGTTGAAACAATCAACTATAGTTGATATTAATCCCGAAGTTATGTGGAAGTTATAGGTGATACATCAACCAAAAAGGGATATAATATGATATAATCACCATAGTTATATCACCATATAATGAAGTATATCCACTATATTTCCTACAATGTGGTTAAAACACTAATAAACCATCCCGAAATTTTCCTAAATCACAATAAATGGTTGGAATAAATCATCAACATATGGGCGGTTTATTGTTTTTCCAACATTTTGGCTATTTTAATGGACATCTCTATCTTTAATCCAGTTTTAAGGTATAACCCAGATTGAAACTGACTATGGCTATTTTAATCTATTTTTATTGGGAACATGATGTGAATCCAGAGGACTTGGGGAAAAGGCATGGAATTTTCAGCAGGAAAAGTCGTTTTTCAAATCTGAGACATAATTCATAGTAAAAGCAACCATTTTAGATTTTCATGTTTTATTCAATAGAAGAAATTGAAGGATTTTGCCTAGAATATGCAATTGGCCAAGGATATTTCACGGGATTTTTCAACAGAACAAACATGTGGTTTAACGCTCCATTTTATTTACAAAGCAACTCAGGGTGATGCAACCGACACAATTTTTGGCAACATTTATTTTTTCAGAATGTGGGCTGTAGTCAATGGGGATTAAGCAAACCACTGGGCTTACTTCCGGGGATATTTACTGGGAATATACCCTCAAGTAAATCGAGATATATATGGAAAAGCCATGGGGAAACCTAGGAAACGATCCTGCGAAGGTGAGAATTTTTCCTAGTTAGCTGTTTTATTGGAAGCTGAAGATCTTCAAGCACAACAAAGGGGGGATGGCGGATGAAAGAACCCAAGAGTTCATCGCCGTAGCCAATTTGGTGCAATTGTAGCTTGCAGCGGCACATCGTTATTCCTACTCTATCCATCCAATTCTTGCCATGAAATTCTCAAATTTGGTAGAATGCTCGCTTCTTACTTGCCTTGGCTCTTATCCCTTCCTTGCCATCGTCAACTACAAGCTGGATCCAATGGAAGACTTTCGTTCCTGCAACGGCACTTGCTACTTCATCCGCCGCTTTGGAACAGAGGCGTTGCCTGCAACGTCGCCAGCAAATTTGAACCTGAACTGCAGCAAATACAAGGACTGGGTGTTTCCCTGCAGCAACAACAGTACCTTGGCAATACAGTTCCCAGTCTTTGTTGCTGTTGAGAACGGTCGCAACTTCTCAGCCGCCGCACCTAATTTCTGGGGGATATCTTTGAACATTCTTCAAGACGTCTTCTTGGACCTGATCGGCATGGTGACATCAGTGACATTAGTGACATCACAGAGGAACGACTGGCCAAACCCAGCACATGTCAACCAGACCATTTGTGAGACGAAAAGTGTGCGGGAGAAGATTGACAACCACTTGAATACAGGGTATACCATCCCAATTTACAAGCTCGGTATTGCCGGGTGGACAACTATGAAACTTTCGCATGATTGGTCTTTGCTGGCAGGTGTTCCAGAAAGAATCACACTTGGGTTGGGCATGGTTTCATGGATTTTTCAGTTGGTTGCATCCTGTGCAGCATTTTCTTGGGGCGCTGCTGCCGCGGAAGTTTTTGTTTCAAGAGTTTACAGCGAAAACAACGATGCTTGCTTTTACCTTCTGAAGCCTATTGAAACCTTGACTGCACTGGGAACACCTCTCGTCCTCCTGAGCCTCACTCACTTCAAGCTGAAGAACTTGATGCTGTCGGTGGTGAATGGTGATTTCTTGTACTACAAAACTTACGATGTTCCATACAGAGTAGTGGAAGCTTCGGCTGTAGGACACCCTTTACTGACCGTGGGGCTGCGTGGAGATCCAGGTTGGCCGGCTGCACCATATCAGCAGCTGACCTTTCGCCACATGTACCGATTGGCCCAGGTCGCTGGTTTCCTGTTCCTTTCTTACACTTGGAGTATGGTTTCGTTCATTCTTCCATTTGGCTTTGGAAACTTTTTCCTCCGCATGACAGAAGTGGCCCTGAGCCATGATTTCTCTTGGGGCTTGTTTGGCTTGATCAAGTTGGCCACTCTCGCAGCTGCTGGCACTTTTCTCATATGCCCCGCTGTGATTGCCGTACTTGCCGCTCGTATACTGAGCACGGAATTATCTAAATTGGGAAAAGCAATTTACTGCATTTTCGCAAGCGTTCCTTTGATTCTCTCGGCTTCCACTTCGGTTCGGGCCTGGGCGGTCTTCCGGGCAGTGGTCTGGCACCAAGGAACGGATGGAGCGGAGCAGCGTTTCGAATGGTACCTTTTTGGCACGCTGGCCGGGTACTTGGGTTTCTTCGGCCTATTTCTGCTGGACTTAGGTCCTGCAACAAGACTCTTACTCTCATACACAGGAACATTTGCTTTAGATGGCAGTCAACGAGAAATGCTTCTGGACGGAAGTGATGGTTTCACCTCTCATGTCGAGCAAGTCCTCGAAATGTTCAGCTCCCAGCCGGAGAAGGTGAAACATCTTCGACCCCACGACACAGAGAGCCATGCCCACCTTAACCAGCTTGAGACCTTTGATGATGACGGCTCCAGCAGTGGCACAGACGGAGTTACAGCCTGCTAGAAAATGAGCCAAGATTCTCCATAGATGGCTTTTGGCTGTGTCTTCTGATGTGACATGTCAGCGTCAACGGTGACGACGCTCTTGCGGCTTGAGGCAGAAAACAGGGTCCTGGTGCTTGTAGCAACATTTTTCAGCTGTGGCTCCAAGGTGCTTGGTGGAGAGGAAGGATCCGTGGAGGTAGGAATTGGTCAGTTTACAACTTTCGGACCATCTGATCTTTGACAACAATGGGTGGGTGCATTTGGATGCTAGGTCAGCATCTAAACATTCCATATCCTGATTGATAGCTGAATATCGTAATCTCCAAACATCTCATCTATTCTGGCAACAGTTTTGGAAAACCATCTACCGGGGTGAAGTGCTTTGGAGATTGAAATGCTGCAAACCGAACCCTCGGGACATTTTGTGAAGAGCATTGCGAACTACAGACCAGACAAAAGTGGGGAATCGTATTGCTCGTTCGATTTCCAAGACTCCGGCTGATCACTAGGTCACTAGAGCCTAGATGGCTCAATCCCCATGATCTTTGGCCACATTTTCGCCAGAAATGATCCCAGTGACGTGGCCAAATCCACGCAACCCCATGCTTCACAGGTGCCCATCTCTGACGTTGTGGCCTCCCAGACGTCTGATCTGGATATGTCTACAATCGGTTCCTAACCTTCATTGTTCTTGGTCGTAACATGTTGTAAACCTTTATTCCAACATGGAATTCGATCCCAATTGAACACATGACTATAAAATGACATCATCGTATATTTCATCAACAAAACCCCATCGAGTCGCCATGTTTTTCTCGAAAAAACCACACACACCGAGGATTTGCGGTTTCGCCGCCTCACGGCTAGAGCTCTGTGGCAGTCGCGCGGTGGTGGAGATGGCACAGGTGCGACAAATCCACCACTATAACTTGAGGTTTTAATGGGAAAATCAAGTGTACATCATAGATGTCATTGCCATGTTTGATTACCGGAGGGTAGCATGTAGAATTGCAATTTTTATTTCAGTTTTTTTTGCTTGAAGTAATTATCCATGATTTACCGTTTTGTCCCAGTTGGTCCATGATTTATTTTGGGGTAACTAAGCAATTTGGACCCCAAGACGTTGAGGACAAGGCAGCCTAGAGATTGGCTGTGAAGTCGATCTGTTGTGAGATGGATACCCTCAAAAGGGTCAACCTAATATGGCCCGAACATCAAAATGGTAGGTAATATGGTAAACGCCAAAACATTTGGGGATGATACTTACTGCCCATTTATGGTGATATTAGGGATGGTTTGTGAAACTGGGTTTACCACATTAAGTCATGTGTTTAAATCTAAAGGGATTTGTCCTTGCGAAACTAAATTGCTGGAGGTGGTTTCGTGGTTTCGCAAAGTCTCTCCCCTTTCTCCCCTTTACAAATGGGATACAACCAGATACCATTAAACCAGTTTAAACCAGATGAATATTAATCTGGTTAATACCTTTAAGTCAGTCACATGCCTTGTGTTCCCTTTACCCCTAAATGTCGGGAAGTTTTCGGAAACGCCACGGCGTTTCGACGTTTCGTGGTTCAGGCGGCTCTTCACCTGGACTGTGCTGAGCCCAGTTTTTTGCGGGCGCTGATGGCCTTCCTCGGCAGCGGCTGCAGCGGCTGCACCAACAGCCGTCCCTTGGTGAAACGACCGGAGGATCATCGGCGAAGTGATGAGTTGTTAATCCGACTGAAAATCGTTGTCCCATTTAATGGAAAAAATCTGACTGAAGACTAATCCTAGGTTTGTTAACCACTTGGGATGATCCTCAAAGTGGTGGAACTAGTTTTCGATTTCCCTCTGCTTTGAAGTGTTGTTCTTTTGTACGCTCCAAAGTGGATAGAGATACCATGTATGGCCTGATTTCTCATGAATTCTTGGTCAATGAATCATCCAAAATGTTTTGATGGTTAAATAGCTTAAGTCCCAATTTCTGGTGATATATCCAATTGTTTTGATGGTTTTTCATCCCCACGTTTCCTAGCACAGGTGACTTGGCGGCTGCGTCCAAAGTGCTGCTCCACAGTGCGGCACTTGGCGAAATCTCTCAGTTGGATCGTCCTTGGCAGGATCCTCCCAGTGATGAACCTGTAAATCCCAACATTTCCAAAAAAATCATGACCCAAAATCATATCATCATATTTCTGAATTGTTCCCCCTCTGGTAATCAAAGTCAGTCAGCCGGAAAAATTGGGTATATCATAAAATCTCTGGATAAATTGGTCAATTCCAATTTTTTCCGGGATAACATCAGATTAAATCAGATTAAATCATTATATCTATTTCCAGATATATCATATATCTGTTATTTCCCATATTAATAGATGTTATTTCCCATCATATGTCTGGATATTATCACCATAGTTATAGAATGGGCTAGCGCCCGGGTGCCGCCGACCATCCTTTTTTGGGGGCAAATCAGGACTGTGGGTCCTTGTATGGTGTTTTGCCGCTGTGCATTGGTATGCCAGTGGCTGCCGCAGATCGCAACAGCAATTCCCGCCCTACTTTTGCGCCCTTTTGAAACGGTGCTGCAGGGGAGGGTCTGTACACAAACAAACCATGCCTGTCTTGGACACGCGTTAACGCAATGTACGCCGTCAATGGGTCGCCCGTGTCGCCAACGTGCATGTCCATGACAACGCCTTCTTTGCAAGTTTGCCCTTGGGCTGCGTGGGCCGTCGTGGCAAACCCTGGAGCCAATGGAAACTGCTTCCGCGTGACACGGAGTACTGGCCGCCTCCGCCCTTTGTCCCAATGCCACGGTTTCTTTTGCGGCGCTACTGGAAAAACGTTGTCTTCATCAATCCCTTGGACACGCCAGGTGGTCTCGGTCTTGAACCGGATCAAGATGCACGCTGGCAACTCGTTCCAAATCTTCGTCGCCTCTTGCCTTGCCCCTCCGGCGGCATCCGCGGGCCAGACCCAGGTTCTGGGGTGGTGAAAAATTGGATTGGAGCGCGCTGCGAGCGAAATACCGAGACGAAAGACAATGCAAAGAATGTAATTAATGAATCAAAGCCGGCTTCTGCATTCACGGCGGGTCGATAGAAACGTACAGATGCGGGGAGAGTCTGCAAAGAATGCATTCGTCGGCACGTAGAGGCCCAGCAGCCATGGCAATGCATGGCCTGCACGGCCTGGAAACAGGAAGATGCATTCATGGCAAAACACGCAAGCCCACAAGCCACATTTTATCGTATTTGCACGTGCGAACAAACACAATGGTGTAGTGTCTGCAAGACGCGCAAGGACGAACCGAAATTTTCTGCCGCGGCATGGCAACGGGCACGCAATGGCGGTAGAGTGTGTTTGGCGTGTTCAGGTAAAGCATGGGGCTGGTGGAGATGCACCGTATGCAAAGTAAAGCAAGCAGCGTGCGCTTTTGAATCAACATCGTTCTTGTAATGGTGACCAAGTCTGTAGCAACTGCTGGAAATGCCCCCTTCCCCGGGGAAGCATCAGCAAAGCAATACAACGGGTAGCTGCAACGCAGGCCAAAGTAGCGGTGAGGGCAGCGAAAGAAAAAAAGGCACGTGCCATTGCTGATGTCTGGGCTGCCATCGCGGAACGAAAACGGAATAGAGAACAGGAGAGCCCCCAAACGCAGGAAGAAGCGCCGAAGGCAAAACACTGCAGACAAGAGAACGGAACAGAAATGACCACAGAAGGGCCTGCAGATGTGCGTGGCAAACAGGAAGGCAGAGAGCCTCGGAGAAAGGCACGAGTTTCCAATACCGGTGTCCTCATTGCGATCAGTCTGTGACCAGCACTATATGCACAGGCCGAGTCGATCCTGAGAACAGAGGGCCATGGAGGCAAACGGCCTGTGGCCAGAGTGCCTGGTCGAAGCTTCCGCGGAGAATTTTAAGGGTCAGAGGGCCATGGAGGCAAACGGCAGGCTTCAAGGCTCTAACAACAAATCCCTGCGGCCAGAGTGCCTGGTCGAAGGTGCCGCGGAGGATTTTAAGCATTTGGGGGCTGGCACACGGCAGGCTTGAACGCCCTAAGAACAGAGGGCCATGGAGGCAAACGGCAGGCTCCAAGGCTCTAACAACAAATGCCTGTGGCCAGAGTGCCCGATCGAAGCATTCAGGCATTTGAAGCCAACAAAAACAAGCTCCACACCTGCGGTGGTCTCAGGCGCCGCCCTTGCCTTGGCGAAGGCCAGGGTCGGCGGATATTATATCACCATAGTTATAGTGGATATATCCCAACTGATCAGAAAAATCCCATTAAAATCCCATGGTTGGGTCCACTCCCCATATCTGGTCTCCAAGTCGTGCAGGTCTCCGGGAGGGGCCCCAACTCTGCCTAGACCACGAGGGCGCTTTGAGGGGCCTGGCGGAGGCGGCGCAGCCCTTCTTCGCAGGTGGCGGGGTTGGGAAGGGTCATGGGGGTTGATGGACTGTTGGTCATTTTTGGGGTAGGACATCATGGGAATATGATATTTTTGGCAGGGTTGATGATTTAATGGTGATTTTTTGGTCTGATGAAAGTCAGATAACAATGGAAAAATATGAAAAGTATGGGCATTTTTGGATGAAATCTAGATTGAATAAGGGTTTGATGATGATTTAATGGGTGATTGGGGCGGTTGGGGTTTGTAGGCCTGGATGAAACCCTTAGATATAAACATCCCTTATATTTCCTTGCACCTTTTGCTTTAACTAGATATATATAGTGTATTGTATGTATGTCATATGTACAATAAGCATCTACCATAAATCGCAAGGTGTGTTTTGATACATTAGAGTTATGTTTGCCAACTTAGCTATGCAGGCTATAGATTCAACTACATGTAAACTCCTGGGTGAAAGTTATTCAACTCCATATTCATTCCATGTAAACTCCACATATTAAATAGGATGGTCTCTATATCCGCTGTGTTTGATGTTGATTTTTAATGCTTGGAAGTGCAGTTCCAGCAAAAAGTGGATATATTACCTCAGTTATAGGGGTTATATCCCAACAAGTTGGGGGTTATTGGATAGATATCATTGGTTATATTATATCACCATAGTTGTAGTGGATATCCATCCTAATTTATCCATGATAAATCCCTACAACTATAGTTGATATATACCTACAGTAGAAATTATAGGTGATATATCTAATCACCATAGTTATATCACCATACAATGAAGTATATATATATATATCCATTATATTCCATAGATACCCCCTGGTAAATTAACATACACCCTGAACATCATCAGTTTTTAATGGAAACCCATCTTCCAACCCCAACAACTGGCAGGGTTTTCATGGCTTGACGTTCCCATGGTTTTTCCGCCCTCCGGCCCTCGGCGCAGTGGACGTGGCCGTGAACGTAGCCACGTCTGGTTTGCTGCGCGACGCAGTAGAGTTCATCCATGCGGCCGTGCACGTGGCAGGCGGAAGGGACGTTGGGGAATATGGTGATCTATGTAGTGATTTATATGTGTTTCTATCACTTTCAAGTGGATTTCATACGTGTTTCTATCGCTTAGCCACTTTTGAGTGGTTTTATATTCGTTTCTATTAGCTTCGTTCTCTGTTTCAAGTGATACCTTCATAAATCGGTAGTTTTTCAAGCCACTTCAACCAGTGCCAGCAGCTGGGGTGAGCCGATGAGGGGATCCCGTTCTTCACCGGTCATTGGGGGATAAAATCTGTCAGCATCCTGTGATTTCTGGGGTCTTCTCACTGGATGGTGGTTTTTTTTATGTTTTTTTAGGCCCCGATTTTCGTGAAGCAAAGCAGATCTTCTGGTAACATCGCAGTTTGGCAGGTAGAAAAGCAACCTTTTTCCCCGGATCACATCCAATGCATCCAAATTTGGGTCTAAACTCTAATGTTTTCTAGTAAAGAATCCAAGTTTCGTTGGGAAAACCAATCTTTCCTCTGAAATTTCGTATTTTTTCAGATAGATCAGCTCAGATTTTTCTCCCCCCATCCTCGCATCAATAGTTCGACGTCCAGGCAGCCCGGACGTGTCACTGAACGGTCCTGAGATCCAAACGGTGGAGGAAGCGTTTTCCTCAGAGCCTCGATGTGAATGGCTGGTGGGTTGATTTCGGGAACTTTTTTGGCTGGTGAATCGCTGGTGAATGGGGATCTAACATGATTTATCCATGTTTGATATCACTCGAGAGACAAAAAGGCTCAGGCGTACAGGCCTCAGTGTGCAGTGAACACTCCTTAGTGAACAGGCCTTAGAGTGCAGTGAACAGGCCTCAGAGTGCAGTCAACTGCCGGCTTTACACTCCTCCTCGCCTGAGGCTTACTGAAAATCAAGATCAAACGGTAAGGGAGACGAACATTCGTCTTTGGGTGAAAATGTCTGTACATTGCGACTCAAACCTTTGTGTCTACTTTCAGATCAGCTTGCCGTAGCCAATCATTTCAAACCCAACAACAACTGCGCATGTGACAAAAGAGGGGCCGCCAAATGCTTCGTTAGCACGTCAGCGGTCTGGTCTTTGCTCGCCACATATTGCAATGTGATCCAGCCTCTGGAAGCATAGTCACGAATGGCCGCTGCCCTGAGCTGAAAATGGCGAGTTCGCCAAGTGGTGCGCTCAGTGGCAATGCGCAAAGCAGCCTGGTTGTCAATCATCAGCGCCAAATCGCAAGCGACACCCATGGAAGCCAAAGTATCACTCATGCTCAACGCTAAAGGGAGACCCGCAGCCGCAGCATAGAGTTCAGCTTCCGCTGTGTTGAGTGCTACCAACGTTTCTCGGCTTGACCGCCAGCTCAGCGGCACACCGTCCCACATGAGGACGACGCCGTACTGGGAGTAGTCTCCAGCGGGCGCCCAAGAGGCATCACAAAAGGCCTGCAGAGAAACCTTTGCCGTAGGATCTTTGAATGGCCGCATGATCAAACCATAGTCAAGCGTGCCCTTGAGATACCGCAACAACCGTTTTGCCATGCTGATGCACCGTTCTGGATCAGAAGTCATGCAAGATGAGCACCTGTTGACACCATATGCTATGTCTGGTCTTGTACGCGTGGCCAACCAATTCAAAGCACCTGCCACTTGCTGTGCTGCTTGCACCTGATCCTTGCTGACACTCTGCGACTCAGCCGGCGTGTTCGAAGCAAACGACTCAGGATCCCCAGTGGTGGTAGCGTGCTTTGCCTCACCTAAGCCCCATTTCACCAACAAGTCTTGCACATATCGCTTCTGATGCAAGCGCAGACCGCCATCAGCCAGACGTTCCACGTCCACACCGCAAAAGCGCAAGGTCCGACCCTGATCGTGTGCCTCCAAGACGGTTGGCTCTGAGGATTGCCAGAGCCCCCCGACGGCATTCAACACAGCATGAACAACATGCGATGGGCCAGTTGCAAGCATGTCATCAACGTATGTACACAACTTGGCAAGCACCTGTCCGTCACAGGTAACGGTCCACAAGGAAGGATCCGTCACACTTTGGACAAGCGTTGCTTCTTTGTCAGACAAAGGAACTTTCAAGCATTTCAACCGGGCGTCTCTTTCTTGCGCCCACAAGCGCGGGCATTCCCGGAGACCGTACAAGGCACGAGAGAGAAGCCAGTACTGCCCCTCGGGAATTAAGCCCATGTCTACAAGCACCCGAGGTGGAATGACAATAACGACACGATCGGGAGGCAACATGGCGTTAAGAAACGCAGACTTTATGCCAAGGGAGCCAACTGCCCACTTGTGGCCGGCAGCCTCACGCAGGACAGCACGTGCGACTGCGGCGTCTAAGGTATTGCAATAGACCGCATCCCAAATTTCACTAAAGTTGCCACAAACCGCAACTCGCAGCTTGTGCCTTTTGGGACCACCCGGACTGGAAGAAGGCTTCAAAGTCCAAACGGCCTTGGCTGGTAGCACTTCAGCACCCTCAGCCTTCAAGCGGCGCATGTGCTGTGCGTCTATGGGAACGTAAGTCATATGGCTTTGGAGGCCATGCAACTCTGTTTCCCCGGCTTGCCACCACTTCGCCTTTTCCTCACCAACACTCGCAAGAACGGTCTTGGCCGGGACATCAACAGCAACACTGTCAGGATCCATGGCAGCAGCAGCTTGCAAAACCGCAGGCGCGGAAACTTCATCACCACCACGCTCGCCAACATCTTCTACGAGAGCCAGAAAAGCCGACGAGAGGGGCAGTGTTTCCCATGTTGGTGGCGCCTTTTGCTTTCCACGCAAACGCCTTCTGCGGGGCACTGCTTGCCAAGGCGGTTCACTTGACAAGTCCGGCTGGGGTTGTGTCCCAAGTTGTGTGCCCTGCTCCCCCTGCTCCTCCTCAACCAAATCAGCCCAAGAAACTTTCTGCCGAAGTCTGTGTGTGGGGTTGGGGGTTTGGGTAGCACCAGGGGAAAGGACAGGTCTAGCGCAAGCAGTGGTCCCAACCGAGCCAGATTGATACAACACAAAGCTGCCACCTACAATTCGTTCACAAACACCCAAGTAGCGAGCCGAGAGCCCTCTGGGCATGAAGTCATTACTATCCCTTTGCCTTTGCCGCACCACCACCTGAGCTCCAAAGCAAGGCACGTCCTTCGGCACTTCTTCACCTTTGGCGTGCTTACGGAGAAGGTATGAAGCATGCAACATAGCCCATGGCCAGAACTTTACATCCAACCTGCTGTCAAGCAACATGGCACGAGCCTTCTCTTTCAAAATGCCAACATACCTTTCAGCAAGTCCATTGGCTCTAGGGTCACTTCCCTCGGTGGTTGTGCACCACAAGCCTTGCTGGAGCGTATACTGGTGCAAAGTTTTGTTGACAAATTCTTTGCCTCTATCACTATGCAACCTGAACACAACCTTGCCTTCGTACTCCGCCTGAATTTGCGCGACCACACTCGCCACAGCTTCAGTGACCTCTGTTTGGGTCTTGGTTAAAAGCCAACGGACGTAAGGCAACGGGTTGCCTTTTTTTTCCAAAGGGCGAAAAACTGCCACCAAAGCCCAACGCCAACCACCCTCTGCTGCCGCGTGGGGCCCGGTTAAATCCAAGGCCAAAACGCCACGTGACTTTTCATCATCTGGGACATGGCGATGTATTCTACCTCTGGAGTCAGCTAAGCGACAGATTTCACACTCAGGCTGGGATGGATGGTGGCCACACCGACGGTGCTCTTCGGCCTCAACATCCCTCACTGCTGCAGCAAAACACCGGGCCAAAAGCTCAGGCTCATCACCTAGGTCCTCTATAAAGGGTTCAACAAAAACAGGCATCTCCTCCTCCTCCTCCTGAGCATGGCCCGCAGCAAGCCAAGAAAACCAGGGATCGTCAGGATCGAAAGTCACCTCAGACTCGTCATCATCGGCGATGCAGAAAGACTGAGTGGAATCAAAGACCGACAAGGAGTCAAGGAACAAGCGGGCACAGTTGGGATCAGGACGGGATGACTGGACAGAGGAGCGCACGGATTGACGAAGGCGTTCAAAGTCAGGCTTGGACAAGAAAGGGGAAAAGTTCTGCTGCGACAACGAAAATACTTCACCAGTATGCTTGTCAGTCAAAGTAGCGACATCACGGTCCCAATAGAAAGCAAGGTCCAAGGCATGAATGTACCGACCCAACGACATGGCGGTGTCGCCGGCCTGCGGGGAAACAAGTTCTTCATGCTCGTCCAAGAAGGCCGTCTGGTCAGGCCCTAAAGCAACTTTCACAGCAACTTCACGCAACAAGCGCCAATCCTCCTCGGGGGCAGCCGGCCGCACCACGTGCGACGCACCACTGTCAACCAACGCACCTGGAGTGTCAGGCAACACCACCTGCGCCAATCGGGCACCACGCAGCTCAGGTTGGGCAGACGGAGCAGAACCAGAGGAAGCAGGACGCTGTCGGGCCTCAGAAACAAGTTCAAGCATTGTGGTACGCACCTGTTTAGCAACCAAATCCGCCAAGGACGCGTCAGAAATTCCTTTTTGGGGTGCTGGAAGGGCCTTGGGGGAGGGTTTGGGGGCAGCCTTAGCCTTACCTGCGGGAAGGGGTTTGTGTGGGCCACCATCGGAGCGGGTGGGACGGTCGCACGCCGACGCCTTGTGAGCAGACGAGCCACAGTGAAAACAGCGACCAGACGAAGGATCCAACCAAGCATGCTGCCAAGAACAAGCACCACCTTTACGGCATCCAGACGCTTTGCTAAAGAACTTGCAGGGCCGGGCAGCCGCGGGTTGCCTGTTGCCGTCTTGGCGCGGGTTATGCACGCCAGCGGATCGAGCAGCCAACTCATCCATCTGTTGCGCGGCTGCGTGGCTGTTTCCTGGGTGATGCTGTTGTTTGCCTGCATTGCTGTTGCTGCTTTTGTCCTGATCCTCAGCAAGCGACAAGTGCGAGCCTCACCTTGCAAGTACACAGCATAAGCACTCACCTTTTCCTGCGTAGCATGATGGTCAAGCCCAGAACTCACACGAAAAGTCTGTGAGCGGAACTTGAAATCCTCACAAGATGCTTCAACATGCTGCACAATCAAACGCAAAGCGCGATAACAAACGGAAGGGTCGGGTTGCACGAGACCGAGCTCCGACGCCCTTTTCACGTTTGCTTGCCACCGTCGCAGTGTGGCTTCCGCTTCTGTTGCAGTGCGGGCAGGCGGCGGAGCATGTATGAAATGCAAAACCGCTGCTTTATCCTCACTGCCCCCGGGAGAAAAAACCACATGCACAGCAAACAGCAAGTCAACCACCGCCAAGCGACCAGCGGTCACACAATCCTCTTTTATGCTCTGCGGCAAAGACGCCAACAGCAGAGGCCGAAGACGTTTTTCCAGAGCCAAGCAGGCCTCTGGGACCGTGAACTCAGGAACCAAGCCAACACGCTATGGGAGTGGCCAAAACGAACTGCTCATGGGTCTGAACAGCCGCATCAAGCACCCCACTCCAGTACGATGTTGCCCCTTCAGACAACGGTTCCACACACAAGTGGACTTGTTCGAGCCACTTGCGCAAGACTAAAGGGCGGTCCTTCTGTTGCTTCGGCTCTGGCAACTGGGGCAAAGACTTGAGCGGCTCAGCGTGCAACTTTTCCGAAGCCTGAAGACGCGTCTCTGACAGCCGGCTGAGTTGCAGAGTGTTCAGGACCTGCTGCATCAATGACATCTGTTGGCACATTTGTTCTTGCAATCGTGCATTCTCAGCCTGAAGGTGCGCTACGTTAATTGTTGAATGCTGTGATCTCAAGCCAAGAACCCAGGAGCTCTCGCTGGCCGTGGCCTCTGGCAACGGCTCTAAAGCAGGAAGATCATGAACAGGGATGGCTTCTAAAGGCCCTTCTGTGATTTGTTCCTCTTCTCCGCGCTCTGACTGTGACTCAAAGTCAGCTCTGCTGACCTCCAACGATGGCCGAGCTTCAGCTCTGCTGTCTCGGCCTGCTTGGCCATCATCAGCTCTGCTGTTTTGGCCCAAATTCACAGTTGAAGCCCTTTCTTGGATCACATTGACAGGACCAGGTGTGGAGGCACGTGCAATGTCGGCAATCAAAGCTTCTGTGCGTGCCCAGCCCTACGTCTCAACCGCAACAACTCTTCTGATGCAGCTAGTCTACCCCGCAGGGTTCTGATCTCTTCTTCCAAAGCAGCTGTTGCATCATCAGCTGCACTTTCTGCTAAGATATCAGACAGCTGCCCATGTATACCACGTAAGTGTGGTTGCATGCGATGAAACTTTGATTCAATGAGCGTTGGGGCTCATAACCCTAAAAACCTTAGCATCATCACCTCTTTTCACTCGAGAGACAAAAAGGCTCAGGCGTACAGGCCTCAGTGTGCAGTGAACACTCCTTAGTGAACAGGCCTTAGAGTGCAGTGAACAGGCCTCAGAGTGCAGTGAACTGCCGGCTTTACAGATTTAATATGATTTAATCCCGGAATCCCATCCCAAGGTGTGGCTGATCATCTTATTAACTAGCTGTTTGGGAATGGGTGGATATTTTGGCGAATACCCCCATGAAAATCCCAATGGTGAATGTTAGAGTTTATGGGGATATTCAACGGATTTTTTCTATGATCTGGTGAATATATCTGGATTCAAATCCAAATTTGTCTAAGTCATATATAGATATACACATATATATATATATACATGGTAGAAATGAGTTGGGATGCCCTAAATTGGTTGGTGGTTTGGAACATGAATTTTATTTTCCCCAATAGTTGGGAATGTCATCATCCCAACTGACGAAGTCCATCATTTTTCGGAGGGGTAGGTATACCACCAACCAGACACACACACACATATATATATATATATATACATGTAGATATAAGTAATATATTGGTATATATATATATTTCTAAACATGCAGTGACACGTTGTTGTTTTTGGGTTGACGAAAGCACCATCTCTAGCGAGTGAAGCTGCGCATTTTCGATGGGATTTTGGGATCCATCTTGGATGGTTTTCCATGCGATAGAGTTCGCTAGCGAAGTTGGTTTCTAACTATAACAAGTCAGTGTATGATACGCAAATAATATATATATATACACCCATAGGTATATATATATATATGTGTATATATATATATACCCATAGGCATATATATATATATAGGGTTATACACCAACAAACATAACAGGGGGGGCACCATCCTGTAGGGATTTTGGGACCCGACCTTTTCCATGGCGATTCGCCAGCGCCAGGTGCTTCGTTTCATCCGGCGCCACCTGCACCTGGCCTCGGCGCGAGACAGTGCCATGGTGGCGGGCAGCGTCGCGCAGCTCTGGCAGGCGCGGGATGGGGATATAATAATAATAATATATAATATATAATATATAATATATAAATGTATAGTATATAGATAAATATATATATATAGGTACATATATATATATATATGAGTCTATATATACACACATATATATATTATATGTATAACCATTGTTAGAATATAGAGTTATATCATTTACCGCGGTATTAGGGATATATGGTTGATATTAGGGATCAATGGTTATAGAATAGAGCTATAACCCAAAAGGGACATATAGGGAATATAAAAATAGTATCAATAGTGTTGGGATATATGAATAGTATCCATCCAGTCAATCTCAAGTTAAAAATCAATCAGTGAATGAGCTCCCCAGTGCGATATGGGGATGAGTCTGGCACCAGAGATTTGGGTACCCCATTTGTTTTTCTATGCCCAGTGGGGCTGACGTGGCGATATATGGGATTATATATATATATATATACATATATTTATGGGATATATGGGCATCCATAAAGGCTTTAATTCACCATCTATCAATGGTTTTCTATGTTCAAAAGATGGTTTGGAGCCAGACATAGTTGGATGGACATCGATCCAAGTTATCAATGCCCCTGGTGACACGTTTTCTCTAAAATTCCGGGCAAGAAGTTGTCAACAAAACGGTCTGGTTTGTGAATGGTGTTACGACTCATGAATTTGGTGAATCATGCATATTTGTTAAGTACATATGAACAAATCACTGGTTTGTTAATTAAATAACACCAATATTTTCAGTAATCATGAATAATAAACCATGAATAAATCATTAGGCATGATTCACCATTAATTTGTCAGTGATAAGCCATTAAATAAACAAACCATGGATCACTAATCCATCTGTTTAGGTGATGCCTCAGCTTCGTGAAGACGTGCTGTGGCCTTGTTTGGAGGCGGGCATCATATGGGGGAAACCGTTGATTGGGAGGAGTTTTCCATGATTTTTCCCAGGGAAAATATGGGGAAATCCACTGGAAACTATCCTTTTCTTCCGTTTTTCTCATGTGTTTTTTCTGGGAACAACTTGTCGATCTCATGAAATTCATGGGGTTCAACTCAGAAAAGATTGTCCAATGAAACCATGTTCAGCATGGTAACGGTTCGATTCGGTTCGGGAAATTGGTTCCAATTTCTGGTTCGCTTAGGTGCACGGTTCGGTTCATAGAGGGTTATTGAATACACTCTGGTAATTTAACGTAGCTATTGGAAATCACCATGCTATTAATGGGTAAATCCACTATTTCTATGGGCCATTTTCAATAGCTTTTTGTATGTTTACCAGGCCGGGTAAACGGTTCATGGGAAATCAGGATGTGTTCCAAACGGCCAGCCAAGACTCTGATGATTTTCACAACAGTCACATAGCTACACCAAAAATCTGGATAGGAGGACCACTTCTCATACGGCTATGAGTCATAACCCTGGTACCTAGTGAACCACAAAACAGCTGGTAAATGGATGTTCATCCCATTAAAATTGATACTAATAGGTTTTGACCCATCCCCATACTTCTCACCTGGTGGATGGTTTTGAACATGTTCCAACCTGAACAACATGTTGGGCATGTTGGTCGTTGCATGATGTGATTTGTCGGAACATCGACATGTTCGTGGCAAATCGCCACTCATTTCCACTCCAAACTGAATGATCTGAATTTTTGGAAACTTGCGATATTTTTTTCCCATCAAAGATCTCCAAACAAAATCAGAAAAGGGCTGCGTTTCCCATCTTTGGCCCGTCGCAGGACGTCGCGCAAGGCGCGCGCTTCAAGAGTGAAGATTTCAACTGTCAGGCGCCGGGCCGGATTTTTTCAGATTTGGAACTCAGACTCAGTTGATCGAAGGAAACTGGATCAGCTTACCCGGCCTGGTAAACATCCACAAAATGGTGATCCACTATAGTTGCGAACTTGAAAAATGGTGATTTAGTTGGATCAGCTTACCCTCTGGTAAACATACAAAAAACGATGGAAAGATCCACCATGCTATCTAGCTGGGTAGTTATCCACTATTTCGACTGGGCCATTTTCCAGTTCGCTATGCAACAAATTACCAGAGGGTAACCATTATTAACCATTAACCATTGATATCCCATATGGATATATCAGCTTCATTAAGGAATGAGGACCACATCTACTGATCCCCAAAACTTGAGGCAACATGGAGACTGAAACAGATCTGGTTTCAGTTTCTTTCGAGTCCAGCGTCAAGCTAGACTTCTCCGTTGGATGAAATCAAGGCCCTTGAAATATATATTCCAATATCTACATCAATAGACGTCAATAGACATCAATAGACATCAATAGACATCAATAGACATCAATAGACATCAATAGACATCAATAGACATCAATAGACATCAATAGATATTAATATATATATATATACATTAATAGATATTAGATATTATTAATAGATATTAAAGGGTTCATTAAAAGATCGTAATTTAGTAGATTCCATTCTAATCTCTATCTTTCATCAAAGATGTGGAGACCGCCATGTGACCTGTCACAGGACATGGCTGCGGTGGCTCAAGCCTTTGCGAAGTTGGAGCGGCCCAATGAAGTCTATGCCACGGCCACATGACGGAAGTGGCAACAGATCCCCGTTTGGGATGGTCTGGTGAATGGGATATCCCGGATTTCCCGTTGTTATCCCCAATAAAAATGGGATAGCAATGGGATATTCATGGGATAATCATGGAATATAGATGGTATATCCCCATTTAATGAGATGATAATGGGATGATCATAGGATTATTAATGGTTTGTTAATGGTGAATGGGTCATAAAAATGGTGGTCAATCATGATTGACCGTAGTTTTTGCGTCTGTTTTTTGGAAGAAAAGAGGACGCGGTCTGAGTCACAGTCGCCAAGCAATGCCCAACCGGTTGCAGCAACTGTTTCCCGCTACGGAAGCACCTGGAAACTATGGCTTGGTCGTTGAGCATTACCCTCTGGTAAACATACAAAAAACTATGGAAAATCACCATTTATAACAGGTAAATAATAATCTATAAATGGTCCATTTTCAATAGCTACGTTAAATTACCAGAGGGTATATTATGGATGATTGTGGTAATCATACCATTTGTAATGTGCTAAACCCAATGCCATAAACCTACCATTTGGGGATGCTACCACCCATCTATCATGATTTTGGGGATGGTTTATTGTCGGCGTTACCATTTTTATCCATTTTTGATGTGGATTAGGGTGAATTCATAGCGTTCTCACCACGTCACAAGAAAAGATGGTTCAATCACCTATAGACCGATAGATTCCGTATCAGATCCCCCATGAACCCCATGAAACGCTTATTGTTGGCAGATTTTCGGGTCTCTCAAAGATTCCCTGGCCTTCTAAAAATTCCAAGGAAACCATGATGCCATGCCAAACAAACCACATATTGCACCACCCCATGATTTATACCCATAAAATATGGTGAAAACCCCATATCAGGTCTTCCCCACAAAAAAAAACCATATATGCATCATAAATCCAACAATTCACCAGAATCCTCCACTTTGGGGGTCCTAAATCCCCATCGAAAAAGAACGTATGCAGTAAATCCCATGAAATCCTCATACAAACAGCATGAAATCCCTATACAATTGGCCAAAGTCAGGTCCTCACACATGAAATCACATTAGATTCCCAAATTAGTGAAAAAATCCAGCAATATTCCCATAAATCCACCATTAAAACCATCTATGAAGTATTTGGATCCCCCAAATTTTCATGTATGCATCATTAAAAAATCACCATAAGCCACCATCAAATCCCCTCCAATCCCCATGAGGTTTCTATAATTCGATTCCCACCATAGGCCCCACATTTTTTTAACCATAAATCATCAATTATATACAACAATTTGCCTAACATTTGCTCCTAAATCCACTATAATTTCACCATAAAACCCATCAAATCCCATCAATTCCATCAAAAAACTCCGGTATTTTTCTCCCCCAACAACCCCATGAAAAATCCATCAAACTCCATGGAGAATCCTCCATTTGGAGGTCTTAGATCGTTGTTTCTGCATGCCACGTGCTGCGGACCGCGACCTGTGCTATCTTTTGTGGGCTGCCGCCACTGTACCACGCTGGGCTGACTCACCGTGCCCCGGAATGGGGAAACATGTGGTGATTTGCCTATGGAAAATAGGGTACCACCCGGGAAAAATGGTGAGTTCATGGTGATTCAATGGATTTTTCCAATTTCAATCAGGGTTCATTAGTCCGGGGTTGATACGAATATGATTTCACCATGAACAATGTAGGAAAGTGCTTTGAAAATATGGGGGCGTCAAAAATAGTTGAACAAAAATCATCAAGAAGATCAAATATCACAACATCATCTTACATACCAACTTTTCATAGGATCAGCTGTCCGGATCAATGTCAGGAAGGCCACTTTTTGTTGATTGTGAACATCTTCAACTCCTCATTCAAGTTTTCTGTCACCGATGTTGAGCGTTTTTGCAGTTATGTCATCATTTATAAGTTGTGCTGCAGAACAAATCAACGTGTGTCTTAGTTGGTTCATCTCCGATCAGTCAGAGTTGTTTCAATCCGATCTTTATGGTTGGTCAAGTCCCAATTTTGCAAACTTTTTCTTTGCCTTCGTTCATCTCCGCAATTTGCACACAGGAATCTGCCACATCCAAGAACTTAACCGCTTAGATCACTGCCCAAATCAATCTTTTTTGATAGGTTGCTATTCCCCATTCTTAGCCCATTGTCACTACATTTGGGTGGTACAGAACCAATTTCCCTATAGATGTTTTCCGTAAAGCAACCCATTGACTCTATCCAGTTCCCACTTTCAACAAAACCCAGAAAATACCACCAGAAAATGTGTTTATATGGAATTATATCACAAAATATTCATGTCTATATGCACCGTCTTTCACCATATTTCACCCCTTTCAATGTCCTGATCACATAAATCAAGCATACATAAAAACATTTCACCACATATTTCTCCACAAAGGGTCACTAAAAAAAAGCACCATATCTGGTTGGTGGTTTGGAACTAGATGTTTATTTTTCCATTCAGTTGGGAATGTCATCATCCCAACTGACTTTCAGTCCATCATTTTTCAGAGGGGTAGGTATAAACCCAACCAGAAATCCATTTAACAGTTTGCTATGGTTAAAATGACCCAGTCGAAATAGTTGATTTACCATAGTGATAGATAGATATATATATATATAATATAATATATAGTGATATATCCCAATAATTATAGTTGATTTATACCCATTAATAGCATGGTGATTTTCCATAATTATAGTGGATTTACCCATTGAAAATGGCCATTTATAGTTGATTTACCTATTAAAAATGGTGATTTTCCATAATTATAGTGGATTTACCCATTGATTTACCTATTAAAAATGGTGATTTACCTATTAAAAATGGTGATTTTCCATAATTATAGTGGATTTACCCATTGATTTACCTATTAAAAATGGTGATTTTCCATAATTATAGTGGATTTACCCATTGATTTACCTATTAAAAATGGTGATTTACCTATTAAAAATTATGATTTTCCATAATTATAGTGGATTTACCTACTGATTTACCTATTAAAAATGGTGATTTACCCATTAAAAATGGTGATTTTCCATAATTATAGTGGATTTACCCATTGAAAATGGCCATTTATAGTTGATTTACCCATTAAAAATGGTGATTTTCCATAATTATAGTGGATTTACCTATTAAAAATGGTGATTTACCCATTAAAAATGGTGATTTTCTATGGTTTTTGTGAAAAATTCACCACGACAAATCGCCAGGATTTCGCCGAGGTTCGTGGGCCGCGCGGTGTTGGAGCTGACGAAGCGCGATGCGGCACAAATGGCGTCGAAGGATCTGACGCAGCTGCTACAGTCCTTGGGGATGCCTGGAACGGATGGAGGGGGGAAGCATATGGAGGATGGACGATAATAGTTATAATCTATAATAATGACCATTATCTATAATAATCTATGGATTATAATCTATAATAATGATCATTAATAATGATCATTAATAATGGATTAATAATATCATTATAATAATGGTTATAATTAATAGTTATAATAATGATCCATACTATAATTATAATAATGATCATTAATCTATTATAGTCCCATTACCCGGCCTGGTAAACATACAAAGTTAGCGAACTGGAAGCCATGGCCCATGGTTAAATAGTTGATTTTCCCATAGGATGGTGATTTTCCCATCAGTTTTTTGTATGTTTACCAGGCCGGGTCGCCCTGTCAATGTATAGATTCTATAGTTAATGGAAGATCCGAAACGAAACTATAGTTTTCTATAGTTAATGGAAGATCTATAGTTAATGTTAATTAATGATCCACAATGGATGATGATAACTGTTTTTTTTTTCCCATTGTAGGACATCACCGTTGTGGATGATGGATGAAGTTTCGAGTTGAACATGGGGATGTTGGATGGATGGTGAGAAATCACCCATAGAAACTGCTGGTGATTTCACGAAGAAAAACGTGGTGATTTTTTCACAAGAAACATGGGGATATGACAAACAAATCTTGCGGATATCACCGGGATATCTTGCGGCTTAACTTGTGCCCAGAAATCATGGGAGATGAGGCTAAAGAACAGAGATATATCATGATATATCGGATATGGCACAAGAAGAATAAGGATAACTATGGCACAAGGAGAATACTGTAGGGGTGCGAAACAGACATGTGTTTGTGTTTTAAAATATGTGATTTGGTAGGAAATATGATGATTAACCTGTTGATGTGATGCACCCGATTTTCAGACGAACCCGAATCACGGTTTGTTTTAAATTGTTGATTGGTGTACACTGCTGCCTTTAGTATGGCAGTTACCCATCAAATCCATCAATGATGTGGGCCCCGAGAAACATCAAAAGCGTTTTCGCCCAAACATGGAGTCTATCAAACACGGAGAACGATGATTGGTTGTTTGGGAGGTGGAAAGAATGAAACCAACAAAGGGTGTGACCAACACCCATAAATGGCATCCTTTAGGTACATCATGACATCCCTTTTCTGCATCCAGTCAGGTTGTCTTACCAGAGTTGTATGTCAGACTCTGCCTGTGTTTATCCAACACCTGAAACACAATCTGGTGTCTGAAAACAGAGCACCCCCAACATCCTATGATTCATGATGATTTTCCCATATTTTCCCTATGAAATTTGCTTTACATCATCTGCTAGGGGCATCCTTTATCCATTTTCACAGCATTTCAGCTTTTCAGATCAAGCCGCCTGCGATTTCTCATCCCATCTGTCGCGATGCAAAAATGCTGGTTATTTCTGCTCTGGACACTGCTTCATCTTCATCATCTTCATCCAGCTACAGCCGTTTCGGAAGCTGGTGAAGCTGGTTGTCCCCCTTTGGACAAAGATTCCATGGGGATTTGTGTGGAAGAATGTGGCTCAAGTTCTGATTGCGAGAGTGCTGGAAAGGTGGGACACCTCTGTTGTTCCAATGGTTGTGGTCATGTTTGCACCAAACCTTCGGGTGCCCAAAAGTCTCAGAAACCCCTGGTGATCATGGCCGTTTTGCGTGACAACGTCTTCTCCGCCGTGCTGGAAATCCTTCCAGCGCCGTTGAGCTCATCGGAGCTGCGCTCGGTGAAGATTCTGACGTTGAAATACGGCGACGCACGGCGCGCCTGCGCAGCCTTCCGAATCCTGGAGGGGCACAAGGAGGTGACGTCCGTGGAATTTGATGGAGCTGTGCCAAAGTGTGGAGAGGAGCTTTGAAGACAGGGTGACGCAGGCACGCGGCCACGCGGTCTTGGAACGTCTTAGAGATAGCTAGTGGCACGACTGATTGGGCAGGGTAAATGATGTGCTATTCTATGTGGACTTGTGACCCAGTTGTGCTATCCGGGCTCTTGCAATACGCTGGTGGGTGAGAAAATTGGTCCAGAAGAGTGTCCAGGAACGTGGGATGTTGTGGACTAAAGTTTTGAACCTGTGGGTGCGCCCACCGTGGTGGTAGCAGCAAAAAAAATCTAGGCAAATTGGCCATGTTGGATAGTTCTTAGCAATGTTTTGGAATTCCTGTGACTTTAAATTTATTCAGATTGGCACAGGGTCAGTTGGCGATGTGCATTCTAGTTCTGAAGTGGATGGTTCTTCGTGGTCAGTAGTGGGGAATGAAGCGGTGTTCTTCTGTCACTCTACAGTATACTCAGTAAACAAACGTGGCAATGGGAAATCCCGAACTATTTTTGGGGTACTTTCCAGCCATGTTTGATTACCAGAGTTTACTAGCCATGGTTCATTGATCATATCATTTCTGGTTAAATCCCATTGTTCATAGCTGGTTTGCACCGCAGGGTGCAGATACACCACTTCATCCAACAGATATCCCATCTGTTGGTGATAATATCAGCCCTTCAGCTTGTTTGTCAACAGCTTTACCAGCTAAAGAGATCATTTTCATAGGGATTTCAACTAGATCTGGTTGGTGGTTTGGAACATGACTGGATTATGACTTTCCCATCATATTGGGAATGTCATCATCCCAACTGATTCATATGGTAGGTATACCACCAACCAGAGATTCAACATCCCCCAAAAAAACACCATCCCTTTCCCCCTTTTTTTCTAACCCTTTGGCCATGGCTCCGTTAGGAAACTTCTGCGCCTTCCGGGACAGGCGCCGGCGCGCGTAGCTGCGCTGCGCTGGCAGCTGCAGGTCTTGTTCCTGGAAGGCGTCCGACGGTCGCAGAGCTTCGGGACCAAGGAGAGTTCCGTGGAAAACCGAGGGATTTTGGTGGGGAAACTCCAGTGCTCAGGTGTTTCTTGGGAGCATATGAATTGGGGTTCAAGCATATATCTGTATATATGAGAACACATGAATTGGGGTTAAGCCATGTTTATTTGTATAGTCCCATGTTGGCCTGTTAGCTCCCGTTTTCGATGTTTTTTCTGGGGTGAGGGGCGAGTCTGGCGTCCATTTCAGCAACCAAAAATGGGGGATTTAAGTCAGAAAAATGGGGATTTAACCCATAAAGATGTTTCAATGAATGGAAATATTACGTTTTTTTCCATGAACAATGGGTGAGGGTCATGGGATATAAATGGGAATCCTTTTAGAAAAAAATAATGGGATATACCAGCAACCTTGGGATATCCCCATGATTTGATTTTCTATCCAATCAATGGAGAGCAGTGAGTTGGGAGCTAGGAGTTGGTTTCCCAACTTCAATGATACCCTCTGGTAAACATACAAAAAACAATGGAAAATCACCATTTTTAATAGGAACACTCACTATAAATGACCATTTTCAATAGCAAACTGTAACAAATTACCAGAGGGTAGTTGAGCATTGGTCTTTTCTCGTACGATAGTGGAGATGAAGTGTGGAATCTCTCCCATTTGTTTGGACAAAACCACCAGGTCACCATCCTCCAGACGAGATTTGGGTGGTTTAAAGTCCCATAAAATTGCTGAGTGCTGATTTTTGAGCCAACAGGTACATACAAAAAACTGATGGGAAAATCACCATGCTATTCTAATGGGTAAATCAACTATTGAACCATGGTCCATGGCTTCCAGTTCGCAACCTGTTAATTTACCAGAGGGTAACCATCATTAACCATTGATATCCCATAATTAACCATCATTAACCATTGATATCCCAGATTAGGATAGCATTGACCATCATTAACCTTTCCGATTCAATTCCATCCGCCAGGACTTGGCATGCTTGGAACGGGCTAGGGAGGCACTTGAGCAGGAGCCGACCGACCTATCGTTTTATCTTTGTTTTTTGTTGGGTGATCCCCCAACATTGTTTCAGAAATGACATTTTTGACACCTTCATATGTTTCTGGGTGCCCCCATCTGTTATTTAAACAATGGGTAAATCATCATAGCTGCCATGTCCAGAGGGGAAGCACCATTTGCATGCTTTTCATATCTCCATGTTTAAACTGTTAAATCATGTTAAATCACCGTCATTTCATGATAAACTAATTCTTGAAGTCTTACATGTTTACTATCGTGAATTTTCCATTGAGCTGGATGTCTTTGATCATGATCTCAGGTGAAGTGGCGTCACTGGATTTTGGATTTGGGACATGACCCCAAGGAAATCAGCTATTTTCAGGTGAGTTTTTTTTTTTTTAAATGAGCCAGATTGATCCATATTTCCAGACAGTTTAGATAGATATGTTTCAATGGATTGGTTTTCCAAAATCGGAACCGGAAACCATGGGTATTTTCCCATGAAAAAACTGGAGCTTTTCTGTAGATTTTCCCAACAAAACCAATCCAGTTTAGAGATGTTCAGATGATCTTTCCCTTAGAATTTCCAAGGTTTCCAACTGATCGGCCTCTAGGGGCTGATATACCAAATCCCAATATATATATATATATATATCTGATATCCCCAAAATGATGTTGGTTTTACCATGATAATCTGATATTGCCCGGTCAGTTAGTCTCTATCATATTGTTTTAAAGGATTTAGATTACCATTGATCCATATTCTTCATGGTCACCAATGATCGTAGGATGAAGCGCCTGTGGCTGGCTATGGCGGCTCGCCTTGCAACTTGGTGGAGTACCCCTCTGAAAATGGATGGTTTTGCATAGAAACTCCCAAACAAAAATGGGTGCCTCCATTTTAAGAAACCTATATCTATCTATCTGTCTATCTGTCTATCTGTCTATCTATCTAATCTAATCTAATCTAATCTGATCTGATCTAATCTAATCTAATCTAATCTAATCTAGTCTAATCTAATCTAATCTAATCTAATCTAATCTATCTATCTATGTGTATTATAACTGGCGTATATGTATGGTTATGAACTGGTCATGGGTTTGTTGAGTAAGCGTTTTTTGACCTTCCCCTTCGACTTTGGACCATTTGGGCAATCCATGGGGGGACGATGGTGGCCACAGGGGGGCCCTTGTTGTTGGGAGAAACCCTCTGATGATTGGAAAGAACATTTTTATTTGCAGAGTACATAAGAGTAGCCCCATTGGGAGTTGGGTATGTGATTCTTCAACACGAGTAGGAATTCTCTTTGGTAATTTTACATAGTTACATAGCTATTGAATCACCATTGAATAGGTAAATCATCTATGTCTATGGGCCATGTTCAATACTTACTGGTGCTTAGCAGGGAATGAGGGAATGATCCAATAATCACTAGTAATAATAATCCTATTCCCCCATTCCTATCCATTCCCTACTAAGCACCAGTAAGAATAGCAAACTGTTAAATTACCAAAGGGTCTAAGCCGGGAGAAGCCGGATATTGAGATCTATATAACCGTCATGGGACATGGGACATCATGGGACACAACCGCGATCGAGACGGATTTCTACGCACAGCCGGGGTGCTGGGTTTGCAGGGCAGCCAAGCAACACACTAATCAACTATTAAAGATTGTGATTTTCCATAGCTATGTTAGTTTACCAGAGGGTATTTAACTAAATTTTAGTAGCCAATCTTGAATGCCGTTCTCTCTCTACTGATCTTCTCTAGATCAGTGATAAACATTGACAAGAGACCACCAGTTTCGTAAGTTCGGGGGATCACTATTTGGGGATAACCACCCAGTTTTCTGGTAAGGGCTTACCAGATCCGGGGTTGACATTCGCTAGTTTCTCAATGACAATCGCTATGTTCATCTTCTGTTCTGATTAGCAAAGATGGGAATAACTCATGAATAACCATCTTTGTTGTTGATGTCCAATCAATAACTATAATTTAAACGACTTTCTCTCTTATCTATCTTCCTTAGATCAGTGATTTGATTAGTGATCGAATCAATGAAATTCATGGTTGGATAACTAATTCAATTCCCCTAGTATTCAACAGCCCCATTCTATGTTCCCAAGTACGTAGATTTATCCCAACAATTCACCATGGTTTCTAGATGTTTCTAGGGGCTGTGAAAAAAATCGCTTGGACGAGACCCTCCTGTAATAAACATACAACAAGATGTACACAATTGAAGGGAAACCACGGGTTTTCCACATCTTTTTGCAGGTTTACCTCGCTAAATCGTCAAAAAAAATGACTTATTTCATTATGATGGTGACTGGAACCATGGAATTTTATGACCTTCCATTCAGTTGGGAATGGAATACAGCCCGAGCGCTGGTGAAGAATCCGAAAGCTTGAGGTCCAGGGTCCCTCAAATTCTTATTTTTAAATCCAGGCACACTACAACAGGCCGAGGGTCCCTCAAATTCTTAAGGCATTCTTAGTATTGTATTGCAGGCATCTGCACAATTTGGAGCAAGATTAAACAAGGTAACGAGGTGGAGTTGGCAGATTTGACTATTCATGCGAAAATATGTCTTCAAAATCGAGCTACAGCACGATTTTGCGTTATACCAGGGTTTTGGCCGCGCTGGGCTCTGTCGTGGCCGGAATCCGGCATAGCTGTTCCGGCTACGCTGGTTTTTGGCCTTGGTTGCTTGCCGCGGGGCCGCGGCGCCAGGAAAACGCAAAAACGCGTGTAGATCGACGATCTACGCGCGATTTTGCGTTATACCGGGGTTTTGGCCGCGCTGGGCTCTGTCGCGGCCGGAATCCTGCATAGCTGTTCCGGCTACGCTGGTTTCCCGCCTTGGTTGCTTGCCGCGGGGCCGCCGCGCAGACGCAAGATGACACCCGCCACGCCCGGGAAAACGAAAAACGCGCGTAGATCGACGATCTACGCGCGTTTCTGCTTTTTGAGCCCGGTTTCGCTGGGCAGAGCAGTCCCAGGGCCCACTGGAGAGGCCATAAAGGCTAGGGACCGCCGGGTAACTCCGGCAGCGGCGGCTCGGCGGTTTATCCAGCGGACTAAAGTTCAGCGCCCGGGCGCCGCACCCGCGCCAAGGCTAGATTCTCCCCCGGCGCGCCCTTCACAGGCTTGGGCTTGGCGATTTTTTGCTTGGAGGAAGCGAGTCATCACACGGTCCGTGTAGCAAGTCACGCTCGTGGTCATGCTTGGCATTCGCTTTACTATTTGATATTTTCTATTCTTGCAATGCGCTTGCCAAGCAGATTTGACAAGAGGCATGCGAAAATATGATTTTGTAGATCTTGAATTTGTTTTTTTGCTAAGCCAGGCTTGTCTGAGTTTCGTGCGGTTAGAGCGCAAAAAAGAACGTTTTGGTCTCCAGTACAAGGGCTCACGCCTAAAAAAATAAACGCAAAAAGGAGAATTTCAAACCTCACGTATAAGCAATAATTTAAGAATTTGGCAGTCCTATTCCAGGGCCCCTCAAATTCTTAGAGCTGAAAATATGTAGCCCGCCTTGGAATCGAGCCCCTCAAATTCTTATACAGTGAATTCTTGTACAATACTCAAGCTGTAATGATCCCAACTGATGAACTCAGTCCATCATTTTTCAGGGGGGTAGGACTCAACCACCAACCAGAAATCCATTTTAACAGTTTGCTATGGTTAAAATGTCCCAGTCGAAATAGTTGATTTACCATAGTGATATATATATATATATAATATAGTGATATATCCCAATAATTATAGTTGATTTACCCACTAATAGCATGGTGATTTTCTATGGCTATGTTAAAATTTTAATGGGTGTTCCACCGACGTTTGATCTTTCCAATTTTCGAATTTTCCACCTCACCGAGGCCTAGGTCCACCGCCTGGCATCGACGGCAGAGAGGAAAGCCACTGGTTGTGTTACCCAAAATGACGAACTGGAGGAACATCATTAGCCTTCTATGGCTATCCATAGATATCAATGTTTTTTTTGATGGTTCATGCTATCCTAATCTGGGATATAAATTGTTAATGATGCTTAATCATTGGCTGGGAAAATCATGGAACTGTGGGATTTTCCATTGCCAGCTATGATTACTGGAGGGTATATTTGGGACTTATATATAGATATTTATGGATAGATATTTATGCTAGATAGCCTCTGGTAAACTGACATAGCGTAAAACATCAGTTCATCATCATGATTCCATTCTCCATATGAAATCATCTTCATCATCCATGTTCCGTTCATTTTCCACATGATGCACATGTTCTAATGGCCATAACATGGAAGATTAGCAGCAAAAAACACGTCCAAAAACCCATGTTTCTTGTGCATTTTGAAACTTTTTGTTCACACTTTGCTGAAGAAGGGTTTGTCAATATGAAACCGGGCTGAAAACTGGAAGATGGTGACTTGCCATCTTTCCGCCAGAACCACTGGCAATGCTGTTTTTTTCCCCAGCTTGGTAAAATTGCACATCTAAAAAAGAGTTGATTTATTAACCCCTATCAACTATCTATATATATATATATGTATAGTATAGTATAGTATACACGTCATAAACCTCGTTAAATGAGTGATAAAGCAACTTGGACTGGAACTTAGCTTCGCTCCCAATCCCAGTGGCTTGGAACCCATTGACCCATCCCTGGAGGAAGCATCGTGTCACGACTCGCCAGGACTGGTGTAGAAATTCGTTGAGTTTTGAGAACTGGATGGTGGTGACTGGAACCATGGAATTTTATGACTTTCCAATAATATTGGTTGGGAATGTCATGATCCCAACTGATGAACTCATATTTTTCAGAGGGGTAGGTTGAAACCACCAACCAGAGAATGTTGACGATTTTGGATCCCTTAAGATGCTCTGAAAATGCATCCAGTCCCGTGTTTTTTATTGAATAAATGGGTCTGAAAATGGAACCCAATTGAAATGGCCATGAAACGAGGCTTCGAAGCGAGTTGAATTATCATTTTGGTTAACCAAATTAACCATCATTAACCAGTTGAATCTCCATTTATTAACAAATATGGCTTCCAAACATCATTTTTTCCCCATGTCCGATGGAACCAGGTTCCCACAGCCACGGCGAATGCCACAGCCATGGCCACGACGGGCACAGCCACGGCCACGACGGCCACAGCCACGACGGCCACAGCCACGACGGCCACAGCCACGGCCACGACGGCCACAGCCACGGCCACAGCCACGAGCACAGCCACAGCACGTGCACAGCGGTGATCAGTCACGGTGATGCCCATGGTCATCAGACCAAATGCGAAGGTGGGGATGCTGGGGAGGGATGGCTTTTATTTCACTATGGGGATTTACCCTCTATTCTAGCTCCAAGTTACCCAAATTCAGAAAATGTACATATACTATGAATCCATCGTACTCCAGACCTGTCTCTTTGGACCCCATGTTTTCCCCACCTGTTTCCCTGTGTGTGACATGTTTCACACCTGTGAATTGACTGGTTGCGATGGGAAGACCTTTCAGCTCAATTTGGAAATTGTTTGGCACCATGTCGATGCCTTGTGTTGTTCCTGAAATGCTATGGAGCCTGGATGAGCTAAAGCGTGCCCTGATAAGTGAGTTTCCCATTTTGGAGACTGAAGAAGGAGAAGGTTTCAAAATATTGTTTGACTTGTTTGTTGAGTGGGCTGAAATCCTGTTAAATTACAACATCCAGCATCCGCTCGCTCTGTTGAATTTGGGGAATTTTGACCCAGAATCCTTCTCTCAGGGGATTTCCGGCCGCGCATACTCATGTCGCATCGCACTCGAGGGGTGTCATCGCACCCCAGAGGACCCCATCGCACTCCACACACCTACTCACAGATCATCGTACTCCACAAAAGGGATCGTACACCAGAAAAACTTGCGCAGACAGCCAAAAACAACTTTTTTCGAAAAATTGACCTGAAGAGGTTTTCTTTTTTTCCCTCTTCGGAGGTAAAATGCTCTGGAATCTGATAATATGGAATATGGGGGAAATTGTTGTTTTTCCAGCGTTTTGAACAGTCGCGCGTACAATCGCATTCCATGAAATTTTGATATTTTTGACCTGTGGAGGCTATGGAAATTCTCGATTGTTGTCTTAGTCGTGCGCGATAGAGTGTGATGCCTTCTCGGTATGTGGAATGGAATTTGCAGCCTCGATTTGCTCAAAAATGATATTAACATATGCCTGAGAAGCCCACATGCAGGAACGGCAACGCATACGGGGGGGCATCGTACTCCAGGGGTGGCATCCTACTCAATGCAACTGTATTAAGTGGAAATATGGTACCATTTGGGTTCGAGGAAGAACAGCGTAATCCAGACTTGGCCCCGTTTACAGATGCGGAAGCTGAGCCGCCAGCCAAACGCGTCAAAAAATAAGCTGAACAGCTTATCCAATGGTCTTGAAAGACCCTAGAGAGAAGTTGATGATTGATGAGAGAAACAAGACTTTATGATTATGTTTATTCAAGAAATCATTGCTTGAGAAGGTTCTCAGCGGGGTTAAACATGTGCGATTGGACATGACAGCACGTGACAAGGGAGCGCCGGACAAGGGTCACACAACCTTATTCTCATCATCAAAGGTCGTTCATTATTTTCCAAATTTCCGGAGCTATTCTTGCATGGAATATGAACAGCCTTGGAATATGGGTAAGATTTTGCTAGATCTATAGTAAACATACAAAAAACCATGGAAAACCACCATGCTTTTAATGGGTAAATCAACTTTAAATAGCACTTTTCAATAGCAAACTGTTAGTCATTACCAGAGACTATCCATGAAAAATGGTGCTGGAAAACTCTAACATTGATGATTTCACCATGAAAAGAGGTGAAACATGACATGTAAAGATGAAACAAATGTGTTTTAGCCCAAGTATCAGTGGGACTTCAAGCGATGGTTTTTTCTGTGCCGTGTCATTTTCACATTGGGAGGCGAAAACCAGGATTTCACCATTTCACCGTCGCATTTCAGAGGGGTGATATAGGGATGAGGCCTTTTCTACCTATGATACAGCCATGATCCTATTAGCATCTGGTTATGACTAACAGTTCGCCATGGAAAGATCCACCATGCTATTAATAGGTAAACCATCTATTTCGATTAGGGCCATCTATACCATGGCTATGTTAGTCATAACCAGACGGGTAACTAATGAGGGACGAGCGGAATTTTCATGGCGCCATTGGCGTTTTAATGCCCTGAATATTGGGAAAAAGTATGGTTTAGTGACTCAATGGTTGCCAATTATTATCATAGTTGTGGAAGTATTTTGTTTGCGGTCTCAGTCATCTGATTACGATGATGGTATTCTGTTCGCCCCGCTAAATTGAGGATCTCACTTCCCAAAAATGGTGTTTGGGAAAATTTGGCAGGAACCCCCTTGAATTTTGGTCCACATCATGTTATCCAGTCTTTTTCCTGGAATCAACAAAAATGTTCTCCACATTTGTTGGTCAAGCAACAACTTTTTTCTTCATTCTTCCAGAAACTTTTGGTGAATATTCCAATGTTCCTGGTTGGTGGTTTGGAACATGAATTTTATGTTTCCATTCAGTTGGGAATGTCATCATCCCAACTGACTTTCAGTCCATCATTTTTCAGAGGGGTAGGGCTCAACCACCAACCAGATATTCCAATGTTCCATAGCTCAATCGTTTTTCAACGATGCCCCATCTTTTGGTGCTGCAGGTGAAGGAACTTTTGAAAGCTCGACCTCTCCAAAGGCCCGGTATGGAGGATTTCACTTAAACTGGGAATGGTAGACATACCACCCATTTCTGGTGATTTTGGGGATGGTTTATTATTGTTTGAACCACATGAGGTGTTTTACTGGCTGATTTAACAAAAATGATCGTATTGAGTGGGAAGATCATGGGAATATGATTCCAATAGAACTGGAAATTATGAGATCAGTGATATACCTATCAAGAATGGTGATTTTCCATCGCCGGCATAGACGCGTTAAATTACCAGAGGGTAAGCATCAAAGATACGGAGATATAATTGATAAATGAAGATAACTGATGGCTGGTTGATGATTTTTGTGTTTAAAGTCTATTATCCTCATGATGATAGGGTGGTTATACTACCTATAGATTGATCATCATTTATATGGAACATTGCGGATGATCATAGCTGAGAATCCCATTTTCAGCATTTTCTATGAGCATTGTCTATGTTTTTCTTTTGGGACAGTTGTTGATGTTGAAATGATCAGAAATTAGGACCTGACAAGTTTTTCTTGGAGACCTCGCAAGGGGTTCTTTCGAAATGATATCCAAAATCTGGCTGGAAAGGAGAATAAACCAAACGGTTAAACCATGTTAAACCCACATCTGGCTGGCTTTGGGCTTCGAGAATTTCATGAAGACGCCTAGCTTTCAGTACCTGGAAGCCGCAGCTGTCCCCATTTTTTAAATGGAAATCCGGCAACTCAATGGAGGTTTTAGTGGGAAAATCATCTATAAATATCTATAAATGGTGGATTTTCCATCATGTTTCACTACCTGAGGGTAATTTAATAGCAACCCAAAGAAGTATGATGAGTTGTGATGATTATGATCATTCTTCCATGGATCATTTATGATGTTCCCAGCGGCTCCGAAAAAAGTCGATGGCTACTTCGTTTTTTGTTTTTCATTTATGGTATTATCCCATGGTCCATTTATAGTATTATTCTAACTGTATATACTCCATTTAGAGTATCATTACATCCCATTGTTATAGGGGATAATACAGTGGTATTTCTACTGTAAAAAAACATCCTAATACAGTAGTATTCCCCAAAAAACACAGATGATTTAGGGGTATAAACAAATTACCTTAGTACTATTATACTATTATACTATACTATATATATGTATATACTATTGTTGTAGGGGATGAGTTGGGGGTCATTTTTTGGTCCATCTTTGTACCACACTCGCGACATGTCGGACATGTCCTGCACCCAGGAAGCTCCAAGCTGTGAGAATGAAACCTGCTGTTGGAGTCCAAGATTCGACATTCGACGAAGCAGCAGATAGTCATGGGGATACCCGGCCCGGTAATGACGGTAACCAATGGTTAATGATGGTTAATGCTATCCTAATCTGGGATATCCATGGTTAATGATGGTTAATGGGGATATCAATGGTTAATGATGGTTACCCTCTGGTAATTTGTTACAGTTTGCGAACTTGAAAAATGGTGATTTAGTTCGTGGATTTACCCAGCTGGAAAATGGTGAAACTATGGAAAATAATGGATTGTTACCCTCTGGCAAACATCCAAAAAGCGATGGAAAGATCCACCTTTTTTAATGGGAAAATCCACTATTTCGACTGGGCCATTTTCCAGTTAGCAAAAGTGTAACAAATTACCAGAGGGTAATGGGGATAGAATGGGGATTTACCTTCTAGTTATGGGAAACAAAAAAAGGGAACTGGAAGCCGCCCAGAAATACTTCGATGATTTAGATATGATTTACGGTCCTTAAAGATTGTGATTTTCTATAGCTATGTTAAAGAACCAGAGGGTAACCCGGGATAGAATGGGGATATCATGGAGATCGTCTGGAGAAATGATGCAACGCGACCTTGCGACGTTGCGATGTCATTGGGAATTGGATTGGGGCAACTATCCCCAACATAATTTGATATAATTTGTAGCGTTTTGGGAGCTAACATCGCAGTGATTTTCACAGAACACATGATTTTCCAGGCACTCCTGGGCTCAGTGGGCACTGCCGCGCCGCTGGGCTCAATGTTTGGGCTCAAGTTCTACTAACGCTCCGATCCGATACCTAACCCTTTCAATACATGTTGTTGCGGCCTCAGAGACAAGCTGGCGGAACGAAGGGGGAACGATGGGGGACCTGTTGTCAGAAGGGATCCCCAACCCTTGGTGAATCATTCCGAAAGGTGAAAATGGATGAGGACTGAAATTGTGAACCATTGAAGCACCCTGAATTTTCAAAGATGAAGCATCACATGAAATGTGTGGTCACCAGGATAACTGTAGCTCACTGGACATTTTTCATGCTGGAAACGATGTTCTGGATCATCCCCAGGATGAAGCAGCTTGATCCTACCGCATTTTGTTGGTAAAACAAGGTTGAACCCCGACATGTCTTGGCAGAATGCTATACAACCTGTGGGGATGGGTATCAAAAAAAAATATTATTAGGATCAAAAAAAATATTATTAGGATCAAAAGAAAATTATTATTAGGATCAAAAAAAATATTACTGTTTGTAAGTAAAGGAAAGAAGGAAGGGGGGGAAGGAAGGAAGGAAGGAAGGAAGGTTTTTTTTTTCTCTCCTGGCTCCTTTGGCTCCTGGCTTCTGTGGCTCCTGGTGGCTCCTGGTGGCTCCTGGTGGCTTCGTGGCTTCTTGGCTTTTTGGCTTCTGGCTTTTTGCTTTCTGTGGCTCCTTCGGCTCCTGGCTCCTTCGGCTCCTGGCTTCTGTGGCTCCTTCGGCTCCTGTGTCCCCGGTGGCTCCTGGTGGCTTTTTGGCTTCTGGCTTCTTGTTTTGCTCCTCCGGCTCCTCTGGCTTCTTCGGCTCCTATGGCTCCTTCGGCTCCTGTGGCTTTTGGCTTCTATGGCTCCTACAGCTCTTCTTCTCTTGTACTATTCTCTTTGTTGGATGGGCTGAGGCAGGGCCGAAGCTTCTCCAGGTTGGGGCTGCTGCTGAGCGTGCTGCTATTGTTTGCGGTATGTACCAACCGACAAACCAACCAAGCAAGCGTTCAACCCTCAACCACCCAGCATGCTTGCTGTGCTTCCGTGTTTTTGCTTGAACTTGCATCCTACGTGGGTACTGCATGAGTATTGAGCACATTTATATACGCTCTCAAGGCTCAAGAGAGATATAGAGTAATCTTGTGGACACCACTCATGTGACGCTTTGCGGGGGGAGGCGCTGGCCCTCCCCCGCGCCCCCCTCCCGCCGTTTTATGTTAAAGCCTCCCCCGCGGGCTTGTGACAACGATTTATATATAGATACACATGCATATTTACTTATAGATATACAGACATATATATATATACATATGTTAAATATATATATATAACATAACAAAACAACAACAACTACTACCATACTTACTACTACTACTACTACTATACTACTACTACTACTACTAGTACTACTAGTACTACTAGTACTACTACTACTACTAGTACTACTAGTACTACTAGTACTACTAGTCCTACTAGTCCTACTAGTACTACTAGTACTACTAGTACTACTAGTACTACTAGTACTACTAGTACTACTAGTACTACTAGTACTACTAGTACTACTACTACTACTACTACTACTATCATTTCTATTATTATTATTATTTTACTACTATTATTATTATTATTTCTATTATTGTTATTATTATTATTATTAGTATTATTATTACTATTACTAGTTTTATTTTTACTACTACTATTACTACTACTACTACTACTATTATTACTACTACTACTGCTATTACTATTATCATTATTATTACTATTAGTATGAATCCTAATAATATTTTTTTTGATCCCCATAATAATTTTTTTTGATCCCTAAATAATAATTTTTTTTGATCCCAATAATATTTTTTTTTGATCCTTCACCCCTTAGGTTAAAGATTCATCACAGCTTGTTAACTTGTCAGTTTGCAGGCAGCAATTCGCAAAACATTGAATACGTTTCGGAGTCAAAACACAACATCGGTTCTTTTTTCTTGAGTCAAGACCACCAAACATCAACATGTGTCTTGCCGAACAGCGATTCAAGATGATCTCCAGCTAATTGATCTGAGTTAAGTCCGCATTTTCTGGTTGCTGGGTTGCTGACTCCTTAAAGCTCATCCCATCGCACAAATCACATTTTTTGCTGATGAATTCCACATTTCAACCAAAGTAACTGACCATCTAACAGCTCAAGTGACATTGGTTGAACACGTGTTCGCTCAGTTTCACAATGCAAACCATGCAAGCTGGTTTTCCCTGCTCCAACAATCACCTATCAATTCTTCAGATCCACTCGATGATTTTCATATTTTCATCACAGATTTTCGTATGAAAACTTCCATTTGTCATGGTAGATTTCCCAGCCACGCTGGACACCATTTCGGGTAACCCACCGTTCTTCCAGGGGTTTTGCCTCCGTTGGTGTCCCCAGGTCTACTATGCTCCGGGCCATCTGGCCCTGGACCCTTTTGGGCGCCGTGCAGGTGCAGGTGCACGGAGTGCACGGTGAAACCTCGATGGGGGCAGCCCCAAGATCAGTGATTCATCCAGCTATTAACTGGTTGGTGATTTGGAACATGTTTTATTTTTCCATATATTGGGAACAATACCCCATTTGACTAATATTTTTCAGAGGGGTAGGTATACCACCAACCAGTTAATGATTGGGGCACCATTGATTATAGCTGGTTAATCATTGTTTTTATTTTGGCTTATTTCATGGAAAAACCCAAACACAAATGGATGATGATGACTGGGAGTACCCCTATGGATTGGAAACCTCCATATGATTGATATGATATTACCAAATTCATGGTGCTATCACTAGTGTTTATGATTTTCAATAGAACATGTTTTGGATATGAGCCAACTTTGTTTTGTTTGTGGAGAGTACGATTTTTTTTTTAAATCATTTGGGTGATATCCATAAGATGCTTATTATTTTTTGTATAGTTGGGGAGATATTGTGGCAAACGAAACTTCAAACAATAATTAGCCTCTGGTTATTTGACAGTTTGTCATTGAAAACATCCGTGTCTAATAGGTACTGTCACTCATCTTTCTTCAAACGGGTCATTTTCTATCTTTATATTAAATTACCAGACTATATATATAATATACAGTACATATATATATATATATCTGGTGTTTCCAAAAATGGGGGTACCCCCAAATCATCCATTTTGATAGGATTTTCCATTATAAACCATCCAGCTATTGGGGTAGCCTTATTTCAGAACATCTCCATGATATGACATTTATGTAACTTATAGGTGAGCAACTTGATGTTTGTTTCGTGTTGTACTTAAGATGTAGGATAGAAATGGGTCACATGATCCATCTGATCACGACCCACTGTCACTGCTGATGGTGAATGCAAGTGGGAACTATCCAAGGAGGCCGCACTTTTCAGCTTGGTGAACTATTTAGTTTCCCCTAACGCGCGCTCTCTCTCTACATATATATATGTATATGTATATGTGTATATATTATATATAATATAGATATTTTGATTGATATACCGAGTTGTATCATGCCCAACTATATCTTTATTTTCGAATTCTATAAAGGATCTACGGTGATGTCCATATGACTTGCACTAGTTCGATTGATGGTCCATGAATCCCAGCAGATTTTGGGCTACCATCCAGGGTGAAAAATTCTGATGGCTTTTGACTCAGACCCATCACCAGGTTTTTTTTTGGGATTTGAATCACCAGGTTAGGATAATTTGTTCGAAAATTTGGGATCCACATATAGAATCCAATCCAATCCATACTTGGATAATCCAATCCACATTCTGTGGCATTTCACCAGTGATAAAAAAGGGATCCAGTCGTTAGGAATGCCACAGATGGATTGGGCCTTCCAAGCCAGACACCCTGGGGGTTCCAGTTCGTGGATCAGCGTGAAAGGTCGGACTTGAAGCATGACATGAACAGTGGGTGGTTAATGGTGGTTAATGGTGGTTAATAGTGGTTAATAGTGGTTAATTGTGGTTAATTGTGGTTAATAGTGATGATAATCCATGAATAGTTGAAAAAACGTATTTTTTTTGGTGGTTGATAGATTAATGCGGGTAAATCAATACCATAAACCACCCATGACTGGGAATGGTTTATACATGTTTATACGACCTCTAAATGTTTGGTGATGACTGGGGGATGGTATATTATAGTTTTAACCACATGAGTAGAAATCAGCGATCAAATACTCTCCGGTAATCAAGTATGGCTAGAAACTCTCCCATTTACCATCTGGTTATGACTAACATAGCCATGGAAAATCACCATGCTATTAATAGGTAAACCATCTATTTCTATGGGTCATTTTCCATGGCTATGTTAGTCATAACCAGAGGGTAGTTCGAGGGTCTTCCCCCAAAAGCGTTTATGGAGTTAAGGAGGTTTTCCATTGGTGACATCAGGTGACGTCAGGTGACTTTTCTGACCGGTTTTTTCATCCATGGATGACATGATCCAAAGGTATCATTATCTCATCCATGGATATCCCATGAAATGAGGTGTTCACTTCAACTTGTGATTATAGCTGGAACCAAAAAAAACATGAACCATTCCCATCCCATTAAACCATTGTAGAATTCCCATGAAATTACCTTTGTAATCCTTTGAGTAGATTCGTTGGGTTTTTGCAATGCTGCTTCAAAAACACCGTAAGATTGCTAAATTACCATGGTAGAATGGTTATAGATATATACTATGTACCAGCAACAAAAATACCATGCAATGTAATTAGCATATGTATATATATATTATACTATTAAGATACTATTAAGTTAGCATATAATTACCATGTTCAAAAAACACCCTAGGCTTAAACCTCACGATTATACAGTCCCCGTGCGGCTGTTTTTTTTTCAAGTCATGGCTTGATGGTTGGATCGTTTGATGCTAGGAATATGTTGTGGATATGTATGAAGAATGGTCAATAGTGGTGACTAATGGTTAAATAATGGTTAATAATGATTAATAATGGTCTGATTAACAATGGTATGGTTAATAATGGTTAAAAATTGTTAATCATGGATATAATGGGTAAAATCCAGAATGTGGTCACCATTACTGGGATACAGTGGGGATAGTAGGCACATATCACGGAACATATAACCAACTATCACCAAAACTTAGATGATCCTCCAGTAATCAAACATAGCAATTAAATATCCACCAAGATTTTGGATGAGAAAAAACACGCTATAAATGGTGGATTTCCCATTGCCATGTTGAATCAGCAGAGGTTTGTTTCTCCGAGCTCGGTAGATTTTTTTTGGCATTTTTCAGGGTAAATAGTTGGCTATGCCATGGTGTGTTTCATTGATGTTCGATGATGTTTCATTGATGGTAATATTTTTTGACATGATGTTTCATTGATGACCCCATGGTTGATCATGTCATTGTGGGGCATCTTGGGTCATTGCCGCATTCCTCCTGGGTGGATCAACCAGAGGATTTCTTGCTCAGCAGTTGCTACTGTGTGTCATGTGGTGTTTGAATAAAAAGGCATCTTTCCATTTCCAAGGTATGAGGAAAATAATGATATAACTAATAATGGTATGGTTAGTAATGGTATTTCCATTTCCAAGGCCATTTTTGGTCGGCGACCCGCACATCAAGACCGGAATTAGCACCCTAGACGCAGCCACTTTCTGCACGTTCGCTGCTGAACAAACAATGTTCACCTGGAAGTGGACGGGGTATTTTGCAGGAGCCTGAATATTATACATATATACGTATTGCGTTTACATGCATATGTCTATGTAAATATATATATATATACACATACTTGTATATGCACACGTACATGCATATGTATATGTATATGTGTTTGTATATGTATATGTAAATGTATATGTACATATGTATATGTATATGTATATGTATTTGTATATGTATATGTAAATGTATATGTACATATGCATATGTATATATATATAGATATGTAAATGTATATGTACATATACATATGTATATGCATATGTAAATGTATATGTATAGGTGTATGTGTACAGCGGGTGCTAGAATTATAGAACGGAGCCAGGAGTACAAAAGTACGGTAAAATACCGTACCTTTGTACTCCTCTGGGTTCCGATTCCGCGCGGAGTCGGGAAATTTAATTATAGAACGGGGCCTGGGAAACATTAATTATAGAACGAAAATGGGAAATGTGAGAAAAATGGGGGAAAACAGAATTATAGAACAGCAGCGCTCCGACAGGAATTATAGAACGAAAATGGGAAATGTGAGAAAAATGGGGGAAAACAAAATTATAGAACAGCAGCGCTCCGACAAGAATTATAGAACGGGGCCCGGGAAACATTAATTATAGAACGGGGCCCGGGAAACATTAATTATAGAACGAAAATGGGAAATGTGAGAAAAATGGGGGAAAACATAATTATAGAACAGCAGCGCTCCGACAAGAATTATAAAACGACGAAAAAAGTTAGGAGTAAATTCAGATACGTTTTTTTTCACACCTTCTGAGGAAAACAGAATTATAGAACAACAGGGTACGGTAAATAACCGTACCTTCGTACTCCTCAACTTCCGTTCTATAATTCCGGCACTGACAGTATGTATACGGGATCGGCATCACGCGCGGCATGCTAAGTATACCCAGGCGGTCTTGGTTACCTGTATGGTAAGAACTGGCGCCCGGCTCCGTTTTTTTTTTAATGGTTCCGTTCCGAGACCGGTTTGTGCGATGTTGTGTTTTTCATTCCGCAAAATGATATCTCAAGGTCTGCTGTAGTAAAATTCGCTCATTTTCACTGCGACCAGGAGTTGCCCGGACTGACTGCTTTCCTGGGCCTCACCATGGTTCTTGATATGGGGATGTATGAACACCTATGAAATACATTGTTTTGAAGGCATGAACATCCATGTACCAGTTCTTTTGACCACCAGTTTGCCACATTTTTTGACCCAAAACCATATAGAAGGACATGGAACCCATGGGATAGATATTCACCCCGCTTCGCGTGGGGTGGCCGCCCACACCGCAGGTTTATTTCGGTCCGTGAGAGGGGCTAAGGGTGGTTTTCCCCCGTGGGGGCTCCCCAAGCTAAGAATTTTCACTTTCCCCCCCCCGTGGGGGCTCCCCAAGCTAGGGAATTTTCACTTTTCCCCCCCGTGGGGGCTCCCCAAGCTAGGGAATTTTCACTTTTCCCCCCCGTGGGGGCTCCCCAAGCTAGGGAATTTTCACTTTCCCCCCCGTGGGGGCTCCCCAAGCTAGGGAATTTTCACCCCCGTGGGGGCTCCCCAAGCTAGGGAATTTTCACTTTTCCCCCCCGTGGGGGCTTCCCAAGCTAGGGAATTTTCACTTTTCCCCGCCGTGACAGCTTCCCAAGCTATGGAATTTTCACTTTTCCCTCCCTTGGAGGCTCTCCAAGCTGCGGAATTTCAAATAGCTAGACAACGACGCCTAGATAGTCCCCCAAATCCCGTGTTCTTTGAATGTGTTTCCATGTTTTTGCAATGGTTTCCTTCAAAGCACGGTACTTTACACTTTTGTCGCCATAAAACCGGTCGAAAACATCATGTTCGACAATGCTTCCAATTCCCTTATCTCCCCAACCGTTGAAAATACCGCTATTTACAGTGTTTTCTTCAATTTTTCCATGTGCCAATGCCGGTAGCCAAGTCCAACATATATATAAGAAATCCTTCCAAAACATTGTGTTTGACAGTGTTTTTCCAATGTTTCCAGTCAAACAGACGGTAATTTACACGTTTTTTGCCATAAAGGCAGTAAATCCTTCCAAAACATTGCTTTTGACAGTGTTTTTGTAATGTTTCCAGTCAAGCATACGGTAATTTACACGTTTTTTGCTATAACGTCAGTCCAAAACACTTGTTTTTGCAGTGTTTTCAATGCTCTGGCATCCAAAAACCCTGCAAAATCTTGCTATGTACAATGTTTTTTTCATTTTTGGCCGTTTTTCCATTGCCGGAAAGCTACCAAAATGACCCAAAATTCCATTTCAATACCCTCTTGGGCTCAGACACCCAAAAATCCTCGAAAAATGTCGAAAACACCACCGAATTCTGGTCTCGGTGCGAAACCGTTTTTGGGGTCTGGTCTCGGTGCGAAACCGTTTTTGGCCCCCCCCCAGCTAAAGCTGATATAGCGACTGCTATATTAACAAATGTCATTGAGCATTTAGTGTTGCTGTTGCCCCCCAATAAGCACGCCTTCACCGCCAAAGCGGTGTGGGCGGATTTTGCCGCAAGCGCGCCATGATTTTTGTCCGAAAACGGTGGGAAACTAGGACCGTTTTTCCAAGTTGACAAGTACTCCAATGCGGTGTCATTCATTTTTACATGTTTTCACTGTCCCATTTACTTGTGTTTTTTTTTCCATCCCCCTTCAGATTTTTTGTCACCCAAAAACTGGATGCTGATGGTTTCGCCAGGCCGAGCACGTGGACTTGGCCAGTATGTTGCAGAAAGCACCTCTCCAGGCGGGAACCCCGTGACTTAGGAAAACCCGTGGCATGGTGGGATCCCCGTAGGTGGTTGCATTGCTAGGAGATGTGCGTGGAGTAAGATCCTGAAAAACACCATGTTTATGATGTTTATTAGGTCCCAAAGATGTGATTTCATCAATTTCACCCCCTACAGAACGGAGGTGTTTGGCAACATGTTTCTGGGTTGAACTCATCTACTTAAGAACTGGAACCTTGGATGGGCCAGAAAGGGGTGGGAATGAAAGCAACCCCCACTCGGACGTGACTGGCATTGGTTTACCACAATGCGAAACATTGCGAGACATAGAATGTAGGACATGTTCTTTCTGTACTGTTCTGCCAATTCAGTTAACTTTGACCTCCTGATCCCAACGTTGTGGTGCCAGACTATAGTGTCAGAGCATGTCATTGCAAATGTCTTGGAAAGACCTTGCCTCAACAGTTTCATGCATGCATGAATGTGCTGGGTTTTTACTGCCTGCAGTGCCCTTCAATTTTTCCATCAAGAATTCATCAGGCCAAACCGCATATCATTGGATTGCGTCGCGAATCGGATGCTTGGCGAGTGGTTTTGCCGTTTTGCCGTGGCGTTGAAACGTGAATGTGACCCAATTTCCGTATGGTTCAATCCTATTGAAATCCAAACTTGGATGGCCCAGCTCATCCGAAGAAGATCCAAAGACATGGAAACAATTGTGATGGCGAATGAACGAGCATACAAAGGTGTCGACCATTTGCAAAAAGTGCACACGCATTTTTTGTTGACTTTCTCCTTCTGTTTGCGGGAACCATCCCCAGTAGTTTTTGTTTCCCAATGATTGTGATGAAGGATGAATATCTGATAATATCTGAATATATGTAATAATATCTGGTAACATCTGATGATATCTGGTAATCTCTGATAAAGTCTGATGTCTTTATGAGTGCCTTTTAAGCTTCCAATCATCCGTGCTTGGTAGCCGCGCAAAAAGGTACCCGTCTATAGACGTGGCAAGATCGCTTCCTTCAAGACCAGTTACTCTGGAGTTTCTCGGTCGGGAAACGTCTGTGGTTTACAACGGTATGAAAACATGATTTCTATACTTACCGTATGCCTATTGGATTTTCATCCATATTTTTTTGGCTTAAATTGTTGAACCATGGGATGACCAAACTGCCCAAGTCGGAGCGTAAAAGATTTTCAGTGTTCCTCGCCATTGCGCCTTTCTATCCAGCAGATTTTCGATGACTGCACCTTTCTACGATGACTTTGTCAGCTGCTTTCCTGCAACCACCTTCCTCCTAAAAACAACCGCCGGTGTCTTTTGGGGCGAATCTGAAGCAGCGGGTCTTGAAAAACATAGTGGGATTAGGGCTTAAACGAAAAGCACAAGGGCAAACTAACATTAGACGCTCCCAATTAGAAATTATACGCAATTTTTCACTCAAGCCAAAGCCTGGTGCAGAGACTTGGATCTCCGCATGTGTGTCTCCCAAAGACTGGAACCAAAAAACACAGAAATCTACTAGTACATCTAGTAGCTAAAGATCTGCCTTTCCATGTTCTGCGTTTCAATCTTTTTCTGTGATCAGTTACCCGTTACAGATTAGTTCCCCCTTTTGCATACATCCCCATAGTGGAAGGTCAAAGCCAAAACGATTCACTTAAATCCTCAGGTAAATTTCAATTTTTAATGGGTAAATCTGGAGATGAAATGTCCTTTTTGTATCCGAGGCTCCCTAAAAGCTCTTTGCCACTATTCGTTTCCACCATGTGAAAAATCCCAACATGACTTTCATGGTGAACTCACCATTCTTGACCTTTTTTTTTTGGGTGAACCCCCTCTCTTCCATATGGAGGTTTCCTAAAATGGGGTTACCCCCAACTCATACATTTAAATAGGAATTTCCATTGTAAACCATCAATTTTGGGGTATCCCCATTTATGGAAACCCTCATATCTCCATTGATATCCCATTGTTTTCATCAGACATCACCATTTTTTTCCATCGTATCTCAATATCTCGCATCTCCACATGGAGGTTTCCTGAAATGGGGGTAACCCTAGGTCATCCATTTTAGATTGGGATTTTCCAATTTTCCATTATAAACCAACAATTTTTTGGGTACCATTTTAGGACACCTCCATTCTTGAGTCTTGGTGGGATCCCATCACATCTCCATTTTCATATCCCATGACTTCTATCCCATGGGAAAAGTTTGTCAACAAAAACCCATGTCCCCATCATCTCCCATATATCAACCATGTTGTTCCTATATCCCATGAATATCCCATGAAGATCCCATTAACATCTCTTTTTCAGATCCCATAGTTTCTATATTCCTTTTCATAACTTACATCATTATATATAGTTGGTTGCAGTAAATATTCCATACAATGGGGGTTTCCCAAAAGCAAGAATCATCCCCCAAAACTATCAGTAAATATTCCATACGTATCCCGTATCCCATATTATCCCATATTTTCCCATTCATATGGAGTCAGTCATCTACAAATCATCCATCAAAAAGTGGGTTATCCCATTCGTACCCCATAAAGATCCCATGATGCTTGCTGTAAATCACCATGTCTATTGGTTTTACACCACACCATGATCATATTGGGTCATCATTTCCCCCATTCACATCATCCATAAATGGAATGTTAATCTACCATGTGAATAATCCCATGAAGATGCCATTCATATTTCATTAAGATCCATTATAGATCATTATAGTTGGTTATCCCATTCATATCCCAGTCATATGGATTATCCATCATCCCAGTCATCATGATTGATAATGGTTGATAATGATAATTAATAATCACCATCATATTTCATCCATGGACCATTTCCCAAGATAATGGGTGGTTGATAATGGCAAGCAAAATCACCATAAATCATCCATTATCCATCATCCATGATGATAATTAAACACCATCAATGATCATTATCCACAATTTTCATGCAACATTTATCCACTCATATTTTCAATATAATGATAATTAATCACCATAACTCATCCATTAATCATCATCATAAATCATCCATTATATGATTATCCGTTATATGATCTATGTGGAATATAGAAACTATATGATCCATTGTTAATCACCATAAATCATCCATTTCATTAATGGATAATAGCCATTATGGTTAATAATGGTCAGTAATGGTTGATAATGATAATTAAACACCATAAATCATCCATTAATCATCATGCAGTAAACCATCCATAAATGATTAATCACCCATAATTCATAAATCATACAGTAAATCATCCATAATGGTAATTAATCACCCAGTTATATACATGGTTCATCCATTATATGATCTATGTGGAATATAGAAACTATATGATCCATTATTTATCACCATAAATCACCCATTTCATTAATGGATAATAGCCATTATGGTTAATAATGGTTAATAATGAAGCACTATGGTTAAATCATCCATAAATCATCCATAAATCATCCATAAATCATGCATAAATCATCCATAAATCATCCATAAATCATCCATAAATCATCCATAAATCATCCATAAATGATCCATAAATGATCCATAAATGATCAATCACCCATTTCATTAATGGTTCATAAATGGACCATTTAACCAGCGAGGTCTTGCAGCTGGGCGTCCCGAAGCAAGAGCTGCGGGTGGTCTTCGACACGGGCTCCGGAAATCTGGTGTTGCCCGCGGCGGAGCGCCTGGACGGAACGGGACGGGAAGGTGGCAACGGTGGCAACGGTGGCAACGGCGGCAACGGGAGGAGAAAAAACGAAAACTTGGGAAAATGGTGGAAGAACTTGGAAAACATGGTGAAACATGGTGATAATCAGTGATAAAATGTTGAAAAACTTAGGAACACCATGAAAGAAACTTTGAAAAATGATGGAAAAACATCGGGGTATTTGATGGAACCACCTAGAAAAATGAAGGAAACACCACGGAAAAGACACAGTTTTTTCACAGCAAAGTCTTAGTTTACCAGGGAAAGTATGTTTTTTGATTGAGAATGTTGTGATGATTGATGACAATGATGGGCATTTTGGGTGGATCTATCACGGGTGATCGAAGAAAAACACCATTTTTTAATGGGAAAAACTCACTATAAATATTATAAATGGCCATTTTCACTAGCTTTTTGAACTTTTCTGGTTGGTGGTTTGGAACATTATTTTTTATGTCTCCCCAATAGTTGGGATGATGATCCCAACTGTTTTTGTTGATGATTCCGGAGAAGAGTCGGGAGTGGTAGCCATCTCAAGGGGGAGTTGCAAACCTTACTGATGGTTTTCTGTTCCAAGTATCGGAAAATCATAAGAAGGAAAAGTATAGATCTTATCTGGGAAATTTTAGGGTGGATCTTTGGGGAAGAGTCTAAGAATTGTTTTTTTTCACCAAGTCTAATGGGGTTTTTCAGTGTTGAATGAAGAGACGGGTGAAATTTTTGGAGTGACTTCGTGGTGGGGTCAAACCCACCAATTCCGGCTGTGGGTTTGATGAAACCAGGGCTGCAATAGCAACTGACAGATGAAACGACCCGAATCTAGGACTTTGACCCTTCCACATGGTACCAGATGGGGTTTTCATGTGCAACACAAGTGCTGCTTGGATATATCAATGGTGATAAACCCTATCTGGTTGGTGGTTTGGAACATTTTTTATTTTTCCATTCAGTTGGGAATAACAATCCCAACTGATTTTCATATTTTTCAGAGGGGTAGGGCTCAACCACCAACCAGCTATAGATGGGAATATATCCCCTATAGCCTCCAGTAATCATGGCCACGGCTGGACAATTCCATAATTTCTGGATGATTTTCCCTTGATTCCATCATATTCCATCCTTCATTTTGGCAGAATTTTTCAGCCAGCCACCTTTGGTGACGGAGAGTAACCATGGTAAATTGCCATCCACCTTTCTGAGGGCCGGTGAGACATGCGATTTAGCAGACACAGGGATACACCAGGTTTGTGGTGTTTTGTTTATACTTTGTGTTTCAAGGTTTTTCGGGAAGTCTCTAGATGACTTTCTGGCCATGAAAAAATGACCACATGAACCACATGAACCAATGTCTCATTCATTTGCTCAAGCCCAGCCCTTTAGGCCTCCCAAAACCTCTGAGTGACTCGTTTGTCAAAATCGCCATGAAGTGGTTCACTCCGCTTCTCGTGATGTCTTTGATCTCCTTGACCCAGTCCCTGCGCAAAGAGGACACTGAGAACGACCACTTGAGCCGCCCTGATGGGGGTGGCGATGGCCGAGTGTCGTATTATTGCGCATCCATCAAACCGCAAGATGCAGGGTCTTGCAACTACATCAAGGATCCAGACATGTGTGCCGAACGCAAGGAGATTTGTATTTGGAAACCTTACCCATGAGCCGCGAGCTGCATCGCAGAGTTTCTGAATGACTTGCGAGAGCGAGGACAAAGGAGCGAGAACTTGCGGGTGGTTCAAGTCAAGCGGGTGCCGCTTGAAACTTAACCCCTGAAACCCTAAGAGATGAGTCAGTTGAAGACGATGTCTTGTTGAACATTTGTTGCATACACTTTTGAACAACAAAAGTGCAATGTTTTCAGCCATCGGGGAATGATCTCTGAAAAGATTGTGTACTTGGTTGGAAGGTTGGCCAAGGTCGTGAATTTTGATTGGCAGCCACTGGCAGTTTTTCAGTTCAGTGAGTTCCTCACATCCAGGTGCAAGAGTGAAGCTTGCCTGATGCCGCATCGGAAACTCTACAGTTTCTTGGTTCATCTCCTGATGAAGATGCGGATGCTTGGGGTATTTCTGTTTCGCAAGCTATGTTTGGAGTTATGGGTGATACAAACTGGCTTACTAGAAAAAAAACAAACCATACACACTCAGTTTTTTTCTGGACTACCTAGATCCCCAGTCAGTTAAAAAAATGACTTACCTCCCCAGTTTTTTGAGAGGTTCTGAAAATAGGATTCCCTACGGCTTATGAACGAGGATTCCGAACATTCCGATTCATATTTTTTCATTGGCTTACATCCCCATAGAGTTTTTGAACATGGATTATGAACTAGATTTCTCCATATTTATGGCTTACATCCCCACAATCAATGGACTGGTGGGAAAATCTTCACCGGAAACCATAGGTATTTTCCCATTAAATATATTAAAAAAAATGGGGCGCTTTCCGGTTTCAATTTTCCCAAAAGAAAACAATCCATCCCCATCTGGTTGGTGGTTTGGAACATTTTTTATTTTTCCACATATATATATATTGGGAAGAATACTCCCAACTGACTAAGTTTTCAGAGGGGTTGAACCACCAGCCAGCTATAGATGGGAATATATCCCCTATAGCCTCCAGTAATCATGGCCATGGCTGGACAATTCCATCATTTCTGCATGATTTTCCCTTGATTCCATCATATTCCATCCTTCATTTTGGCAGAATTTTTCAGCCAGCCACCTTTGGTGATGGAGGGTAACCATGGTAAATTGCCATCCACCTTTCTGAGGGCCGGTGAGAAATGCCATCCACCATGGTAACCCGTTGAGGTCAACGGCTCTCGAACACCTCGGTGCCCATCAACTCGGATGGCTCCAGGGTTCATCCCAATGAACTGGGCGAGCAGGTGGGAGAGTTTTTCATGGTGTTTTTATTTCTGGTTGACATGAAAAAGTGACGTATCTGTGGTTATCTATTTTTGCTACATGTTTATACATACATACATACATACATACATACATACATACATACATACATACATACATACATACATACATACATACATACATACATACATACATACATACATACATACATACATACATACATACATACATACATACATACATACATACATACATACATACATACATACATACATACATACATACATACATACATACATACATACATACATACATACATACATACATACATACATACATACATACATACATACATACATACATACATACATACATACACACATACAATATAAATATATAACTATATATATATATAATAATATGTATATATATATACACCGTTATTTATTGTTTTTAACTGTTGTTGATATCTTCTATCATCTCTTGTTTTTAGGGGCGGCTTTTCAGGGCGCCATGAGGATTTCATGGCCATCAGCATTTCTCCATTTTGGCCCAAGCAAACCATGGAGACAACGGGCACCAGGGTGGTGTGCAGGTGGCTGGCGGAATTCTGGCAGCGAAGCCCCAACAATTTCTGGCAGCGAACATGTTTTCACAGTGACAAATGTGACATCCTCAGAGTGTCAATGCGATCAATGCGGCAGCGCGCGATCCTTTCTCTACTTCCATAGCCGGCTTTTCTTGGGTGTTGCCAGGTAGCCGGGTATGGAAGTGTTGCTGTAGAAGTTTGCGGATCAGAACGGCGTCTCTTTCATATCGACGCAAGTGAAAACATGGAACAGACGTGAAAGTGACGCGCCCAACTCGCCCAACTCGAAAAAAGCGTTTCGGAGCCGCAGGCAGTTGGCAGGACGATCAAAGTGCAGTCAGGTCTTGCCAACCTGAGTTGGCAAAACCTGGCTGCACGTTGATTCGGAAGTCAACAACACCGTCCTCTGGAATCCGTCTTTGTTTAAGGAGCCTTGCCCCCCAAAGGATAGCCTTGAAGGACACCTGAGCTCTCGCGGTGGGAAAATTCCATGACCTTGGCGATCAGATCAGAAGAATTAGGTAGGATAAGTTGTTGTAACATATTTAATGTCAACCCTGGGTCAAATTAACACCCTGGTTGATTTATTCATTTTTTTTGGGGGGGTACTGCCTAGGGGTTTAGCAAAATCCGGGGTTGACATATTTCATATCATACACATCATAGAAAATCGAGACAGCTTCGGGGAAGACCTCCAAACCATGGCGGCCAAAAGTGACCACGCATCGTCGCCTTGAACCGAATGCATCACAGCCATATCACGTCGCCAGATCTTTATCCCATTGGGATGCAACAACTTTTTTCCAATTCCCATAGCCAGGAATTCCCATAGCCAGGAATTCCCATAGCCAGGAATTCCCATAGCCAGGAATTCCCGCCATTTTCAGATACAGCATGATGCACCCAAAAATCAGCTTAAGTTGATTCTATACTGGGTTTGTGACAATACCCCATATATTGGATAATGTAACTCCATATAATCATCGATCGCCAGCGGTTTTGAACACTGCTCCATGAATATTCCATTCGAATCCCATTATTCCAAATTCATTCCCACAATGTTCCACAATATTCCCTTCTTTTCAGATTAGACACACACACACACACCCAAATAGCAGGTTCTCAAAATTGGGGATCCCCAGGGTTACCATTGGTTTCAATACTAAGTCATGGATCTAGAAAAGGTCAGCCACTGACCGTCAACTCATTTTCAGATTTTTCGGATTTTCGGAGCCCTAAGTTACTAAGTCATGGTATTCCATGGTATTTCATGAACCCCAAATGGTATAAGTCATGGTACCCCTCCGTTGTTCTCAACTTCGCCCGGGGGTTGGAAGTTTCTCCCGTAGCAGGTGACCATTGGCTTCGGAACGGGCGAAATCACCGGGGAGTTTTTTGGCGGGCCGGAAAGTCCACCATCTGGGTTTGGAACCTGATAGTGATAGTGGTAAATAGTGGTTAATAGTGGTTAATAATTATTGGTTAGTAGTGGTTAATAATGGTTAATAATTAATGGTTAGTAGTGGTTAATAATGGTTAATAATGGCTGATAATGGTTGATAATGGTAAGCAAAATCACCAGAAAAATGATCAAATCATCCATGATCCAGCATTTTTTGTATGGAAGATTTGATGGTGAAAAATCATCCATGATAGTTGGTTTTATGACTTTCCATATATTGGGAATGTCATCATCCTAACTGACTCTAATATTTCAGAGGGGTAGGTTGAAACTGAAACCACCAACCAGTAAATCATCGTTTTTTCTGGGCAATTGTCATAATTGTCCATAGCTAAAAATGTTGGCTTAATGGGTTGGTTTACTGGCGGAGTGTCCAGACCAAGCCATATAAAGAAGCTATAAAATCATTATCAACCATTATTAACCATGATGATAGTTGGTATATAATTATTATCATAATTATTACCATGGTAACTAATCACCATAAATCAGCCATTATTAATGGTTCATCAAAGGACCGAGGCCCCGAAGCCCATCAGGATGCCGGGGAACATGTCGAAATCAGGATGTAGGGGATGGGATTGGGGGAAAGCCATTCCATTCCACGGACCAAAATCGTTGTTCCCATGAACATTTGCAATTTTTATAGGGGAAACTGGCAACTTTTATGGCTAGGAGGGGTTTATATCACAAATGAAAAGTCCATCCATAAAATATGGATGATCTTCCCAGCGATATATACCCTCTGGTAAACTAACATAGCTATTGAAAATGGCCATTTATAGTGAGTTTTCCCATTAAACATGGTGATTTTCCATAGCTATGTTAGTTTACCAGAGGGTAAACCATGTTAAACCTCCATTGACCGGACATGTTCCCAGCCATGTGATGACCGGTCCCCGGCCCCTGAGGTTCGCCAAAGAGCGAGTCTGTTTCGGATCCGACGCAAGGAATGCCTCGGTGGGGACACCTGGGTGAATTTTTTGCCAAGGGTTACCCTTGGCCGAAAAATCAACATGGCATAAATGATCGGATTTTCATATACAATGGATTTTCATGGATAACCATGATTTATATATACATATATGTATCCATTGTATATGATATATATATATATATACATATATTTATCCATTTCATATATCGTATTTTTATATTATTTTATATGGGATTTTCATATACAATGGATCATTTCAACAGGATCATATCATTCGGAAATCCGTTTTCCATTTCATAAATTATGGGATTTTCATGAACATTTCAATACACTGGATTATATGGGTGAATTGGATTACAATGGATTTCTACGGATTTCATGAAACATGAAACTACCATGGGAGATATAACTCCAACGAAAAAATCAAAAGCTGGATGACCTTCGGGTAGCAAAGTGATGGAGGTTTCGTGTGCAATGTGTTTTTCTGAATGCCGGAAGGTTTTTTGTGGCGAAACAAGTGGCGAAAACGTGGTTTGACAATTTTCAGAACCCCCTTTTTATAAATGGGGATGAACCAGTTCGAGTTGATTATCAACAAACCAGACAAGAGAATATGGATTAAATGGAACAAGTCATGGAAGATAGGCAAGAAATTGTGGCTTTGGAGCGATCAAAACAGGTCGGTATTGGCCCTGAAAATCATGGGATGTGTTACAAATTGCCATGGGATACCTTGCATAGATGTCCTTCTTCCACATAGCCAATCCAGCATGGCGCCCCCGGTGTGACCAGGAAGGGTGCAGATCATCGATAACTGCGATGTGGGATGTGGGATATACCCTTCATTGAATTAGGAGGTAGCCTCTGGTAAACGTTTACATAGCTATGGAAAATCATCATGCTATTAATGGGTAAATGAACGAACTAAATGGGCCATTTTCAATAGCAAACTGTAAGAAATTACCAGAGGGTAACCATCATTAACCATTGATATCCCCATTAACCATCATTCACCATTGATATCCCAGATTAGGATAGCATTAACCATCATTAACCATTGGTTACCGTCATTACCAGGCCGGGTAGCCGCTTGAGGTATCGGTCTCGGTCGTTTTAAATTTTACGGTCGTAACCGTTGCCTGGTTTCCCTAGGAGATGATTGGTATCCATGGTGGATTTCACTGCGGACGTGACGCAAAAATTGATGAAACCCGAATTAATCATCTAATGTCAACCCCAGGCTATCCAGGCTATCCATAGATATCAATGGTTAATGATGGTTAATGATGGTCAATGATGATATATCAATGGTTAATGCTATACATATGGGACATCAATGGTTAATGATGGTTAATGTACCCTCTGGTTATGACTGTTACATTTCGCCATGGTTTTTCGATGGCCCTAATCGAAATAGATGGTTTACCCATGTTTACCCATTAATTTCGCCATGGTGATTTTTGAGATGCTGAAAATATCCATGTTGATCTGATTGGTTGATATTTCTGGTCAATTAATATAATGTCAATAATGTCAACCCCGGATGAGACTAAACCATGATTTATTAATTAGGTTGGTACCCCTCCAATAGTCATAATATGATACTTAAATGGTAGCCTCCCAATGAAAGAATCTAGGGCTTTATTAATCCAGGGTTGACATTAATGGCCCATAGAAATAGATGGTTTACCCATTAATAGCATGGTGGATTTTTCCATGGCGAAATGTTAGTCATAACCAGATGGTTTTTGGGGATCAACACGCCAGATGGCTTCTGAAGATCAATCATTTTCCTCAGATTTTCCGGTCAAAAGGTAGCTAGTAACATCTAGTAACGCTGAGTTTCGGATCTTGTTGGATCTGATTGGTTTTCTACGGGGAAACTCGGTGGACTGGCTGAAATCCATGGGAAAATATGTGGTGAATTTTTGTTGTAAACTACTGGTTGCTGGTTTGGAACCATTGGAACCATGGAATTTGGATTGACTTTTCAATGATATTGGGAATGGCATGTCATCATCCCAACTGACGAACTCCATCATTTTTCAGAGGGGTAGGTGGCTCAACCACCAACCAGTCATGATTATTAACCATCATTAACCATATAATCACCATCATATTAACCATTATTAACAGTATATTAACCACATTATTGGTGAATATTCCAATGTTGATGGTTCCATCCCCATTTTTCATAGCCAAAGGTCGATGCGCTGCAAGATGCCGTGGACTACAACCCCCTCTGTGTCGAGTGCCAAGCTCAGGGGATCTCAAATGACCAACAGATGTGTTTTTCTTGACCCAGAATGGATCGTTGTTGCCTGGTTTGGGTAGTTCTACGCTGGTTCATAATTTTGTTTTTTTAAATCTCTTTGTTGTTTCAGTATGTAAATTTCCATAAAACCTTGTCAGCATTTGTCAGCTTGGTTTGAAAAGTTATCCATAGTTATCCCTGGTTTTCTTCCCCTATTTTTGCTGCTTTTCAGATGGTTTTCTCCCATAAAAACCCTTAATTTGTTTCTCAGGATGAGCATCATCGTGGCCGTGGAGATGTCCTCGCAGCCCTTCAAGAGCTTCCAATTCGATGGCATCCTGGGACTGGGTCTACCTGGACTTACCATGAGCAGGCGGAATTTCTGCTGAGATACTGGGGACCATTGGGAAATCTTGGGAACTTGGAAGATAGTTATGTGATCAATAGTTATGTTATCCATAGTTAGTTAGTTATGTGATACTATTCTTTAATGTTATATTACTGTAATATTTTATAAGGTTTAGTACTTGTATATCTCTGTTGCATAGTTGTGTTTCTGTGTTCGATGGGGCTTTTTCACGGATGGGATGGCCCTCTGGGATGGATGACGTGAGGAAAACGGCGCTGATGACTGGAGGTTCATGATATGTGAAGGGGAACAGTTCGCCAGGTGATTTGGTGAAATTTGGATGGGTGGTTAATGGTGTTTAATAGTGATTAGTAGTGGTTAATGGTGATTAATAGTGATTAATGATGGTTAATGATGGTTAATAATAGTGGTTAATGGATGCATCTACTCATGAACTCTGCCAGGCGATTCAGAATTCTGCACCAAAAGCTGCCGTTCCGCTGTTAAACGGCAAACCGCGTAGGAACTTTAGCACCTTCGATGTCATCGTCCATTCTGGCTTGGCAGTGACTTGACCACAAGTTCAGCTGGATTCTGCTGCGAAGAACTAGTATGTTATTATTTAATGTTATATAGCTAGTATAATTAGGTACCAAAATAGTTATGTATCAAAACTGTGTTATATCATAGTTGGACATAATTCTCCATCTTTTGGTAATTAATTCCATAGTTAGCACTATTACACATATATTTTCCGTGATCATTATATTTCTATTCAAATTCCATCAAATTCCAATTATTGTACTATAGTTAATCATTGATATGACACCTCCGACTGTCCCCGTAGTTAGTTTATCCCAACTGGTGGATACAATTGTATATACATAATATAGATGTAATATATATATATATACATATGTGTAACATACTTTGATGGGTTTTCCCTATTTATGACTTGGATACAAAAACTCCATGGTCATTTACAAATAGCTATCCCCATATAATTAACATTATCTATATATCTATATCTCTATATCTACATCTATATATATCTATAGCTACATATATATTTCTAAATATATGGTCTATAGTCAATATACATATATATATATATACAGTGTATATATATATATATATCCATATCCCCACTTTAAACAACAGGTGAACTCCTGCCTTCAAGGCCCAGCCGCGTTTCGGCGTCTTCCTCTGCGACGGCGAATTCGGGGAGCAGAGCGAAGTCTCCTTCGGCGGATTTGATCCGCGGCGTATCCTGGCGATGGGGGGCTGGGGATGGGTTTTTAAGGCGACATTTCTGGGGAAAAGTTGGGAAAAATTGGAAAAATGTCTTGGAAAAACTGTGAGAAGTGGAAAAACAGGGGGCCATTTTCGAGAAATGGTGGAGAGTGGAAACAATGAAATTTCTTAGGAACATTATTCAACAATGTCAGACAACTGGAACACAAACAAAAAACCTTGGGCAATATGTGGAAACTTCGATTTATCTGGAAGAATTGGAGAGTGAAGTGGGAAATGATAGGATTTGACGTGGACAATCATTGACATTGAGTGGAACACAGGGGTTTTCCAGCAGCGAAACAACTCGCATCGATTCGTTGCAACAGCCGCGGAGTTTCACTCCAAACCAGCAGTGGTTTCCCCATGTTTTGTTGCACAGTTCAACATCAATCTCATTATGGTAGAAATATATAAGAAACAACCATCCAGACGAGATTTGGGTGGTTTAAAGATGTTTAAAGTCCCATAAAATTGCTGAGTGCTGATATTTTTTTGCCAACAGGTTTACCCTCTGGTTATGACTAACATAGCCATGGTATAGATGGCCCATAGGCATAGATGGTTTACCTATTAATAGCATGGTGATGCATGGTGGATCTTTCCATGGCGAACTGTTAGTCATAACCAGAGGGTAAACCTGTTGGTGAAACCTCCATCTTTCGGGGTGATTTGATGATTGCACCGAAATGAACATTGGAATGGCACCCCATTCCATCCACTGGTTTATCATCATTGAAGCCTTTATTTGACACTTTTAAATGTTTATCACAATCAACATCTATGATTAAAGCAAACTATTACTGGTTGGTGGTTTGGAAATTTTTTTCCCATTCAGTTGGGAATGTCATCATCCCAACTGACGAAGTCATATTTTTCAGAGGGGTAGGTTGAAATCACCAACCGGTTAAAACAAACTATTATGAATCTATTATGATAAACTATTATGAATATATTATGATAATCTATTATGAATCTATTGTGATTAAAACAAACTATCTAGTTTCTTGATCATTAACCCTTATAAAGCAGTTATTCCCCTTTGCTGAGGCATCATGGAACCTATCTCCTGGTCTCAAGTTGCCATGGAGGACAGCGCAAAAGCGCAAAACCGGTGGACGAGTTGAACACCTGGAAATGACCAAAGGAAATAATGAATGGTCATTTCCTTTGGTAATATGATGATGGATATATTAGTTAAACCATAATATGTTGATGGATATTTCCTTTGGTAATATATCCAAAAAATGATTATTATATCCATCATATTTCCTTTGGTAATTTAATAACCATAATATGATGGAGATAATGGCTATAATTGATATAATGATGATATTCTGGTTCAATAATATGATACATGGATAGTTATTAACATGATGGATGGATAGTTATTAGTATAATTAATAGTTGAATCACCATCTATAACACTCTGGAGATTCTCTTCTATATATTTTTTTGGCATCATTTTTTTTGGATAATCATCCCAGAAAGTGTTTGTTGTTTGAAAAGCCCCCCGTGGTTGTGGAACATGTCGTGATGATTTTCCATTCAGCAATCCATTTCGGAGACTCCAAAAACTGAAAATCGAGGGAGAGTTCCGCTCCCAAGGAATAGCAGAAAACACCGAGCCGAAATTTCAGCACTTGGATGTGTATTTCCATTATTATTAGTGTATTCCAAATATTGCTATAATGGTTATTGTTAGATTACTATAGTAATTCCATAGTAGTGTATTTAGCCATGGATTATTATAAGTGATTACAATAATAATAATACACTAATTACACTATAATAGTAATATTTAGTATCATAATATTCACCATTGTATAAGTGATAGTGATGGATTTTTCACCAGGGAGATGCAGATCCAGTCGTCGGTGAAGGTTGGTTTTTCGGGATCTAAGCTTTGAGTGATTTCCCCAGTCCCGACGAATGAATATTTTCATGGGGTTTCTTTGCTGGGCCCCCCTGATGTGTTTCTGAAGCCCCGGTTCTGATGTTATTTTCAACATAGATTTCCGAACCGCTAGCTTTGTGATTCGGAAAATCCCAAAATGGAATATGTTCATGGGATTTCCTCCATCAGTACAGATAGAAAACCCCCATTGTTTCGCAGATTTTTGTTGGTGTTTCGGTGTTTCCCAGTTTAAAATCACAGATGCGTGTTGGTGTTTCACTTCTTTGCCAACTGACTAACTGGCATTAACTGGCTGGTTGGTGGTTTGGAACATGAATTTTATTTTCCATTTCATATATGGGATGTCATCCGAAACCCATTGACGAAGTCCATGATTTTTCAAGATAGTTAAAACCACCAACCAGCTGGCAATGTTGGGAATATTTAGCCATATATGGGGAACATGATATTCAATTAACACCTTTATTGATTCCCATAAAAGGTTTATTAAAACCACATAAACATGATATTCCCAGTTATTAGGAACATGATATTCAATTAACCGTCTATTTTATGTGCCATGTTTTAAAACCAACCAACTGGCTGATTTTTCATTGCCTCCCAGGAATTGGGCTACTGGCAGGTGAGGATTCGATCGATCCGCATCAATGGTGAAGTGCTGCTGGGCATGGCATATTTGGGGGGATTCACCATTGACCAACTATTTTAAGTATGGATTTAATCCCCCAACATGGAAGACCAGACTATCAGACTATCCATCAAATCCCATTTTTTTGTATTTCTGGTCCATAACTATTTGCATATGGCTATGGATCAATACCTATTAATACCATTTTTAGTGGGTTATTCACATCCATAAATCCCAGCTATTTTGATGTGAACTACAGGGGATTCCATGGGTTTTGACACACTCCCATATTTTAGGGTGCAGAAGTGGAGATTTTAGTGGGCAGCTGGAACCAGAGAGAAAATATGTTGACCGCAAGGTGTCCGTTGGCGAATTTAAAAAAAATCCCACCATCACGGCACCCAAGCGCAATGTGTTTAACAGGAAAAACAGCTACTGTTTTTGGTGTCAGTTGATCACGTTGATCATCATTTTCAAATTTTCCCTCTGAAGATTGCCATTGTTACAAAGCCAGTGATTTTTTATGCCCAAGATTGGCATTGTTGTTGGTCGACACTTACGGAAAATAACTACAGTATTTTATGGTGCTTAAATAGCCATGAAAACTCACAAAATATCACCATATGACCAGTTCATCAGGTGAAGTCCACCCGGTGACTTCATTTTGTGGGTCGATCAGATTGTCGCTTACCCTCTGGTAATTTGTTACAGTTTGCGAACTGGAAGCCATGGCCATCGAAATAGTTGATTTAACCATTCAACATATTAAACATGGTGATTTTCCAGAGTTTTTTGTATGTTTACCAGGCCGGGTAACATATGATATCAGCATCTCGGTTTCTTGTATCAGTTTTGTTGCTTAAATCCTATCCCAGTATTGGTTGAATTGAGCCGAAAATCATCAAAGATCCACAGCAATTCGGTCAACGAACGGTGGTCAAAAACCAGGAAATTCGCAAGTTAGTGTCTCAACATCCACTATTGATACACTGTTTATATATGTTTATATAGCATAGTTAGCCATGTTTGAACTGATTAAAAGAGTAAACCATTAAGAACCATATGGACAATCTATAAAACAGCCATAAAACATATCATAACTATAAAAAACCGGAATTAACACACCATCAAAAAAAAAAACATGTTTCCGGCTTTGAACATTTCAACGCCATGAACGCCATGCGGCCGCGGTGAACGAGGCTCGAAGTCTGCATGGACGGCACCTGTCGTGGCGTCCTGGACACGGGCACGTCGCATCTGGGCATCCCTGCGCCCTACAACAAGGACACTGGTGGTGTGGTGTGGTGGTGGGCTACCCTCTGGTAGTTTAACAGTTTGCTATTGAAAATGGCCATTTATAGTGGATTTTCCCATTAAAAATGGTGATTTTCAATAGCTATGTTAAATTACCAGAGGGTAAGTCGCGAAGTGGTTGGGTGTTAAGTTTCCATATATCAATGTGGGATATAACTATGATATAACCATCTATAATAGTGGGATATCCCATATATATATATATATAGTATTGGGGCTTATATTACTAGCCATTTATCCCATATTGATCCCATATAAAAAGTATATATTTATCATATCAAGCAATAAATATTGTTCATAGTTTTTCCGCCCTATTTCATCCCATAAGTGGGGAGTATTCCATTCAACTGGGGGTAACACTGAATACTAAATGGGCCCCCCAAGTTGGAGATTAAAAAAACGGTGATAGCTCAGGAGCTTGATGAAATCGTTGTGTTTAAATAAATTGGAGATTCTCAAGTAACAAGAGCTTTCAGTTTGGGACACACCTGCGTTTTTTTTAAAATACCCTCTGGTAAACTAACATAACTATGGAAAATCACCATTTTTAATGGGAAAACCCACTATTTCAATGGCCATTTTCAATAGCAAACTGTTAAATTACCAGAGGGTAAATGTGGGTGATGTTTTTTTTTTCCCATAAATCAATCACTCGTTATTTAAAAAATCCTGGAACATCACCTTGAAGGTGGGTGAAAAAAAAAACCACTTTTGAGATCTCCACTTTGCCGCGGCGATGTCTCGCCATTTTTTCAGTGGCGTGGTTGTTTGACCTCCGCTAAGACATCATAGTCTTCCATAATTCCATAGCTTTTGGTACTAAATTCCCAAGTTTCATAGTCGTTAACTTGTTATAACTTGTTACATCCCCAAACTTCGCCGGTTTTTACATGAAAAAACCTCGCAAACAAATTTCCAGGATGTTGGACAGTCCATCGGCTCATTTTTAGAGGACTTTGAGAAGCGACTGCAGATGGACGCTGGGGACCTTTTAGATTGCCGCAATGCAGACGCTCCCATGCTGGAGATTGAGCTGTTGGAGGGCAAGGCGCGAGTTGACAAGTTCACACGTTTTCGGAGATGAGTTGGGATGCCCATGGATGCCCTAAATTGGTTGGTGGTTTGGAACATGATTTTTTTTTTTCCATATAATTATTGGGAATAATCATCCCAACTGACGAACTCATATTTTTCAGAGGGGTAGGGCTCAACCACCAATCAGTTAATGCGACATACCCCACATGTCCCATGTAGAAAAATCACAGTTTTCAGTGCCGCTGGGGTTGGAATATTTGGGCCCCGATTTTTGAATCGAGAAGCTCTGGAGATTTAGGATTGTCAACTCTGAAACAGCTAGCAGCTACACTAAACTATGGTGGTGATCAGCCCATTTAGACGTTGTTCATGGAAAGTCAACGATTCTAAACATATTTTATGGGTCCGTTGGTACAAAGTAATCCCACAATCGAGTTGTTCACAGATCGACGCATACCACTCTGGCAGCATTTTGGGGATGTGAGCCGTGTAATTCGTGTTTCATACGCTGAGCTATCACCTAAAAGCTACAGCAATTGATAGCTAAGAAATTGGAATATAAGAGCTGATGCACCCTAAATGTAATCCCGAAGTACCATTTGAATCAACATCTAAAGTAACAATCCCCAAATATACCAATTTAAACCCTAATTCCACGTACATGATCCCAGTATATCCAAGTAAAGTCCGTTTGTTCCATCAGACGAGTATGGGACATCATGCTACTTGTAGTGCCATTTCTCGGTTTACCTCATTTGATATATGGTAAAATATCGCAAAACATTAGCATGCGTTAGCATACATCACTGGTTCATGATTTTAAAACCTATCTAATGTGGGTAAAACAATGTCATAAGCCAGCCATGATTGGGAATGGAACACATACCGCCTGCAAAAATGGTGATTTGGTGGGGGATGGTGCAAATGGCATTGTTTTACCTACATAATCCCATTCCATCATTCCCAATTCAATATCTATTGTTAGTCCACCATCATTCACCATTCATTGCCGGCTGTTGGAAATGTCATCATTCAACTCTTTACTACTGGTTGGTGGTTTCAAACATGAATTTTATTTTCCACAATATATGGGAACATCCTTCCCATTGACTTTCATATTTTCCAAGATGGTTAAAACCACCAATCAGATAAACACTGGCGACTGGCATACCACTAAGGTTAACTACGAATCATAGTATTGCTGATTTCTGTTGGTATCCTTAGATCCCATTGGTTTTCTTGGTGACCTCATATTTTTTTCCAACCAATGCTCATCATACCCGGGATGATCTTGGGATGATCTTGGGTAAACCCGTGCAGGTTATCACCTTATACCCATTCAACTACATGCGTCGCCTGCCCCTGCGCGATGGTGTCACAGTGGGCTCGACTGAAGGTGGGGGGTGGTGGAAGGGGTGAACTTTGGCCCAAAAAAAAATTAGTAAAAAACATTTTTTTTCATTTTGATGGTTTTTTTCGCCATCAAGACATGGGTGGTTTATATCATTTTCATAGTAGAAAAAGCCATCAATTTTGATGAGTGGTTTATGATTGCCCTATGGTTCATCCCGTTAAGACGAGGCGGCGAGGCGGCCGGCGAGGCGGCTAATGTTTCGTCTGATCGAAGTTATCGACTTATTTTCCAAACAATCTCTATCACTCTATGTCATTTTCTGTCTATATCATATATATATATGTATATATACACAATATATATATACACAATATATATATATCATATATATATATATATTACACACTATATATATATATTATTCCCCGATATCCATACCATCTATTCCTTTCTTTATATTCAGATCGACATCAGGCGTGCGGCCAAAAGGCGATGCGGCGGCGAAGGTTGCAGGCGTTGCAGGTTCGCCACCAGGGTAACGATCAGCAGTTTTTATGGGAAGCTTATGGGAATCCTATGGGAATATGATGGGAATTATATGATTTAATGGGAATTATATGATGATGTTAGTTTTTTTCAATGAGAATCTTCCCCAAAAAATAGATTTGATGATGTTAGATTAGTTTTTTTTGAATTTTTAATGAGAATCTTCTGATAAAAAAGGGATTGATGGGTAATTATTAATGGGATATTATAATCTTATGGGATTATTAATGGGAATCTTATGGGATTATTATGGGATACGATAATCTTATGGGCATATTGTGGGATTATTGGTGGGATTGTTGATGGGATTATTAATGGGAATCTTATGGGATATTATGATGGTGATTATGGGTTATGACCAGTTGATTATGGACATATATCATGGGAATATGATGGACATAGAAAAACCATCTATGTTTGGTAATATCATGGGAATATTTAATGGGAACAGATTGGGATTTACTGTTGATCTACTGCTCAGATGTTTCTTGTTGGCAAAATGATCTACATTCATGCCGGCTTTTCCACATCGGTTTTGTATGTTTACAGGAGGGTACACAAAAAACTACCGGGTTGATTTGGGATTATAAGTGAGAATCCTTAATAGGAATATTTACTAAGCAGGATGATGGGATAATACAAGCAGGGTGGTTTTGATTGTGATGTTTCACCCATGAAAACTTTGATATCACAAGAGCTCGGGTTTCATTGTTTCACTTAAGACATCTTAAGACCATCAAACATCGTGAAATCACCATTCGAACATGTTTTCAGCATTTAGCAACAGCAGTTTTGTTGAACCCATCGTTGGTTCAGGAGCAAAAGTGGGTTGATGTTGGGTATAAGCAACGGACATGGCAACATCAGCCCATTTCCGGAATGGAAATCTCAGCTGGCAGGCGACCAACAGTTGGAAGTGCTGTTGCATGGCTGCACCGAGAAGATGGTAACATGAATAAACCCGAGATGCGGTTCTTTTTCTGTGTGGCTTACCCTCTGGTAATTTAACATAGCTATGGAAAATCACCATGCTATTAATGGGAAAATCCACTATAAATGGCCATTTTCAATAGCTATGTTAAATTACCAGAGGGTAGAATTTGAGATCCTACTTCCATGTTTTTGGGTTTACACATCCAATAAAAAACCATTCAATTATGCCGTGCATTTTTTTTCGCCGGGGCCAACAGCTCACCCTTTGGACGTCAAAAATCCCTTGGAGATACGTCAAGTGCAACTTCTTGGATCACATGGCAATGCCTACAGATTAGGACTGTAGTTGCTGTCCTATTGAACATCACCATTTTTGATAGGTAAATTATTTGTTTTCGTCGGCCATGTTCAGTAGCCAATTGTTAAGCCACCAGAAAGTAAATCATTGATCCTGCAATTTCCATTTATATTGGAACGATATTCCCATGATATTTCCAATTAGATCATCATCAAATCCACTATCATCACCCTGAACCCCCATTGAATCATTGAATCATCATGAAATCCCATCGAATCACCATTAAATCCCATCGAATCGCCATTCAAAAAACCATTGAATACCATTAAGCCACCATAGAATCACCATGAAATATCATGAATCCCAGGTGATTTTATGGTGATTTTATGGTGATTTTCCCCTTTGATCCCAGGGAACCCCCCTGAAATCCCTAGGATCTGCTCGCTTTCCCAAGGCCCGAAAGCCCTTCGGTGGAGCCAGTCACACGGCACTGCAGCCCGCGGCTGATGTCGGCCACTGTGGAGCAACCAGTGAACCAAAGAAAATTGGTTGATTTCATGGTGATTTGGTGATTTAGTGGTGATTTAAAGGGTTATTTCATAGGATTTGTCATGGTGGTTAATGGGATTTTTCATGGTGATTTAAATCAAGGAGTGGTTCATGGGACTTCATGGTGATTTCACCAGTGAAGGACCAGGGATATCATGGGATTTCATGGAAATTGAATGGACAATATGGGAATTCAACTAACCAAATGTCAATGTTTCCCCGCATGTACCATATTTTTCCGCCCTATTGTTCCGCAACATTCCACAACTTTTCTAATTTTTCCAGTCATTTCCCAGATGTTGATTGGCTATCTCCAAGGTGAAACTTCCAGAGCCATTGGGCCCCAAACTCTTCATCCTGGGTGAGCCGGTGCTGCATCGTTACTACACCGTCTACGACTGGCAGGAGAAGAAGGTGCCCCGGGGTGAAAAAAACATGATGGGTTGCACATGGTCAACAATGCCTATCTATGCGAAAAGTTAATTGTGAAGATAGATGTTAAAGAAGAAACGGAATTTGAATCGAGTCAAAAACCATACAACATATGTGGTTCTTTACATATATATATTATTATATATATATATTATTATTATATATATATATAGATCTCTCTCTCTCTCTCTCTTTCTGTCTTTCTTTCTTTCGTTGCATATGTGTAACTGGGGTATACCCTAGATATGTCTGTTTTTTTTGTTGGCTAAACCCCACATACATCTACATGCGTGACGGCACTGGAATGATGGGAATTGGATTCGGGGAATCATCCCCAAATAGCCGCAAGTCTCAGCCGTTTAAGATTGGTAAACTCCAGGAATGCTATGTGAATTCTAGGGTTGAAGTCAACAATTGCCTACTTTGGTTCGAACTTTGATAGAGATAGACCTTGTTTCAACTTGTTGGTTGATATTGAAAATCCCGGTTCGGATGATTTTCACCCTAGCTGGCTGATCATGATATGGTATGATGATTATTGTTTTTTGGTTGAAACATTTGAATCTAGGGCCTCTAGGGGGTTAGAAAACTTACCTGGTTCGCTGGTGATGATTATGACACATAGAATGCCTCATTCTGGGTAGATGGTGCTTATCCATGTTTGGGGAAATACAGAAATACAGAAATTGCAGCGGGCAACATATTTAGAATTCGGACAGCAAGATGGAAAACCCTCCATGTACCATCTGGTTATGACTAACAGTTCGCCATGGAAAGATCCACCATTTTTAATAGGTAAACCATCAATAAATGGCAATTTTCAATAGGTAAATCCACTATAACTATGGAAAATCACCATACTATTAATAGGTAAACCATCTATTTCTATGGGCCATCTATACCATGGCGAACTGTTAGTCATAACCAGATGGTAGATCATTTTCCCCTCATGGGTTCCCCCTGGAGGGTCACTGTTAATTCTTGGGAACTCGTACGGTTGGTTGACCAACAGTGGAGCAATATTTTTGAGTACGGTTGTGATGGTGTATAGTAGAACATCCCCACTTGTTGTTGTTGTTGTTGTTGTTGGCCGATATCATTGTCACACTCTTGTTTGGTTAGCAAAAACACAGTTTCCCTCATCTTTGAACTTTTTTTTTTAAATGGATAATCGACAAGGCAAAATTCACTTATGTACATCTCCCAATTTTTGAAGTTCACAATCTTCCACATTGTTTTAAAGTTCAAACAGGTAAAAACCGTCCTGTTCCCAAATGATTTCGAGATATGTCAGCGATATTTTTTAACCCATTGATTTTCCCTACCTTTTTAGGGGATCATCCACGGAATTTCCTCATGTTTTGCGCAGTTTCTCCAGTTTTGCACTGGTTAGCCTCCGGTACTCAAACGTGGTTTGCTGCAAAATATCCCACTTGCACCCATTTGCTTCGTTGATTTTCGCAACTAGAAGCCTCCATTAAGTTCGGGGATTTTCCAGCGTGCCATGTGTCGATTCCCGGGTTTCTTTTCTCACCATTTGTTGCTATATTCCATGAAAATATCCTACTAGAAATCCATTACCGGCATGAAAACCATGATATTTGGTGTTATATCCAAATCATAAACCCAGTATAAACCTTAGCTTTTTTTTGGAGAATCGATGAAAAATCACCAATTCTGACCCATGAACTTTTGATTTCCCATAAGGTTTTCCCCATTTTCAGCCGTTCAAAAACATATTCTCCCAGATCATTATAGCCATGATTCACTACTGTTCACCTCTGATTTTCATGGGATTTCCCTAGGTTTTCCCAATTTTCAGCCGTTCCAAGCCATGGATTTCCCCCATTTTTCGGGATGGGATCCGGCCCAGGTGGGTTTCGGCTTGGCAAAGTCCCAGCGCAACCGCGTGGACCCCGCGGAGCTCCGTGGGCAGCGGGGGCAGTTGCCACAGGAGGTGCCATGGCCTGGGAAATGTGTGGGAAATGTGTGGTTAATGATGGTTACCCTCCGGGTAATGTCAAAATAGCTATTGAAAATCACCATTTATAGTGGATTTTCCCATTGAAAATGGTGATTTTCCATTGTTATGTTAGTTTACCAGAGGGTAGTAGTGGTTAATGATTAATAGTGATGGTTAGTAGTGATTAATAATGGTTAATAGTGGTTAATAGTGGTTAATAACTATTGGTTAGTAGTGGTTAATGATTAACCATCATTATTGGTGAATGATTAACCATCATTATTAATAGTAGTGGTTAGTGATGGTTAGTAGTGGTGAATCTGGGTTATTGATGGTTATCCTCTGGTAAAATGGTGATTTAGTTCGTGGATTTACCCAGCTGGAAAATGGTGAAACTATGGAAAATCATGGATTTTTACCCTCTGGTAAACAGTCCCAAAAAACTGATGGGAAAGATCCACCATGCTATTCATGGGAAAATACACTATTTCTATGGAACATCACCATAGAAATCGTGAATAACTACCCATGAATACATGAATAGCATGGTGGATCTTTCCATCGTTTTTTGGGACTGTTGGTGATAAACCCACTGTTTTACAAAACAAAAAATCCCATGAGAGATATCCCATCTATAGTTATTCAACATCTATATTATATCCCATTACAGTTATTTTTCAACAAGTGCCTGTTATCACTGCCCCTTATGAGCTTTCAGCCTTGGACCCAGGTAGATATGCTGCTGATGCAAAAGAGCATGACGCTGGCGGCGCGAGAGGAACACGAGGAGCTGGAAGAGACCAGCGTCTTCCTACAGGCGGAACGACCGGAACGTTCGGGCGAGTTAAGGGGCTGAGCTCAGACACGAAGAAAAGGGGGGAATCTAGGGACTTCGTTAGTAGGGCTGTTTGTATATAGTGGTTTACTAAATATATATATATAATAAGATTATTATACCATGATATATATTTACTAAATTTATACCATTTTGGTTTGTTAGCATAATCCTCCTTAACTGGTATCATCTTCATGGGAAAATCAGTGGGAAAATCCCATGAATCGGATCATCCCAGTGGCCATGGATGGCCCGAAAGTGGGATAACCAATGGGACCTAGCCTGATCCCCAGAATGGTTGCTTAGCTCTGAAAAAATGTGAACTATGTGAACTTCACCAACAGAAAAACTGGTGATCTGTTGGATAGAACAATCAAACATATCAAACAGGTGATCTGTTGGGAATCTTCCAACGATTTTTCGTTGGACATGTCACTGTACCAACCAAAAAAAACTACGAAGCTAGTTGCCTAATGCTGAAAAAACGGGTAACCTCGAAATCAACTCGACTTATATATCGATCAAACATGGAATTACCTTCACCATCTTTCCATGTGAGTCAGGTATAAATGTATTGATTCTAATGCTTTTCAATCAGCTAATAAATCTTGATTTTCCATATAGCAATATACCTAGTTTTTTTCAGTAAAGTTGGGGGATTTTTTACCATAGTTTTTTTGTATATTTTTTTCCATAGCAATAAACCCAATAAACCTGCCTTACCAAAGATCCCTGCCTTTAAGGTACCGGGTTGTTTGGGGTGGTTTGCCGGTTGGCGGATCCACCAGGTGCAGATCTCCGTAGCCTTGCACGTTTGAAGAGGAAGGGCCAAAGGCAGAAGGGAATGGGAAAATTGGAGGAATTGTATTATTACCATTAATATTCTGATATTATGGTAATATTAATGGTAATAATACCAGAATACCATATTATTACCATATATTACCATTAATAATACCAGAATAATACCAGAATAATACCAGAATAATACCATATATTACCATTATGGAGTGGGAGAATAATACCAGAAAAATATGGGAATATTCTGGCATTATTCTGGTATTACCATATCAATATTACCAAAAAATTACCATGATTCTGAAATACCAGATTCTGAAAAATGATGGTAATTTTCAGGTATATGAAATTCCAATTTTCCATGGATTTCTAATGGAGATTTTTACAGCTGGGTTCACCATCTCCATACGACCGGAGGCTTCCAAGATATCAATTGGTCAATGTTGGATGTTATAATAAATAGGGATATATGATATATAAAAAACATGTATATTATAGATGGTGTATAATACCACCCAGCTATAATCAGAACTTTGCTATAATAGATAGGGATATATATATATATCTAGCTGGTTGGTGGTGACTGGAACCATGGAATTTGGATTGACTTTCCACATATTGGGAAGAATAATCCCAACTGACGAACTCATATTTTTCAGAGGGTTGAAACCTCCAACCCGTATTAAATATGTTAAGTTTAAACATGTATATTGATGTATATTGTAGATGGTGTATAATACCACCCAGCTAAACAGCACATCTTTTGATTGGTTGTTGCATGGTATCTAGGATTAGCCATGGTGACACGGCCAGCCACGCGCCTTTTCCGTTTGCAAGGCGTTTGAGGCTGGGTAGATTGAGAACGCAGGTAAAGGGCATGGGAAACACAGAAACAAAAACAGGATTTTGGAGGATTTTGGACAAAAGGAGGAACCGTTACCATGTTACCTGTGGCAATGGCAAGACCCGTGCCTAATACCATTGGGGATGCAGATTAAGGGATGAAAATCCATAGCTACCAGCGAAATGGTGTGAACTGGGGTACAGGCAAAATAGCCATGTCATGCTATGTCAGTGTAGTGGTGGTACCAATGGATTGTTTGAAAACGGTATGAGCAACGGACACAGGGTGTTTGGGGTATACGTCATCAAGAAAAAGTGCTGTAATCGAACAAAAACAGGCCACAGGAATTCATCCCTTCCGAATGACGTTTGATGAATGGATGGGTATAAACGGGTATTTTACCATCTGGTTACTTAACATAGCCATGGAAAGATCCACCATTTTTAATAGGTAAACCATATCAAACCATCTATTTCTATGGGCCATGGCTTCCATGGCTATGTTAAACAACCGGATGGTATATGTATCAAATGTCAAAAAGGATACGCCCTAAGATGGCTTCCATGGCTTTCCTATCTGTCTTTCCTGCATGTGTTGGTGAAAAAATCGCCAGCAGTGCCTGCATTGCAAGAGCCTCCGTGGGGATGCCCGTGGAGTCAACCAGCGCTTAAATTTGGAGCAACTGCCGTCATAAACCACCCATTTTCGGTCCATGTTCGGTGAATCACTTCACCAAGGGTCGGATTTCCCCATGCCATGGTGCCTCCAGCGGTTCCTCCACGGAAGTTGTCGCGGCCAAAAAGCGGCCGAACCCCGAAGGGGCGCAGTCGAAAAGGGGACAGCTGGGGCCATCTTTCCCATGGGGAGGCGGAGCTAAGCAGCTAAGCAGCGAAGGTAAACACAGAGTTTCCCAACCATACAGTGATCATCTGTGGTCCCATGGGTCTCCGAAACCAGCTGGATATGATCTCGTGCTGACATGTGACCAAACTTTTGGCCACCAAATGAGGAGAGAACCTAACTAGCTAAACAATTGCTAAACACATCATTTTGTTGCGGGGTATCTAAGATTGGCCATTTTATGAGATAATTCAGTATGTTTACACCTTATTTCTGGTGAAATCCTGGATTTTTTTCGCAGAGATTTCTGCTGAAGTTCCCGTTTTCATCAGATCCCTATCCCTGTTGACCTGTGGAGCAAGGTCCCTACATCCGTGCCGGGCCGGAGGCGGAAACATCAAGACATGGTGTTCTCGGAGAATGGTGTTTTTTTCCCCAATCTTATGGCCATTGAAACAGTGAGAATGATGATAAAGCTTCAATTTTTTTGGATCCCTATTTAGAATAATTTCAGACACCATGTTCTTAGTGTAGATATTGCAATTTCGGAATGTTGGGGTCTGATGAAGTACCCGCAAGTTTCCGATGATCTTTGATGGCTGTTGTGTCTCCTTTGAGTCACGCATGATACATCCCAAGGTGATAGATGATCCCCAGGTGATAGCCATTGAACACAACAGTGGGTGAAATCTCTAGGTCCAGGTGTCCAGTCATGTTTTGGGGATGTCTTCCAGTCATGACTTTCCACCAGATGCGGCTGAATGCGCATTGCAGCTTTGCCGGGCACTGTGTGAGAATGCGTTGCTGGCATGTGTGTTTGTCCAAAATTTTTAGGAATTTTGACGTACCCCTAAAACCCCTTGCTTAATCGTAGTTGTTCCTGTTAGCTTGCCATAAATTCAAGATTTTGAGACACACACACACATGTGGGCGAAGTTGCTGTTTTTTTTTATGCCAGTTGCATTTTTGTTTGGCATATTAAAAAATTAGGTGGCTTATCATCAATTAACCATTTCAATTTAGGTGGCTTGTTGCCCCACTTGGTTGATCGGAGACGAATTTCGTTTCATCGTCTTTTGGGAGATGATCACTTTATCCATCAATGTGGGAACTACCCTCTGGTAATTTGTTGCAGTTAGCTATTGAAAATGGCCATTTATAGTGGATTTTCCCATTAAACATGGTGATTTTCCATAGTTTTTTGTATGTTTACCAGAGGGTATCCGGTTGAAATATCCAGGGATTTTCTTGGTTAATGTTGGTTAATCTCATCCCAATTGCCAGCAAAATTCATGGGTAAATTGGGATAATATCAACCAATCATATTAACCAATGGGGATAATTAATTACCAGCAATATGATTGATGATTGGGGATCAATGGGTAAATTATTGATGGGGATTATTAGTCCATATGATCAGCAATATTATGATTAATTGGGGATTTTTATACTCCACAATTATTCCATATCCCATTCTACCCTCTGGTAAATTCACATAGACCCTGAAAATCACCAAGCTTTTGTGGAAACTAATCTTCCCCGTTTTCTAGCAGGGTTTATGTTAATCTACTGGAAGCTAATTATCCAATTCTAATTGTCCAATTTTTGGATATCGCATTATAGAACCATGACATGCCATTATTATTCTATATCCCATTCTTTAGATTCTAATGGTTATATAATTATCCATTTTGTTCTTGGTTATATCCAATTATCATATCCAATGATCCCAAAAACATTTTGCTTGGATATGGTTACCCTCTGATAATTTAACATAGCTATTGAAAATGGCCATTTATAGTGAGTTTTCCCATTAAAAATGGTGATTTTCCATAGTTATGTTAGTTTACCAGAGGGTATATTTCTTTCCCATGATATCCCATATCATATCCCATGAATTTATCTCCCATTGCTGAAACCCCACATGAAATCCCAGCTGTTAATCCCAGCTGTTCATGTTGATCATTATCAATGGATATAATGGGAATGCAATGGGATAATAACTATGGATTAATGTTCATTATCAAGTTTGTTAATAATGGATTATCAATGTTGATCATTGTCAATGGCATAATGATGTTGATCAATTAATACTAGTCAATTAATAATAGTTATTATTAATCAATCAATGGCTCAGATTATTATGTTGTATTAATAATAAACCATTAAGCCATTAATTGATAATGATCCATTAATTTTTATAGCATGAGTTAATAATGAACTATAGTGAATCCATTATTAACCCCTTTGATTAATTGTGATCAACGTTTTCAATTAACAAACAACTAACCACAAAAAAAAACATAAGATTATCCCATTCTATAGTGGTTAGTTATTTCTTCTAAACAGTAGTCACGAAAAGCATCACCACGTTGCCAGAATCCATGTATGCACGGTAAAAAATCATAGTTTATGACCGTAAAGTCATTAAAATATATCCATGAAATAACATATAACTCATCACCTGTAGTCATTCAAAATAATCATTATTTACAATTCAGAATCCATCACCAATGATCATAATTGGACAATAATTGGAGAGTCCCTTTTTAAATATATATATATACCCTCTGGTTATGACTAACATAGTTATGGAAACATGGCCCATAGAACTAGATGATTTATGATGATTTGCCGAACTATAAAATGGTGGATCTTCCCATAGCTACGTTAAATAAACGAAGGGTACATATTCTGATTGGTGGTGACTGGAACATTGGTTTAGTATGGGATAATGATGGTTAATGATGGTTAATGATGGTTAATAATGGTTAATAATGGTTAATAATGGTTAATAATGGTTAATAGTCACTGGTTGGTGGTTTGGAACATGAATTTTATGACTTTCCATTCAGTTGGGAATGTCATAACCCCAACTGACTTTCACTCCATCATTTTTCAGAGGGGTAGGTCTCAACCACCAACCAGGTAACCAGATCTTGGATTATTACCCTCTGGTAATTTAACATAACTATAGAACATCACCATTTTTAAATCTTGATCATAATTTTGGATTTTACCAAATCTGGTGTATAAATCACCATAATTTCTCACATAACTATAGAACATCACCATTTTTAATAGGGTACGGATTGATCCTGGTGGAACCGATCGGTGAACGCCAGGAAGAACACCTTCATCCACATCCCCTGCAGCAGCTTCAGCGATTCCGAGAGCGACGGCGAATGCGCCGTCTGCTCCTTCAAGAGGTGCCCGTCCCACGGGCGCGGTGGGGTTCCACCGGACTGCTGGGAACGGATGGGAACGGAAGATTCGTGGGAAAACATGGGGGAAATTCTATGGAGAACTCTCGGATTTTCATGGATGAAGGATGGATTTTCATGGATGAATGGAAGGAACTCTCGGATTTGGATGGGTAAATGGAAGGACATCTAGGATTTTCAGGGATTTTCATGGATGATGGATGATACATCTAGCAAAAGGAACATCTTGTTGTGGATATTCCAAATAATTAGGAAATGGATGAGCAAATGATCAAATGGAAGACGGAAAATCTGAGACATACATGTCCTTTTCCTCCGGTTGTGTAGTAAAGAGGTGTCCCATTGGACAACAACCAACTATTTTTTTCATGCATTTGATCGAAACCGGTCCTTCCATTCCCAAAAAGACATCAAATTTTCTGGTAGTGAAATCCCCATTGATTCATGATTCAAATTCCCAATCTTTTTAGGGGCGTTGACATGCGTTGACCCCCCCCATTTGTATCTATTTGTACTAAGCACTGCCCAGAATACCCAAGTGCCTAACGGTTGATGGTTCGAACTGGACTTACTGTATACCAAGAGTGGAACCGATGTTTTCCACACTAAGAGTCCCAGTCGCGATGAGGTTGAAGCCCGGTGGGGACAACGATAACCACCCTGGTTGGTTAATTTTTTGGGACTTATACTGCCAAATTAATATAGGGACTTATACTACCAAATTTATTGAAGATTATGATAACCCACTTATACTAGCAAATTTTAATTGGGGATTATGATAACCCATAGGAGGGAAACGTAAAAACACCCAGCAATGTTTGCTTTTGAAGGGGTCAATATGGATGATTTCCATCACCCTGATGGTCGGGTTTTATGCCCACTTTTGGTGTCTTTTTTTTTGTGTTCCATCTCCCAATTTTCAGGGGGTCTACCCTCCGGTAATCAAACGTGGCAATGGAGTTTTTCCACCATGACTACAGACTATAGATGATGATTATTGATGACATATTTTCCCGTTCAAAGCTCCATTCTTAGGGGATATCACATTTCCACGTTTCGTAAACCGGAGGCTTTACGCCATTGTTTTCCAAGCACCGGCCCTGCCGAAGGTCTCGCTCCTGCGACGACCTGATCCTGTGATGCGGTGGAAAAATCGGTGGTTTTTATGATGCCTTAATGAATGATGGTTAATTGATGGTTCATTGATGGTTCATTGATGGTTAATGAAGCTGATATATCCATATGGGATATCAATGGTTAATGATGGCTGAATGGGGATATATCAATGGGGATTCTATGATGCTGAATTGTTGTTGAATTATGTTGAATTATGTTGAATTCCAGCTTAATGTAACATCCCAAATTTCGAATTTTGCGTCGGAATTCGACCTTTTCAAGGGAAATGGGAAAGTGATTCCCTATGTTTCATCGCTATCCATTTTTGCGATTCAGTCGCTTTTTGTTGGTGTCATTCGTGTCATTCCCATTTCTTGCACTTCAATTTGGATTTCGGAGCCGCCAGGCAGCTGAATATCCTTTACCGTGGTTTGGAGCTGCTGAAAGTGGGTGGTCGTTTGGTCAGAGCCTTGGGGTGCCACAACTTACCGCTGAAGGGATTCATAGCGATATTTCAGCAGCGATTTTCTGAAACCATCCATAAATTGGAAGTTACCCTTTGGTAATTTGTTACATAGCTATTGAAAATGGCCGTTGATAGCTGAATTTGCCCAGTAATGTTGATTTTCCATAGCTATGTAAAGGTTTACCATAGGGTAATGCTTTTGACCCATACCCAAAGGCCATAGATGGCCATAGTTTGTGGTGTCAGAATGATGCGGTGGCCATTGTGGTCACTCTCAATCTTTGGGTCAACGGTGGTTTGTGGATGCTTAGTGACTGTTTTTTCTTGTTTCTGGCAATGTTAAAATTTGTCATTTTGAATGGAAAACAAGATCCGTTGAACCATGTTTTCATAATCTATTGATTTAAATTGGATATTTCCCATCACAACAGATAGACTCACAGACATCTTTTTTTTGGTGCTTAATGTACCAAGGTCTATAGCACTTGCAGCTTGAATCCCATCGAAGATGAGGCGCTGGATGAGGATGAATTCAGCGACATGATCTGACATGGGTATATGGGGAGATCTATATGATATATCAACGAGATTTGGGTGGTTTAAAGTCCCATAAAATTGCTGAGTGCTGATTTTTAAGCCAACAGGTTTAACACGGTTTACCCTCTGGTAAACATACAAAAAACTATGGAAAATCAAAATTTCTAATAGATAAATCAACTATAAATAGCCATTTTCAATAGCTATGTAACAAATTACCAGAGGGTAATGGGGATAGTAAGTCATTTACTCCACTTCTATGGGGATTTTTTCCCCAAGTTGATATATGATGGGGATATATGTCATCAACTGATATCAACTTCAGATTTCTGGCTGTGATAGTGGCTATCGTATGTCCTGGGTTGTAAACCCCCAATGGCTTCTTGGGGAAATCATTTTGGGACACTGGATGGAATGGATTATCCTATTTTCAGACAACGCCACCTGAATTTCTGAAACAGCCCAGTTTTACCAGCTTTTTGTGGACTTACCCTTCGATAATCAAACATGGCACTTGTAAATCCTCTATGAAAGGAGGATTTTCATGGGAAATTCATCTATAAATGGGATATTTTCCAGTAAGCCTTAGCAATGTGTGATGCTGTTTTTGGTCCTTTGCGACGTTTGGCGGCAATTGATATCAGAAAAATCACACAACCAGATTTGAAATCGTTAAATCCTTATTCTTTGCTGGTGCGATCTGGTTCTTACTGTAACAAGTACTGAATTAGAATTCATGAGTGGGGCAAATTCCAAAGAACACCAGTGTTGCCAGTAGAGCTCAATATGTCTCTGGATAAATTGTTTGTCGAATCAACATGTTTCTCGTAGTAAATTTCCAGTATTTTCCAGTAATTTGCTGTTCATGTTTTCTGATCTCCAAGATTTCCAGTGATTTGGTTATTAATTATCAATGGTTATTAATGGATAATATGGCATTAACAATGGATACTGGCATCATCATTTTTTTTCCGGTCTTTTGTCTTACTGGTGCCCAAAAAAAAAGGGAATTTGAGGGAATGATCCATAACTCATCACTAGGTGCTTAGTCATCCCAGCAACCCCCAGTCCCATTCCCTACGTAAAACGCACCAGTAAGATGATACCATGACTTATTTTTTTTCTTAGTATTGAAACCAATGGCAACTTGAGGATCCCCAATGACTTGAGATCTATTTGGGTGTGTGTTGGTCTTTTGTTGGTTTCTTGAAAAAAAAACACCAGGAATTTTGATCCAAATTTCGACCACCGCCTGTAGGCGGTGGTCGCTGCGGCGTTGCGGCGGCACTGGGACTCGGTGGCGCCACACGGCGAAGATCATGGGAATGTTGGGAAGATTTCGCCATATGGAGAATATCATTGATATCATGGAAATATATGATTGGAGAATATCATTGATTTAACATGATATTAATAACCATGACATTAATAACCATCATATATTGGGAATATTTAGCCATATGGAGAGCATGATATCCATCCAATAAACCTTTATTGATTCTGATAAAGGTTTATTAACCGTCTACGTTTGGACTATTATATGTAGTATATGATATTGTTACTAAGTATGGCGAACCATGTAAATTAAACATATCTGTAGCATATCTGGGTAAAAGATGTTAAGGGGAATCATCCCCATAGCTGGCCGAACTATTATGACCTATTTAATGGTTGAAGTGAAATATGATAATTTACCCAGACATATGTGCCATGGTCAAAATTCATGTTGTTTGATTATCATATGGGTATCTCCAAGTAAACACATTAAATCATATGAAATACATGGAATCAACTTGATGATTCACCATTTGTCGCCATGATGGTTGCCAAATGGCCAGTTTTTGTGCATCAAATTCCGACCTAAGTGGGCCATGGCTTCCAGCAAACTCAGCCAGTCATTACCCGGCCTGGTAAACGTTTATTAAACAACGATGGAAAATCACCATGCTATCTAGCTGGGAAAACTCACTATTTCTATGGTCATTTTCCAGTTCGCAAACTGTGATATTTTTTCTAGGTTATATGGAAAATCATCATTTATCGAGCTAAATGGGCCATGGTTTCCATGGTTTCCATCAAACTCTAAGATAACCAGAGGGTATACCATCATATATCCTAATAAATCCCATTCCCATGAAAATCCATGGATTTTCCCCATTGATAGTTGACGAAATCCATTGGATTTCTGGGAACAAACCAGGTACCAGAAAGATCCAGAAAGATCCAAGTCGAACTCAGCCCCTTCAATGAGGTTAGTTGAGCCGCCTGAAAGCATGGGTCGCGGCTGGCTTGTTTTGTTGGGCAGAGAGGTATTGGATTTTGGGATTTTGGATAACCGGATAAAAACCAGAACACCATAGAATTTATCCGGTTGTAAGCTTTATTATACATAGATATACGTATACATATATATATATACACACATTATCATTATAATACAATATATATATATATATTATAATATATATATATATTTTATATATGTAATGTAATGCAATGCAATGCAATGTAATGATGTCATGATAAATATCATTGGCGTTAAAGCACCAAACATCGCTGGGCACAGGTGGCGTTCCAGCTGGCGAGGGTCTTGCGACATGGGCCTGGCTCCTAGAGTCCCTAGAGTCCAGTCGAGTCCAGTCGAGAGAGCTGGATGCTGTTGATGGTACCCCACATTTAATAGTGAGTTAACCACTATTTCTATGGTGATTTAATGGTTAACAATGGTGAATAATGGGATGATAATAGGATGATAATGTATTGATATACCCTCTGTTAATTTAACATAGCTATTGAAAATAGCCGTTTATAGTGGGTTTTCCCGTTAAAGTGGTGATTTTCCATAGTTATGTTAGTTTACCAGAGGGTACTGTGATAGGAACATATATTATAGAACCATATACTGTTGCTATACATGTTATGATACCCAATATTATTGGACCATATTTTTGTACCTATTATAGGACCATATACTGTTATGTTATATGGGGGTATATTATAGGACTATTCTTGGACAATATTATAAAATAAGACCCTAGGGAACCTCCATGTAGCTGTATATTATGATGACCATAAAGCCATGAATTATAGATATAACATGATATACAACCAATATAACTATATTATCATTTGGGAATTTAACATAGCTATGGAAAATGGTCCATGTATAATCATTTCTAGATGCTTGACCTGTTACATATAGTGATTTTTCCATGGCTATGCTAAATCACCAGAGGGTAATTTTAGTTCTAGTTATCATAAACCATATACTATATATAAATTGGTTATAAATTGGTTGTAAAGCCATTAACTATAGATATATCACCTATAAACCCGAGTTATTGGAGTTATACTGACCAACTTCGCTACCGTTCGGAGGCCCCACCTTGTTTGTAACTGCGGTTTACCACGAGGAGATCGTCATTTGAAACTACAGTATCTAAGAATGGGGAAAAAACCCTCCAGTTAGCAAGTTTTGTTCGGGGAAAATCATGGGCCAATTTTTCAGTGTTTTTCTGGTTCCCCAATTTTCATACAAAGCCCTCAAAGAGGGGTTTGATGGAGTGCCATGAAAATTGGAGGAAAGGCCGTATCTGAAAATGCTGGATACAGTGGATACCCATAAAATGGCGATAAAGAAAATGAGGCGAAAAAAAACAGTGGAATTTGGGAACCATTCTTTCAGAGAAACATTTTTGAAAAGTGATGTTCGGCTGATCACTATGAAACCCAGCAGTTGGCTTTGCCGACAACCGCCAAGTGTCCGAGTAAATAAAACCTGGGTATGTTTCAAACTTGAAAGGTCAGGACATCCACTTTTTTGGGGTTTACTTTTAGACTTACACATTTTGTACAGTTTCCAATTTTGCCCGTACCAAGTGATGGGGGTGCAGTGCGAGTTATATATATATCCATAGTCATGGGACCCCATTTCCAACTAATGGAAAATTAAAATCCTATGGCTATACTCCGTAACTCCCATAGAAATCACCACAACTGCACCCCTCGTCATCCATCTACCAATGAAGAATCCCCAACTAATGACCCACCTCATGGTGCGGGAACCGTATTGATGGGATAGAATTATTTTATCCGTAACCGCACCCCAAAAATTAATGACATTTAATACACCTAATTGCACCCCCTAGTGTTATACCCATTAAATTCCAGTATGCCCATGTTCACTTCCAAACTTGTCGAAGTGAAATCTCGTTTAAATCCATAGAGTTCCATGAAATCACCATTAGATCACTAGTTGTCACCATTAAACAACCATTAGTCATCACCATTAGTCATCACCATTAGTCATCACCATTAGTCATCACCATTAGTCACCATGATCTCAGGTGGTTCCTAATCCAGAGACCACTGGTGAGTTCTTCGAGGATTCGTAGAGTGCGTGGTGGTTCGGAGAACCGAAACGTTGACGTTGACCGAAAGTTACTGTAACTATGGCGACATAACTTATGATATAAGTGGTTGATAACCATGGTTCATAGTTAATGACGACGAACAAGTTATGACTTATGATATAAATGAATAATTATAACCATAGTTATGACTTGATAAGTGGTTAATAACCATAGTTCATGGTTGGTTCACCTCGTTTTTTGGGATAAAGACACTTGAGTAGGGGACTTACGACTGGATAATTACCCAGTTACTACAGTAAGTGGGCTGATCCTCCCAATGATTTATGCGGATGTATAGCCATCTAAATGGGACACTAATATGCCATCTGTATAATATGTATAATATGTATAATATACATATATATATATACATATATATATGTACACGTATCTAACAGGATCCTCCCTTAATATCATCAACTTCATATGTTTTGGACATAATGTGCTTCAACGCCAATTTCTGTCGGAAAAAAAGAAGGACATCTGATGCTAAAGTCCATTGAAAGTGGCACCGCTACAGAGAGTTGCTAAAGTCGTGCCTAGATTAGTGGGAATCGTTGAAAATAGCTTCGGAGCAATTGATTTTGAAAAGTCGTGCCTTTTTGGGAAACGCATAGGAAATGCATGATTTTCTGGTTTTCATGATCGCATCTATGATTTTATATAAATCCTGCATTCAGTTGGTGTTCAGCATGTTGGGCAAAAACTTCACATCTGAGTTGATTAAGACTTGGTCGTTGCATTTAGTTTGTGTTTTGATGTTGGGCAAAGACTTCACATCTGAGTTACTTAAGACTTGGTCGTTGCATTTACCTGGTGTTTTGATGTTGGGCAAAGATTTCACATCTGAGTTGATTAAGACTTGGTCGTTGCATTTAGTTGGTGTTTTGATGTTGGGCAAAGACTTCACATCTGAGTTACTTAAGACTTGGTCGTTGCATTTACCTGGTGTTTTGATGTTGGGCAAAGATTTCACATCTGACTTACTTAAGACTTGGTCGTTGCATTTAGTTGGTGTTTTGATGTTGGGCAAAGACTTCACATCTGAGTTACTTAAGACTTGGTCGTTGCATTTAGTTGGTGTTTTGAGTAGCCATTTCTTCCTTTGTATTACGTACTGTAACGTACTAGGAGTCTCATGTTGTTCAGCCATCATGTGGGAGTGGCCTTTCCTAGGGAATGAGTTGACGTCGCTTGGACGTCGTTCGGACGTCGTTCTGACGTCGTTTTTTTTCCAGTATATATCATATCCCTTATCTCACACTTCACTCTCAGATTCACTATTCATTTCACAACAAACCGAACCATTATCAAAAACGATCCATCAGCGGCTTGCTCTGCCGCCCATGCAACTCAAAAACCCAACACTTCCTACAGGCTACTATTTTTGAAACTTCCGCCACCACCTTGTGCGGTACTACTGGTATCAGTTAATCAAAATGAAGCAAAGGTTTCCGCTGCATTTAGATGGTGATTTGGGTTGCGGGCATGACATAGGCATGACTTCCTGGAAATTGCATTTAGATGGGGGAAAGCAGATTTTCAGCACACAGGCGTGACTTAGGCATGAGTTTCGCGCTTTCCTGTACGGATGGAGGGTCGCCGACCACAGGTGTTCGTTCCATTTTCTTGATAGCCATGGTTTGGGGTATTTTCAAATACTAGAGCCATGGGTAAAATCCCAAAAGTACTTCAGTCTCTATTTGTAGCGGATTGCATTTCCCATTCGAATGATCCTTTTTTGATTTGGTATGTTCCCCCATTCGTTTCCCATATTTCTTGGTGATTTTCCGATGATCCCCCGATGGCCCTGCTGTGGCGGGCAGGATTTTGAGACGACACCCAAAGAGGCGAAGACAGGTCCGGTGCGGATGGGAAATCTGGTGGATTTTCACGGCAAAATGGTCTTACGGTATTTTTTTCATTATCTTAACTTTTACCCTCTGGTTATTTAACATAATTAGCCATGGAAAATCACCATTTTTAATAGGTAAACCATGGTAAACCGTCTATAAATGGGCCATTTTCCATGGCTATGTTAAATAACCAGAGGGTATATATTACTTGGTTTTTTCAAAACCATTATCCAATCTCTTATATATTAGTGTAGATTGGATATCTGGTTGTGGTTGTGGTGGTTGTGGTGGTTGTGGTGGTTGTGGTGGTAGTAGGAGTAGGAGGTTCAACCATAGAACTGGGACATTTTGGGATGTTGATCCCCAGAAACCAGGCAAAACCAAGCTGCTGTCCACAATGTCTTGAACTCAGTGGTTGATGGTTTCTTCTGAAGAGTTTGCATCCCATGCCAATTCAGAGAATTCAGGTGGCTCAAGTAGTTTTGGTTGAAGTTTTTGATGGTCAAATTCTCATTTTCTCAGCTTTCCTAAAACCATTTTCATTTCAGATGGATGATCCGCTGATTCCAAATCAGGTATCCTCCAACTGGTGATTTCAAAGACCAGTGGGCGCCGAGCTCAGCGTTTCGCGTTTCGGAAGTTGTTTTTGGGGTACCCCAAAAACGCTGGATGGATCTGGATGGTTTTATACTGGAAAATCCTACCTACAAAAATATGGATGTTGTGGTACCGCCATTTTTAAAGGGAAACCTCCAATTAGAATTGAGTCATATGGCAGAATCCCAGTGTCATTCCATCCTAACTATGATCTGGGTGGTGGTTTCAAACATGGCTGGATTATTGTCCATTTCATATATTAGGGATAGTCCATCCGAAACCCATTGACGAAGTCCATCATTTTTCAAGATGGTAGGTTTGCACCACCAACCAGAAATCCATTTAACATAGCCATGGTTAAAATGACCATAGAAATAGTTGATTTACCCATTAATAGCATGGTGATTTTTCAAGATGGTTAAGTCACCACCAACCAGTGATCCTTTTCCTTTGTAAATAGCCTCTGGTGTCAGCAGTCACATGGCGGGCTGCTGACAAAACCTCAGGAATCGGTGCGGAGAAACTGCCGGCGGATGCTTCCGCCAGCTGGCACGAACTGTGCGATGTTGTTCCATGGCAGCCTCTGGGTTTTTCTCACATAGCGAAGTGGAAAATCACAATCTTTGAATAGGTAAAGCAACTACAAATAGCGGTTTTCAATTGGTACCTGTATGTTGAATTACCAGAGGGTATCGGGTATCGGTTTTGATTCCATGATGAATTCGAATCTTTTGGTTGTTGAAAGCAGAGGGAGGGTTCCAAGCAGCTTTTGTTTTTCGGTCCTAATGTTGAAGCCCAACTATTGCTTGATCCCCATGTCTCTGTCGTTTTGTTGATGAGACCCGCGTTCTTCTAGGCCATGAAAACAGTGAGGGTTAGCGTTTCACCAGCGGAAAATTGGGATTTCAGTGGATTTTATCAACATGAATACCAATAGCTATCGGCCATGTCAGTACAGGTACCAACATGTCATCAACATTTCGTAACCCCCAAAAAACATCCAAACACTATTTACATTTCACATGATTTCACTACATATATAGCCGGCTAAGTGCACATTGGCAGCCCATTTACAGATGGCATACGCCACACATCGGGGGCGTACGACCACTTATAGGTGACAAACCACTTAATTCTAGGTGATTTTCCTTGAAAAATTGGTACATCTGTGGTAATGTTAAATGTTACCCTCCAGTAAACTAACAGTTTGCTATGGAAAATGGCCCAGTCGAAATAGTTGATTTACCCATTAATAGCATGGTGATTTTCCAGTTCGCTATGTTAAGTTACCAAAGGGTATCGTTTTTAATGATTTACCTATTGATGACCAATTTTTCAATGGCCATGTTACAGGATGGTTTGAAAAGCCCAGTTTTGTTGGTTAAGCCCATCGAAATTTGATGCGATTTTTGCGTATCAAAAACACACACGTGTTATCCAACTTTTGTGTATTTTACTGTTAGAATTTACTATTGGTTATAGTTACTATATGTTAGTATTCATTATTTCAGAGGGGTAAGTATACCACCAACCAGATAGTTATATGGGAATGGGTCAAAATTGAAGACCTGGGACCACAGATTTTAGCCTATTCTTAGTATTAACCATCTAACTATTATTGGAGTACCCCAATTTTGACTCATACCCATATATATATATATAAACCAACATGTCCCCAGCTGATTCGTTTCTGGTGAGGCACTTGATGGACACGGGCGGCTTCTTCGTGGCCACCTTCGAAAAACGAGCCCACTTGGCGTCGCTTTGACGGAAGGGACATTTCCCATGTTGAGATTGGCGGATATATGGGGGTTTCCTAAGTCACGGGGGTACCCCAATAGCTGGATGGTTTACAATGGAAAATCCTATTTAAAAAAATGGATGACTTGGGGGTACCCCCATTTTAGGAAATCCCTATATGGAGAAAATTGGGGAATATTAATGGAATATTAATGGAATGACATTCCCTGATAATATCATAACTAATCATCATTAACCATAGTTAATGGTACTATTAACCATATGGAGGTTTCCTAAAATGGGGGTACCCCCAAATCATCCATTTTTGTTTGGGATTTTCCATTATAAACCATATGATGGAGAAAATTGGATAGAAATGGAGGAATGGAGAATTTCTGATATTGGATAGATATTGGATATATATATATGGAAGAATCATAGGATTGACACACCATATGATCGTGGAAATACGCACTAAAGATGTGGGAATATGATCCCGAACTAGCCAGATTTTTTTTTTTGCACGGGTTCTGCCTGTGAGACTCTGAGCCAAGGTCAGACAAACTAGCCAGAAATGGATTGTTCCACTTCAACGGGTTGGACAACGCAGCAATTTACGAAGATTTCAATGAGAGTCAATAGATTGGTTGGGAACATCTAGAGGAAACCATGGATTTTCCCATGAAATATGGAGGCTTCCAGTCAATTAACGAGAAGGCCGGGTCACCTTGGTACCTGAAGGGTTGGTACCACAAAATTGGATGTATTCTGAATCAGGATCAACCTGGTCCATTTCGTTGATCTGACAAGAAATTCATGATATAAAATGATTGTTTATTTATTGTTTTTTCTTAAATGTATCATTATTTTATCCCAACGTAATATAAACTTATAAATGATATAAATGCATCCCCAAAAAATGAAGTGACCTAGTCATCAATGGTGATTTCAGGAACCACCATTTGGCGCCGAGGCCCTCTGCGAAAGCCCGTCGGGAAGCGCGTGCCGCCCAACGGAAGGTCGGCGGAGAGTCCGTGGGTGGGCTTGGGGCGTGGGATGACGATGAACAATGAACCCATAGTGAATTATAGTAAAACATAAAAAAAATACACAATAAACTAGTAATAAACCACAATAAACCATAACAACCCACAATCAACCAGCGTTTCCCCCACAGTTCGCCGAGTTTTTGTTTCCAACGTCGCCAACGTCCACAGGAAGCAGAGGCAGAGGCAGAACCTGCGGCCGAAGCCGCGGAAGCCGACGTGGAGGCAGGATGACCCTAGACTAGGTGATAGTTGACATATGTTGACATATAGTTATATATTATAGTGATAGTTTGGAATCTAATAATAATCCAAAAAACCTGGCTGTAGGGAAACGATCATCTATTATATAACTATATAGATAGTTAGATAATATATAGATTATAGATTATCATCATGACTATCTATATCGAGATTATATAACTACATAGATAGTTGGATTACTATTCATCCAGGATTAGGATTACTATCATCGATCCAGGATTACTATCATCGATAGTTATTTAAATATTTAACTATTCTGAATGGATCATCTCTATAAATGATTATAAGAAACTATTTAATGTTTTTATTTATAAATTCTATAAGAAACTATCTATTCTTATCTCTATAAATTTATAACATGTTTTTTTTTGGGACATTGTTAGGTTATTTTGGGACATGTATTTTTTTTGTCGGGAAACTCTGAGGATTTTCGGAAAACAATTTCTCACCCTCGAGGCGATGATTGGGCGTTGAACGATGGTAACTAACTGTAACTAACTTTGGGATATTTCATGATACCCTCTGGTAATTTAACATAGCTATAATGGTTATAATTATTAATGGGACTATAATGGTTATAATCTATAATTATAATAATGATCATTAATCTATTATAGTCCCATTACCCTCTGGTAATTTGTTACAGTTTGCTATTGAAAATCACCATAGAAATAGTGAATTTTCCCATGAATAGCATGGTGGATCTTTCCATAGTTATGTTAAATTACCAGAGGGTATTTCCATCATTTCATCAATGGGTGATGCAAATCTTGATGGGAAAATTTATGGTCACTGACCCTTGAAAAAAGGGATGTAACCTATCAACAATTTGGGCAAGATCTCATTTTTCTCTACTGAATGGACCCGGAAATGGCATGGAGATTGCGGATTTGAATTGACGGCACCTCTCAAAGGAACTGATGACTTTACAAAGAACGGACTGGGATTTTTTGGAAGAACCAGTACTTCCAGACAGTTAATTTGATTTAGCAAATTAAGAATGCATGAAGATCCAATACATCTGGGCATTCTTCGCCCCCAAATAGCTTGGCTTATTGTTTCTTGCAAACAAACAGGTGGCGGACGTTGAAGAAAAGGAGCCGGAGAAAAGCGAAAAATCTGAGAAGCCAAAGGCTGAAGTGGTGACACTGGCTGGGATTGATCCAGATTGATCCACAGGGAGTCAACTGGGGGAGTTGGTTGACAGCTGATAGGATTCCCATAATGGCCATATTGATCTATATTGTGTTCTCCTAGCCTCTTTGATAGAGCTTTTGTTCGAGATAAAATGGGATGGGTCATTAGTCATTCACTGGTTGCTGGTTTCAAACATGGCTGGATGATTTTCCATTTCATATATTATCATATATTAGGGATAGTCCATCCGAATCCCATTGACGAACTCCATTGGTCCATCATTGTTCGAAATGGTAGGTATATACCATGGTAATCCATGGTATACCACCAACCAGTTCACATTCATCTGGGTAAATTATAACGACCTCATTGCGACCGAGCCCTGGAATCATGGTTAATGGTAGGGGAATCCCCAAATGGCCTTAATTCAGGTTAGTGAAATATTATAATTTACCCAGATTCATTCAGCCTTTTGCTCTCCCAGCTCTTTGTTTCACATTCGGTGACTAAACCACCACCGATTTTTCTGCCACTGGAGACATCTGGAGACCACAGATCTCCAAAGCCAGATCTTTCGGCGGCTCACCAAAGAGTATGTGCCGGTGGCGGAGGTGTTGAGCGATTGGCTGGGAGACTCAGTTGACGACAGGCTGGGAGCCTTTTTTGGGTTTACAGATAGCCGTTCTTTGGGAAAATGATGATAAAAACAAGGCTTTCCAGAGCATAAATGGGGTAGCCCAAAAATGGTTGGTTTATTTCATGGAAAATCCCAAACTAAAATGGATGATAACTGGGGGTATCCCAATTTCAGGAAACCAGCAATTCTTTGGAATACGCCAAGATGAGCGGAGCCAGGAAGGAGATCTTGGACTTCTACGGTTTGGCGTGGCCGACATGATTCTGATGACTTGATGGCCTTTTTCGAAACGAGCAGTGAGATATGAGTTGAATTTTACACAGAAAAACAGGTGATGTTTTGTCAGACCTTGTGTCTCCACGAACCACACGAAACAAGCAAACTTTCGACGTTTTCGTTTTAAGCGCATCCCTGCAGAGTTTCGGTGCACGGAGCAACTTTCGGTCATCCAGCATCTTCCAAGCACGGAGCAGGATCATCCAGATTTGCCAAAACGTTGCCTAAACTGAAACAGCCGTGTTTCACACCGTGACACAGCCGTCCCAAACATCGGCGAGTCTTTTTTGGAGATCATCACGGCTGGCGGCGCTAAGTCGCGCCTTGGCGTCGCCCATCACTTGGCTATTTTAGGGGATGAACATCAACAGCTAAAACGGCAACTTTCGGCAAGCCATCGGCCGTGCCATTTCGATTTCTTACTGGTCCAGTCCTGAGGTTTCGATGCTGAAAATGGGGATATTGGTTTTGGTTGTTTTTGTAACAAACACAGAAAGGTTAAATCAGGAAAAACACGACTGTTTGGTTTTTTGATGTTGTTTCATATTGCACACGATTTTAAGATGTTTTACCCTCTGGTAAACGTTTACAAAAAACTATGGAAAGATCCACCATGCTATTCATGGGAAAACTCACTATTTCGACTGGGCCATTTTCAATAGCAAACTGTTAGTTTATCAGAGGGTATATACTATATGGGATTATCCAATAATTGTCATTGGTGTATTGGTTCATAACTATAATCATACACCCTACAGGGCCCGGGGTACCCCGAAAAATCCCATCACACGCGGTCGATGACGGTCATAGGAATCGCAAAGCGATGGAAACGGCCACAGAGGCGCGGGGTGCCATGAATGGGTCACCTTCTGGAAGGTAAAGGCCTTAGCTGGTTAAATGATGGTTAAATGATGGTTAAATGATGCCTAAATGATGGTTAATGATGGTGAATGATGGTTAATGATGGTTAATGATGGTTAATGATGGTTAAATGATGGTTAATGATGGTTAATGATGGTTAATGATGGTTAATGATGGTTAAATGATCCATAATGATGGTTAAATGATGGTTAAATGATGGTTAATGATGGTTAAATGATGGTTAAATGATCCATAATGATAGTTAATGATGGTTAAATGATGGTTAATGATGGTTAAATGATCCATAATGATGGTTAAATGATCCATAATGATGATTAAATTATCCATGATGATGGTCAAATGATCCATAGTGATGGTTAAATGATCCACAATGATGGTTAGATGATCCATAATGATGGTTAAATTATCCATGATGATGGTTAAATGATCCATAATGATGGTTAAATGATCCACAATGATGGTTAAATGATCCATAATGATGGTTAAATGATCCACAATGATGGTTGAATGATCCATAATGATGGTTAAATGATCCATAATGATGGTTAAATGATCCATAATGATGGTTAAATGATCCATAATGATGGTTAAATGATCCATAATGATGGTTAAATGATCCATAGTGATGGTTAAATGATCCATAATGATGTTTAAATGATCCATAATGATGGTTAAATGATCCATGATGATTTTTAAATGATCCATAATGATGGTTAAATGATCCATAATGATGGTTAAATGATCCATAATGATGGTTAAATGATCCACGATGATGGTTAAATGATCCATAATGATGGTTAAAATGATCCATAATGATGATTAAATGATCCATAATGATGATTAAATTATCCATAATGATGGTTAAATGATCCATAGTGATGGTTAAATGATCCACAATGATGGTTAAATGATCCATAATGGTGGTTAAATGATCCATGATGATGGTTAAATGATCCATAATGATGGTTAAATGATCCATAATGATGGTTAAATGATCCATAATGATGGTTAAATGATCCATAATGATGGTTAAATGATCCATAATGATGGTTAAATGATGGTTAAATGATCCATAATGATGGTTAAATGATCCATAATGATGGTTAAATGATCCACGGTGATGGTTAAATGATCCATAATGATGGTTAAAATGATCCATAATGATGGTTAAATGATCCATAGTGATGGTCAATGATGGTTAATAATGGAGGTTTGAATGGGAACATCTGATATAGGCTTTAAGCCAGCAAAATATTCGCCATCGCGTTGATTTTTTGCCAATTTCAGAGGGATGATCTTTGAAGGGTTAATCAAGCAACATATGATAGGTAAATAAGGATACCCTCTGGTAATTTAACAGTTTGCTATTGAACATGGCCATTTATAGTGGATTTACCCATTAAAAATGGTGATGTTCCATAGTTTTTTGTATGTTTACCAGAGGGTATACCAGACAGTCAGTCCTCAGCATTTTTTGGGTATCGCATATCCCGATGCTGGGAGAAACGGCCTTGCGGCTGGCTTAGTTCGCTGGGGGAACTGGCCTCCAGTTCACGTGGCAATGGGAAATCCCGAATTTCCAGGCGAATTTCCTATAACTGGAGGTTTAGTTCGCTGGGAAAATCACTTGTAAATGACAGGAATTTCCAATTGCCATGAGAAAATTAACGAAGGGTTGTTGCTACTTGGTCCCAAGTTCTTGATGGCTGATATCAGTTTGATAATGCCAACCCACTAATAAATTACCAATCAAGAAGTAACTAAGAATTAGTTAATACCAAGATATACCAAGCATGTACATAAACCATGACTATATCAACCATTGATAAATCTACTATCGAAAAAAAAACATGAAACAACATTCAACTCAATTTAACATTAGCCATTCTAATGTCATGAATCGTTAATATATCATTATATAATATATCATTACCCTCCAGTAAATTAACATAGACCCTGGCAGATAGGGGTTGGAAGACTAGTTTCCATTAAAAATGGGTGATTTTCAGGGTCTATGTTTATTTACCAGAGGGTATATAGTATATCATTATATAATATATCAACCATTCAACTCAATTTCTCTGCAGGTTCCGGTCGCTGAGCGGACAGCCTTGCGCTTGGTGCCGCCGCTCACCAACCTGTCACAGGTACGGACCGGTACGGATGCACCCAATGGGAAGGACGTTGATGAAATAAACATCCCATTCATATCAAAAGTATTCAAACATGAGGTGTTTTTTGAATGAATAATCTATTTATGGATGAAATAAATATTTCTGGATTTGTTTAAGAAGGTGTTTTGAAAATCGCCGAAGGGTGGCTTATTGAAGCACTTCATGAGTACAAGTATGGTTTCTAGGTCAGTATTTTTCCCTGGAACTGGCGAGTTGTTGGATGATGGTAAATTGAATCACCAGAAAACATGAATCAAACATTACCATTACCATCAAACATTACCATTGGGGACGAACCATTAAAACCATGAATCAATTTACATAAAATTGATTTCAACCATGAATCAACCATTACCATTCTCTTGACTAACATAACTGGTTGGTGGTGACTGGAACCATGGAATTTGGATTGACTTTCCAGAAACAGTTGGGAATGTCATCATCCCAACTGACTTTCAGTCCATCATTTTTCAGAGGGGGAGTTGGCTCAAAACCACCAACCAGATAAACCTTGAGACTCACCCATTTTTTCGAAAGTCATCTTTCAAACCCGAAGTCATGGCGTCTCAGCTGAGGTCGGGGGAATCCCATTCATCGGTTTAAACATCGTCCCCTATTTTTTTCAGTGTGTGAGATGGGTTAATCGCAATTCTTGATGGTTTCTGGTGATTAAGTGCCTTGTTTGATGTTCAACCAGGGACTTAATGGTGTTCAATGATTCAATGAAGGTGGTGGTTTGACGGTTTCTGGTGATGTCCAATATGTTCAATGATTCAATGAATCAAATGAAATCCACTAAAATGGTTCAAGCGGCTGGCCGGTTGGTGATACAACCATCGAATATAGCGATTTCATCATCAAAAAACATCACGAACTGATACGAATTGCGATTTGCCCATTGAACCAGCAAAAATATGATTTAATAACTTTTCCCGGTGACTACTGTACCCAACATGGTGATATTAGACATCAAGAATTAGGGATCGCCAAGAGTTCAATGGACATTAATGGACATTTGAGATCTATAGTGGAAGTGTTTTGTAAAATTGGGCTTTTGTCAACGGTTACCCTCTGGTAAACAGTCCCAAATAACTATGGAAAGATCCACAATGCTATTCATGGGAAAAATCACTATTTCTATGGGGATTTTCCATAGAATGTGAGGCCCCCCAGTTATAAGTTGGTTTATTTTTACCCCAGTAACTATAGTTATTTGTGTACCATAAACCATCGTGAAATTGGAGTTATTTGCACCAACTGAACGCTATCGTGGCCGGGGGCCTCACTTATTGTAGTTATGTAGCAAACAAATTACCAGAGGGTAACCATCATTAACCATTGATATCCCATATGGATAGCATTAACCATCATTAACCATTGGGATGGTGATCAATCCTTAAGAAACTTATCGCAGGAATTAAGTTATGTCGCCCACCAATTCGAATCTGGATGTCCTATGGGATGTCCTGTGGCAATAGCTCCAGAGAAATTTCGTCCCCATAACGTTAGAAAAGTTGCGCAAGACAGCCCTAATCAAAGATACTAACAGTTACTAACATTATCTAATATTATCCCATATTATTCCATGATAAAATTTGTGCTTCATTGGTCTTGGATTGAAAATACTGACTCAATTCTGGCAGGTGATACGGGGGTCGGCCGCAAAAAAATGGTAGATGACAATGAGCATCATGTGCATATTCACTTCTTTTTCTGGTAAATCATAAGTGGCAAACTGGCAGGTCAAATCGCAATTTTTCCATGGTAAAAAACATTTGGTTGGTGGTTTGGAACATTAATTTTATTTTTCCATTCAGTTGGGAATGTCATCATCCCAAGTGACTAATTTTTTCAATATTTTTCAGAGGGGTATAGTATACCACGGTGGTTTCAAACATTTTTTATTTTCCATTTCATATACGGGATAATCCTTCCCATTGACGAACTCCATCATTTTTCAAGATGGTAGGTTTGCACCACCAACCAGAAATCCATTTAACATAGCTATGGTTAAAATGCCCCAGTCGAAATAGTTGATTTACCCATGAAAATAGCATGGTGATTTTTCAAGATGGTTATTGATATTGTTCAAGATTGTTATTGCACCACCAACCATAGAATTGGATGATGGGAAAATTTACCGGAAAGCCTGATCAATTTGATGGTAAAAACTATGGTTTCCTGTAGATTTTCCCTTAAACCAATCCAGTGAACCTTGATATTTTTCAAGATGGTTATTGCACCACCAACCAGTATATAGCTATGGAAAATCACTATTTTTAATGGGTAAATCCACTATTTCCATGGTGAAATTGCAGCACCAACCAGACATCGAAAATCTGCTGCAAGGTGGGGAGACCTGCCTCAGCACGGCGATCCACGACACCCACCAACGGCAAATCCGAAGGTCGCCGATTTTCCAGGGGACATCGTAGTGGTTTTCTGGTGGAAAATGGTAGTTTTCTGGTGGTTTTCTGGTGGAAAATGGTGCTTTTCTGGTGGAAAATTGTGGTTTTCTGGTGGTGGTTTTCTGGTGGAAAAGTTTTCTGGTGGTTTTCTGGTGGAAAATTGTGGTGGAAAATGGTGGAAAAGTTTTCTGGTGGGTGGTTTTCTGGTAGAAAATGGTGCTTTTCTGGTGGAAAATTGTGGTTTTCTGAAAATGGTGCTTTTCTGGTGGAAAATAGTGGTTTTCTGGTGGAAAATGGTGCTTTTCTGGTGGAAAATTGTGGCTTTCTGGTGGTTTTCTGGTGGAAAATGGTGCTTTTCTGGTGGAAAATGGTAGTTTTCTGGTGGTTTTCTGGTGGAAAATGGTGCTTTTCTGGTGGAAAATTGTGGTTTTCTGGTGGTTTTCTGGTGGAAAATGGTGGTTTTCTGGTGGAAAATGGTGGTTTTCTGGTGGAAAATGGTGGTTTTCTGGTGGAAAATTGTTGTTTTCTGGTGGTTTTCTGGTGGAAAATGGTGGTTTTCTGGTGGTTTTATGGTGGTTTTCTGGTGGAAAATGGTGGTTTTCTGATGATTTTTGCTCTCCAAGATTGGGGTTGAACCATCCAAAATTGGCATTTGCGGGGACTAAATTGGTGGGACTGACCTGATTGAAACATGTTGATTGAACCTTGATTTAAGCTGATTTCAGCAACGATGAACAATGTGGGGCAACCGGGGCATTTTAGTGTTGGGAATATGGTGTTTAGAGAGCCCTTCGGAGAAGTTCGGTTGTATCCATATTCCCAACCTTTAATGCGGAGCGGTTCGGAGTACTGGGATGACCAATTAATCATTAATCCTTGGAATCATCGAGGTGCTTTACGTTTTCCATTGAGAAATTTGACCATCTCCTGTTGCTTCAGAAACCTTCACCAGCGGGGTTGATCTCTATGCCCCATCCAAACACATGGAGGGCGAGGGCAAAATGTGACAAGATGTGTCCTTTTTTGAATGACTGAACATTGTTGTCCCACAACATTGGCGAACACAAAACTCTCCAATCACTTGCGAGTCCTGAGGATCAACAATTTTATGCGGAGTTGCGCATCATCTTTATGTGGGCGGTACATGGTGATAACATGCTGACGCCCTGTCATTACATTTGAACTTGAACCTCACTCAATTACTTCCTTCTTCTTGTCATGATTTGACATTTTTTGACTAGTTCGCCCCCATGACCACTGCTAGACATGCTGCTAAAATCAGAATATTTACGTACTAATTATCACCTGTACGCCAAAACCACCATCTCAATTCTCTGAAACCATCACTGGTTGGTGGTTTGGAACCATGGAATTTGGATTGACTTTCCATATTCTTGGGAATGTCATAAGCCCAACTGTTACTCACTCAGTCCATGATTTTTCAGAGGGGTAGGTCAACCACCAGATCATGTCACACCTGAGGCGGGCTGCAGAATGCCCTGGTGGGCGTGGAGGAACGACTGAACGCCCAGATTTCCCGTGTGCAGCACCAGGCGACTCCGACGCGACCGACGTCAGCCCACATTTTTTGTAGGGACCAACGTCTGGGGATATGTGAAAAAATCACCCTAGTACTACATGTATTGACCTCCCAATTTAGCCGCCATGATCATCAAATAAATCCATATCATATCATTATGATACCCTCTGGTAAACTAACAGAACTATGGAACATCACCATGCTATCAATGGGTAAATCCACTATAAATGGCCATTTTCAATAGCAAACTGTTAAATTACCAGAGGGCACAAATAAACTGTTTGAATCATGATCATCATCTTTGTAGGTTAAACTATCCATGATCTCCCAAAAATTACCATCAAGTCAGCCTGATGTCCTCATGGCACTGTAACTGGTCGTCGGATTTCACATGGCACTGCGACATCCCCATGAAAAATGGAGGATTTACTATCTGGTTATGACTAACATAGCCATGGTATAGATGGCCCATAGACATAGATGGTTTACCTATTAATAGCATGATGGATCTTTCCATGGCTATGTTAGTCATAACCAGAGGGTAATGGGAAAAACCCACTTTCTACATGGGAAAAACCTTCCATTGCCATGTTTGATTACCGGAGGATAGGTTACCCTCTGGTAAACAGTCCCAAAAAACGATGGAAAGATCCACCATGCTATTTTCATGGGTAAATCAACTATTTCTATGGCAATTTCCAAGAGCAAACTGCAACAAATTATCAGAGGGTAATATCCCCATGTTTGCCCATTAAATATCCACATTTTGGCCCATTATCTCGCGGTCCGTAAGTTGATATCCCTTCATGAAACAGTGTGTTGCATCAGCAAATGCTATGGAAAATGGCCCATGTGTAAATGATGTACCTATCAAAAACGATGATTTTCCACAGCTATGTTAGTTTCCTGGAGGGTAAATCTCATTCAATCACCATTAAATTTCAATAAATCACCATAAAATCCTAATTTTTTGCACATCAAATCCACCATTTTTTCTTGCTTCACATTCCCCTTGGGGACTCCATTTGAGTCTCACTGCAGGGGGAGCGCTTGCGCGAAGTGGCCTTGAGTCGAATGGAGGTGGAGATCTGCTGCGAAAATGGGACGACGATTGGTATTTACTAACCATAACTGGTGGTTTCAAACACTTTTGCCATTAATTGGTATTAATTGGCATTAATTGGCATATTCCATAATTGGCATTAATTGGTATTTTCTAACCTTTTGTATTTTTCATAACTTGGTAATTATCACCAGGGGAAAAGGCACAAAGAATCGAAATATAGCTGTTGTTGTAATATCAATGGGGTGTTAATTATGGAATATCACCAGCTATAATTATGGAATACCAATGGAATATCTATATACCCTCTGGTTATTTAACATAGCCATGGTATAGATGGCCCATAGAAATAGATGGTTTACCTATTAAACATGGTGAACATTTTTTATTTTTCCATTGGTCTAAACCATGGTATCTGGTTGAAACCAGCAATTGTTTAAAATTTAATAGTAAAAATATATAATGGCTAGTAAATAACCATTGGTATCTGGTTGGTGGTTTGGAACCATGGAATTTTTAATGTTCCCCAATAGTTGGGATGATGATCCAATCTGACTAATATTTTTCAGAACCACCAACCAGATAATGTCAACTACCCTCTCGTAAATTAACATAGACCCTGAAAATAGCCTAGTTTTAATGGAAACTAATCTTCCAACCCCTATCTGCCAGGGTCTATGTTAATTTACCAGAGGGTATGTTAAATAATAATGTTACAAATAATGGCTAGTAAATGACCATTGGTATTAATTGGTATTTACTAACCATAATTTTCACCATTGGCTGACCATATATACTATAATGGTATTATCATATGGTTAGTTAATATCAACAATAGTATAATACTATAATTAATGTTTTCAGTATGGCTATTTACCAGGAATTTATTAATAACTATAGTATAAATATATGTTTATGGTTATAGTGGATATAGTATATCACAACCATATATTGACCAACTATACTTGGGAAGGTGTATGCACTATAGTGTTAACATGTATTAACTAGCCATAATGAAAATACTATAATATATAATAACTGAACCATAACCATATATGAACTAACTATAAACAGGTACGATATTCACGGCTATAACGTTAACCACCAATTGATGACAACTAACCATAAACAACTGTAGTGGAATATGAGAGTTGGTATGTTACCATTTTTGAGTTATAACATTTGCTGACCACACATAGAAACTAACCATAATACTGGTGATGACAATGGTGAGCATTGTGTTTCAATGCATATGTAGAATAATGAGATGAATAATGATAATCGATCTATTGACATAAACTAACCATATTGGGATTATTGACCATTATTATTATCTTCGCATTAATATGATCATCTATCTATTGCTAGTAATAATAACCCCATTATGATGATCATAATGATACATTAATATGATTCTCACATCATTTATTGCCATTATCTTCCCATTGATATAATAATGATCTATCCCATATCCCATAATGATCATTATTGGGATTATTTTGATAATGAGATGAATAATGATTGCTAATAATCTAACAATAGTCCCATTATAATAATTACTATAGATTATAATCACAATATTACTATATGTATTATTAATTACCATTATTATAGATTATAATGGATTACTATTCCATTATTATTATCCATGATTATTATCCATGATTATTATCCATTATGACTATCCCTTATTATTGATCATTATTATTGACTATTATTATCATCGTCCCATATCATCTATTAAGATTAATGACCATTAATGGGACTATAAGAGTTATAATCTATAATAATAATAATGAAGATCCCATTCATAATGGTAATTCACGATCTTCTATATTCATGATCTATAATGATAATAATGATCAAAAACTATTATGAAGATCATGAACAGTTAGACGATTATCATACCCCCAAAAAATTCCACTCCATTATCAGGACCCCCGGGGGTCCGCCAAAACCATTTTTTTGGACAGCCTAAGTGCCTGCAAAGATATGCTCAATGCAGGTTCCTGATTTTGGAGAGGGGACCTTTTGTAATTGGCTGAAACTGTAGGTTCCTGATTTTGTAGAGGTTTTGTGGGTTTGTCAATTTTCAAATACACATTATGTTGATTTTGCAGGTTTCCCATTTTGTAGAGAAAAATGGTGGAACATGTGTTTTCGACTTGTTTGAGGGCTTTCTTTGTTCGAAGTAGCCATTCTGCTTACATGTGTGCTCATGCCAGGTTCCCCATTTTGTAGAGGCCAGCGGTTGTGAAAATCACAAGAGTGCACCAAAAAAAAGGGGGTTGGGTACCCTGATTTTGTAGAGAAGATGCCTTGCTACATTTGTGGCAGGTTCCTGATTTTGTAGAGGTCTGGGGCCCCAAAAGTCAGGTTTGGCTCTACAAAATGGGGACACCCAACCCCCCCTCAGGTCATTTTTTGGGAGATCAGATTATATTGATTTTACAAAAACTGGAAATGTGGAACAGGAATTGCCTCTACAAAATGGATTTTTGTACATTTCAGGGTTTTCAGGTGAGACGGGGAGACCAAGGTTCTTTCACATCATCCCTCTACAAAATGGACCTTTGTATTTTTGACGGTTTTCTTTCTTCCAAGTAGCAATTCTGCTTAAATGTTTGCTCATGCCAGGTTCCCCACTCTGTAGGGGCCAGTGTTTCTGAAAATCAAAAGAGTGCACCAAAAAACAGGGGGTTGGGTGCCCTGATTTTGTAGAGAAAACCCCTAGATTTGTGGCAGGTTCCTCATTCTGTAGAGGTCCGTCAAGCCATTTTTTTGACAGCCTAAGTGCCTGCAAGGGTGTGCAAGGACAGGTTCCTGATTTTGTAGTGGGAGCATTTTGATGCATGTTGTAGATAGCTGAAACTGTAGGTTCCTCATTCTGTAGAGGGTTTGGGGTTTGTCAACATTCATGAGCATAAATATTTACAAATTATATTGATTTTACAAAATCTGGAAATGTGGAACAGGAATTGCCTCTACAAAATGGATTTTTGTACATTTCAAGGTTTTCAGGTGAGACGGGGAGACCAAGGTTCTTTCACATCATCCCTCTACAAAATGGACCTTTGTATTTTTGACGGTTTTCTTTCTTCCAAGTAGCAATTCTGCTTAAATGTTTGCTCATGCCAGGTTCCCCACTCTGTAGGGGCCAGTGTTTCTGAAAATCATAAGAGTGCACCAAAAAACAGGGGGTTGGGTGCCCTGATTTTGTAGAGAAAACACCTAGATTTGTGGCAGGTTCCTCATTCTGTAGAGGTCCGTCAAGCCATTTTTTTGACAGCCTAAGTGCCTGCAAGGGTGTGCAAGGACAGGTTCCTGATTTTGTAGTGGGAGCATTTTGATGCATGTTGTAGATGGCTGAAACTGTAGGTTCCTCATTCTGTAGAGGTTTTGGGGTTTGTCAACATTCATGAGCATAAATATTGACAAATTATATTGATTTTACAAAATCTGGAATGTGGAACAGAAATTGCCTCTACAAAATGGATTTTTGTACATTTCAGGGTTTTCAGGTGAGACGGGGAGACCAAGGCTCTTTCACATCATCCCTCTACAAAATGGACTTTTGCATTTGCGAAGGCTTTCTTTGTTCGAAGTAGCCATTCTGCTTACATGTGTGCTCATGCCAGGTTCCCCATTTTGTAGAGGCCAGCGGTTGTGAAAATCACAAGAGTGCACCAAAAAAAAGGGGGTTGGGTACCCTGATTTTGTAGAGAAGATGCCTTGCTACATTTGTGGCAGGTTCCTGATTTTGTAGAGGTCTGGGGCCCCAAAAGTCAGGTTTGGCTCTACAAAATGGGGACACCCAACCCCCCAGGTCATTTTTTGGGGGGATCGATTATCTATGATGATAATAGATTATTAATCTATCATCGTCGTCCTATAGTTACGCGCAACTCCTGGGTTTAGGGAATATTAAACTCCCACCCTCGTTAAACTTCTACATTCATTAAGGGTTTAATTCTCCCAGATCTTCAATAAGGGTTTAATTCTCCCACCCCCGTTAAACTTCTACATTCATTGAAGATCTCCAATAAGGGTTTAATTCTCCCACCCCCGTTAAACTTCTACATTCATTGAAGATCTTCGATAAGGGTTTAATTCTCCCACCCCCGTTAAACTTCTACATTCATTGAAGATCTTCAATAAGGGTTTAATTCTCCCACCCCCGTTAAACTTCTACATTCATTGAAGATCTTCAATAAGGGTTTAATTCTCCCACCCCCGTTAAACTTCTACATTCATTGAAGATCTTCGATAAGGGTTTAATTCTCCCACCCCCGTTAAACTTCTACATTCATTGAAGATCTTCAATAAGGGTTTAATTCTCCCACCCCCGTTAAACTTCTACATTCATTGAAGATCTTCCAATAAGGGTTTAATTCTCCCACCCCCGTTAAACTTCTACATTCATTGAAGATCTTCAATAAGGGTTTAATTCTCCCACCCCCGTTAAACTTCTACATTCATTGAAGATCTTCAATAAGGGTTTAATTCTCCCACCCCCGTTAAACTTCTACATTCATTGAAGATCTTCGATAAGGGTTTAATTCTCCCACCCCCGTTAAACTTCTACATTCATTGAAGATCTCCAATAAGGGTTTAATTCTCCCACCCCCGTTAAACTTCTACATTCATTGGAGATCGTCAATAAGGGTTTGATGATGTTGATGATGATGATGAACATGATGTTGATGTTGATGTTGATGATGATGATGATGATGATGATGCGTCGCCCGTCGTCATTGCGGGTCCGGGCAAAACCCAGGCATTTGCCGTATAGTTATAATCACCATTAATGACCATTAATGGGACTATAATAGTTATAATCTATTAATTATAGTAATGATCATTTATATATATATAGATACTATAGTCCCATCAAGCATTATCCATGATTATTATTCATTATAATGATCTATATTATCTGACATCATTAATTAATCATTATTATTCATTTTTCATTATGATTATTATTCATTATTACTATAGATACTATAGATGATTATTGAGTATTATCTACATAGATACTATAGTGCCATATATTCATTATCATTGACCATTTAATCTATTGTAGTCCCAAAAAATGATCTCCCAGCGAGGCCAAAGTGGGTGCGGTGGAGGCCTTGCAGCCCAAGGTGGACCGCCGCATGGCGGAGCTCTCCGGCAGTGTCCGGGGCCCCCGCGGTGGGTGTTACTAAACCGCCGTGGTTAAAACGTCGGAAAAACACGGGGGAAACGACCAAAATGCGGGTTGAACACCATGAAAACTGCCATAAAACATGGTGGTTGCTTCGTATTTCTTCAAAAAGATGGGTCATAGATGACTTTGATATGGAAAATCAAGACTTTCGTGGTTTTGTTTGAAATCCTTTTGGCTTGACCACCAATTGAAAGATGCTTTGATGAAGTCTCGAACGGTTTGGTCATGAATTCTGTGAATGAAGCGCGTCTTGTAAGAGCTATTTTGGACCTGTATCTGGCACTTTTTTGAGGACATTTGGTCTCAAAAAGGGCAAGCATCGGTCATTTAAAAAGCCGCCGTTCGCCATGGCAACCATGAACTTCCATGCAGAACTGCTGAACGGCCGTCGGATCGCTATCTCCATCCCTTTGGACATGACCATCAGAGAGTTGAAGGAAGAACTGAAGGTGTGGCGGGCAGTGGCCGTTTTTGGGCTTGTTTGTTTTTTGGGCGGAAAAGAAAGATTAAAAAAATGGTTTCAGAAGGGTTTCGATAACTGTTATTTATATTGGATATATCTCCGGTCCGGGAACAGAGCTAGAACTTGGGCCCCCCATAACTTCCTGCAGTTTTTTGAGGGACCATCCTGGCCGCCCACGCAGGATTCCCAGGGCACGGCGGACGAACACATTCGAAAATTCTGCGCTGTGGAGAATTGGCTTTACTTTTAGTGATTTTTAGTGATTATGACTATTGGAGGAGTACCACCCTAATTATGGAATACCACCAGCTATAATTATGGAATACCAATGGAATATCAATGATTTTTTGTTCCTTCCCAAGTTTTTTTTTTTGAGGGGGGTGGCTTAACTTAAGCAACTGCAAGGATATTCTCATTGAGGGAAGCGCTGAACGATCGGCAATAGTGTCAGAGATTCTCCCCCTTCAGAGCGAATGTGCAGGGAGAACCAGGCCGAATCTCCCACTAGCTATGCACTAGCTATGGCGTTCTTTTCCGAATTCGATTCACATGAGAGTTTGTGAATCATTCTGAAATTTGGATAAATTTGGTATGTACCTATTTGTATTGTAGGTATCCAGCAACCATTATTCCCTTTGTTTGTTGGGCATTCCTATGTCCATTCCAAAGGTTTCGCCTTCGCAAGTCGTGCTAAAGCCGAGTTTCTCCGCCGCCGAGAAACCAGCCCAAGATGATGATCCCATTCAGTTGATTAAGTCTGATTAATGATACTATTCTCAAATCTTTAAGGGGGTTGAAGTCGGTTAAAGTCACTAGCAACTCGAACATGCCGCGCACCACCTGCAGGTCGTGTTCAGAATACCACCTCCCATTCTGTGTTCCATGAAGGAGCTCGCGGGTTGCAATGTGGAGGACTTGCGTTACGTAGGGGTTCCCTACCCCGAAAGAGAGATTCCGCCCTGTGGCTTTACAGGTTGCCATGCCCTGTTGCTTGTTGATATTGCGGACTCGGTGACTCGACTTGGGCCCTCAGCCTTTGAGGACTGCAGATCTTTGACAAAACTTGCCATCCCCCCCTCAGTAACAGGGAGACCGCATTCGTGGGTTGCAGCTCTTTGTCCAGTTTGGACATACCAAACAGTGTGACTGAAATTGGGGGGTGCCTTTTTCGGCTGCAGCTCTTTGACAAGTTTGACCGTCCCAGAGTCTGTGACATGCATAAAGGATTGCGCCTTTGGCGAATGCAGCGCTTTGAGGAGTTTGACAATTCCTGCCAGTGTGACATCTATTGGAAAGTATGCCTTTGCTGGCTGCAGCTCTTTGACCAGGTTGGACATCCCCAACTCAGTGACAGAAATCGGAGAGCACGCTTTTGATGGCTGCAGTTCTTTGACAAGTTTGACTATCCCTGAGACAGTGAGGAAGATCGGGCGGCATGCCTTTGATGGTTGTATTTCTTTGACAAACCTGCAGCTTCCAAAATCTTTTGGAGGTGCAGGCGCCTCGCAAAATGCGCGTTTTCCAGCCAAGAGACGTCGCACAGGAGGATTTTCTTTGACAAAAGTGGAAGATGCAGCATGGGAATGGGTTGGGAATGGGTTGCATCATGTTACATCCAGACCCCCTAAAGTTGGATGGTTGCTTTGGCATTGCATGGCACATGATGGCATTTTATCTGTTGCTCTTTCTTTTCTTTACAGCTTCAATGGTTCTGTTGTGCGAGAACTCTCTGGAGCTCAATGCGGCTGCAATTCCTGCCATATCCTGCCATGACAGATGCTGGCAAACTTGAAGTTGGCAACTGAAATCCCCATGGCTCCCATTTTCGTTGATGTTTTCTTCAGAAGAACTATGGTTTCCCGTTGCGTGCGCAATTTGTCCATGCTATCCACACCTATCCACCGACTTGGTATATGATGATGTGGATGACGGGGATTTTGGGGCCAGGGTACACCTCAGAAAGATGGGAAGACGACTTCGTTTTAACCGCAAGAATGATGCTTAAATGGTGGTAAAAGAAAACTAAGGATATCTAAGGATTACTAATTTTGTGAATTGTTTCTAATTACCCTGATCCATAGCCTTTTGGTCACCTTTGGTTTTAGGGGTTAGTTTTTTTTCCCGGGATGGACTTGTTTTTTTCAGAAATGATGTGGAACTGGATCTTGCTCTGTGGACAAACTTGATTTGCTTTAAGGGCATTGGGGTGCCAAGATCAGACCTTTTGATCGTAGCTCCAGATTGCCGCCGTTTTTTCCCCGCCAAGCTGCGGGATTCAGCCTGTGGCCATTGGCCTTTCGTGACGACGCCATGGCCATGAAAGTCACTGCAGAACTGATGAGTGGCGAGGTGATCGCCTTAGACGTGCCGTCAGAGATGAAAATCAAAGAGCTGAAGGAGGAACTGGAGGCTGCGGGTACTGGTTGGGACCAACAAAAAAAGATGTTTCCTGAAGTTTCGCTTAAGAGGGTGGTACTCGTGTCCTGTATGTAGTATTATGTAGTGGTATGTTTCAAGCTAGTTCTAGGACATGAGGAAACGGGGGGAAACAGTTCACATACAGTCTGACCTTGCTATGATGCCCAGGCTTTCAATCCATTAGAGGACGACGTCGCCAGGCTTTTCAGCACTGCGAGTATCATCGTTGGTGGGGAACAGCTGACTGATCCCGAGACGACAGTCTCAGAGACTCTTCCTCTGGATGGTGCCCATGTGCAGGTGGAGAAAAGTGACGTTTTTGTTGGGCCGCAGCTTCACTTGCCTTTATAAATCACTGTTCCGCAGAGTAATTTACTGGATTATTCCTGTTTGTTGGTTTCAAATTTTCCACCTTACCCGCGATGATCCCAGTTAAGTCATATCTTGAAGGAGGGGGATGAAACAACCCACCACTAAATAATTCATGCCGCGCGCACCCTACAGGTTGTGTTCGTCTCCATACCGGCCATTGTGTGTTCCAGCCTGCGGCAATCTGTTTGCAGTGTGAAGGAGTTGCATGTCATATGCATTCCTCCTACAGGAACATTGATTTGGCCACACGCCTTTCAGGGATGCCATTCCTTGTTGCGGCTTTTGATCCCGGACACCATGGCTCAAATCGGGGACTTTGCCTTCGAAGGCTGCAGCTCTTTGCAGAAGCTCTGCATTTTGGGATCTTCTATGATTAGGATCGGGAATCATGCCTTTGGCGGCTGCAGCTCTGTGACGAGGTTGGCCTTGCCTGACTCCGTGACACAGATTGGGGGGGGCGCCTTTTTCCGCTGCAGCTCTCTGACAACTTTGACCATCCCAGAGTCTGTGACATGCATAAAGGATAGCACCTTTGGCGGCTGCAGCTCTTTGAGGAGTTTGACAATTCCTGCCAGTGTGACGTCTATTGGAAACCATGCCTTTGCTGGTTGTAGCTCTTTGTCCAGTTTGGACATACCAAACGGTGTGGCTGAGATTGGGTACAACGCCTTTTTCGGCTGCAGCTCTCTGACAAGTTTGACCGTCCCAGAGTCTGTGACATGCATAAAGGATGGCACCTTTGGCGAATGCAGCGCTTTGAGGAGTTTGACAATTCCTGCCAGTGTGACGTCCATTGGAAACCATGCCTTTGCTGGTTGCAGCTCTTTGATCAGGTTGGACATACCAAACGGTGTGGCTGAGATTGGGTACAACGCCTTTTTCGGCTGCAGCTCTCTGACAACTTTGACCATCCCAGAGTCTGTGACATGCATAAAGGCCGGCTGCATCTCTTTGACCAGGTTGGACGTCCCCAACGCAGTGACAGAAATCGGAGTGAATGCGTTTCATGGTTGCAGTTCTTTGACAAGTTTGACCATCCCTGAGACAGTGAGGGAAATCGGGTCAAATGACAAGAAGAGACGTCCCACTCGAAGAGGAAGAGGTGGAAGACGCAGCCGTGCTGTGAATGAGGTGGAAGACGCAGCCGTACTGTGAATGTGTTGGAAAATGATGGAACCGAAAACCTTAGAGGTGGATGGTTTTTACCTCAACATGCATGACCTGGGCAGAGCACACGGTGAAGCTACATGAAGCAAACATTCCTGCCTAAAATTCTGTAGAGTATCCCGGCACACCTGTTGATAAACAGTTGCCAACTATGGGGGTAACTTGGTGAATGTTTGCCATTTTTTCTGGTTGATGGGCGCCGCACCCACACGTTGGCCAACCTCATCCAATCTCATGGAGCCCAAATTTCTGTTCTTCCTGGCTAGATCCCTTCCAGACCTTTCCATAAAATCTAACCTGGCAACCGATCCCCCATGGATTGTTCGTTGTCGGGGTTCCCTGTTTCAGGTTTGGCTACCAAAGGGCCTTAATTTGGTAGGTCTCCATTCATCGCCGAGGTCAAGGGGCTGAGCGATGAGATGCAGTCACAGCGGGGCAGCCTGTGGTGATTGATGAAGTGATAACTGACCCCACAAAGATCTGCCATACCCCTTTAGGCACGCCTGTAATTGTATTTGTTTATTCTGCTGCAGGTCTGTGAATTAGCAGTCTTTCGTTGATTCTTTGGTTCGGCCGGGGATCAGATTCCCACAAAACTTCGCCTCAACTTGGATCTTTCGTTTTTTTCGGGTAACATCCCACAATGTCCCACGAGAATGTGCCTTTAAGCAGCCGAAATCCTATACTTTAACGCTTTTAACCAGCCATGAATTTGTCCCGCAAATAGGGGTGACTTGAGCAACAGCAGGGTGATGCTCATCTCATAGGGTCCTGCGTTACGTGGATGAAACCGCGGTCTTGTTATGGTATGTTGCGGCCCCAGGAATATTCAGGTCTAAAGGAAAGGTTTAAGAGGGAAAACATTTTTTTGGTTTTACAAACATATGTACCCTCCGGTAATCAGTCACATGGCTTGCCGGAAATTTTCCATAGAGTCCGATGATTTTCCCAGCTGCAAACTTCCAGCCTGTTGGATTCCCCAGCCAGCCAGGTTTCATTACCAGCCTGTTGGCATCCCGACAGGTTGAGACGGGTGGACCAGATCGATAGCAAGCTTTGGGATTGGCGGCATCAGTTGGAGGAGGAGCTTCGTTCGCGGCTGGTGGAGGTGGCGCCTGAATAGCGTTTGAAGACATTGCTGTTGGTGGGTTAGCAAACTGGGACTCAACCACCAAAAAGGGAGCCCAACCAACAAGAACATGAAAACAGGATTTAGTTAACCATCAAAATTGGGGTTTAACTAGCTAAGAATTTCAGTAACCTTGGCGTTGGTTGATTGCTTTTGATTCCGACATTTTTAGGCGGGGATTATAACGTTGTTGTGGGATGTTGTGGGCATAACGAAGGGGTATATTGGGAATATAGCCTTGCATAATGAGACATAAAACAAACAAATTGATGGTAATATTCGCGAACTACCAATAATCACCGCCTGTGCCACAGGTGGAACAGTCACTGCAGCAACTGGGATCCGCACAACGCGTGGCCAAAGCGGCAGCCGAAGACGCGGTGGGGGTCCCAATGAATTTTTCCCAAGGTTTGCCCCAAAAATGGTTGCCAGAAATAGTTAATAGTAGTTAATAGTGGTCAATGATGATTGATAATGGTTATGATGAGATATTCAATGATTCAAAAAAGATATTTAATAGGAAATTTGGGATCCGACCAGAGAGCGTGCAGTTTGTCGACCACCATCCATCAAATTTAGCCTGATCCCCAGAGCCAAAATGAAATCATTTTAATATTCAAGAAACCTCATGAGTTCCAAAGTTCCGAAGTAAATGTTCGATCATCATAGTATTTACCAACTTCATGATCCTCCAAAAAAGTATTTACCATGGGCTCTCTAGATCGACCGTCCCATCCGAGGCCAAAAAGTTGAACATGCGACTGCTGAGGCAGCTGGGGACAGTTGGTTGATGATTGCAGGGGGTTGACTGCCTTTTTAGTATAATATACATATATAAATATGCACATATATATATATATACACATATGTATATAAATATATACATATTTATTTACATATATTGATACGTGTCTATATATATATATAAACATATGCTTATACGTATATATATATATATAGATAAATACACATATATTGACATACGTATATAAATATATATATATACATATTTATATATAGACATTTGTATATGTGTAAATAGTTGTGTACACATATATATATATATACATTTAGATAGATATATATATATATATACATATGTATATATATACATATGTATATATATATATACATTTAGATATATATATATATATACATAGATAACCACATGATATCATTCGAAATTACGCACAAATTGAACACGATCATGATCAAGTAATAGGGGGCATCCACATTAGCCAACTTTTGTTTTTACGAGTTTTCCATTGTTGGCTGTTGATTTTGTTGCATCCCAAGCTCAGAAATATTAATCCGCCCCCCAGTAAAAAGACAAAATGAACACATCCACCACGTGGTTCTTGAGAGAACATGGAGAAACTAGCCAAAAATCCCAGGCGTTCTGGGTTGTGCAGGTGTGATTGCTTAAGGCCGCCCGGCACAGGTTATTGTGGTGTTTTGTGTGTACTGCGTGCCTTCCTGTTTGCCATCTTGGTGGCTCTCTGTTTTCTTCCATTGTCTCTAGACATGGGATACTTTGGACGGCAGCATGTTTTTTCCCCCTTGGAAGAATATGTTTTTCCAGTTGTACGTGATGTTTTCCATTTAAAAAAACCGTTTCCAGATGCGTCTTGTTTGAGTGGGATCTAGCTAATTTCAAGGATTGGAAGTGGCACACTGCATTTCAGCTATACCAAATGTAGATCTGTCCGCAAGATGGTAAACCTCAAATCCATCTGCGCCATGTGCCGCGCCATCCCGAAAGACTGGCAGGGCCATCCCCATGTACCAGTCATGATGCGATTTCCATTATCCCAGGGGTTTTACTTGGATTGTTTCGTCCACACTGCTGATGGGTTTTATCAGGTTTTAACTGCCCAAAACCCGTAATATCTACTGTGATTGATGGTTCTTTCTACTGCTCTATCATTTTGAATCGTGGTCCCAGTTTTGGTTATTACCGGCATTTACAGGCTATTAGCACCAAAACACCATCATTGGTGAAATCCAAAAATCTGCCGTGTCACCCTGGACGGAGGTTGGAGGGGCTTGCAGAGGAACACATGGGAGACTTTTTGGGCGAACCTCCACGCGATTTTTCTAGGGGTTGGAGCAACACTAGCCTGGGGAATGTGGGAGATTTAAAATGAATTTCGCCAACAATGGCCTGTTTAATTAGATACACATGAAGGTTGAGTCAGAAAGATGAGGGATAATCAAGAAACATGGGTTAATCAGCAAATAAGACGTATCAACCCCAGTTTGGGTGGCATATGAGTGAATTAAGCCACCCGAAATGATGTTGATCAACCAAAAGAGGATTAATGATTTGCTGTTGCTAGGATGGAACGCAACATACAGCAGACACTCGTGACATTTCACACAGTTTGGCTGTTTTGGCATGTGAATCAGCCCTTTTTGGGGGGGTAATAGAGGTTTATCACATGATATCAGATGTTCCAGTACCATGTATGGTGGTAAATCACTGCTTTTTCCCAGAAAGATGTACACTTGCCAACAGTCTTTTCCGAAAAAGGTTGATATGCTCATTCTCATTCTTTATAGACTGATGATCAAATCCATTGTGGTGGGTCGAACCCCCCATTTTCATTTGTTGGCAAAATCACCCTTTTTGTGGTTAAGTTTCCATGTGTATGGGTTCAAACCGAACTTTGGTTAATAATAACCACCATTCAATTTGGTTTCAATCCAAGTTTCCCATGTGTTCTCCAGGTTTTGCTGATACCCCTCATCAAAGAAACATCGGGTTCCAACCAGCTCAACCAGCTCCAAGCCGGATCTCAGCGGAATCTCGGAATGTCAGGATACCAATGGAAGCCTCGCTCAGTTGAATCTTCGCTTGGAGGAGCTTGAGGACCTTCGATCGGGGGTCGCGGCTTGGGATATCTTGGGATCCGGCTTTTTGGGGATGGTAAAGCTATATGTCATACACCAGCCTAATATGGATTGATGGTTGGAATTTCACCCATCTGGATTGATGGTAAGTCATTGAGATTAATTGAGATTGGAACAAACTGACCTTCATTCCCTCACTATTCCGACCTCTGAGATCCGGATTTGAAGGAAAGCCATGGGCTGCAACATGTCCATCATGACGAAGAGATCTACGCCCACGTGGAAAAGATCCGGGTCCGCGAGGTCGATCAATTTGATCACGGCCAAACCCTGTTCTCCCGAAGCCTGGAGTCATGATTAGATTGTGGGGAATCATTCACTGGAATCAATGGCATTAATTCAAGTTAGTGAAATATTGTATAGTTATATATAACTTACCCAGAAGATTGGGATGCTTAAGATTTGTTTACCAACCAAACATTGGGGAAAAGACCAGTGATAAGACTATGAATCATATGTGAATACTGTGAAGATTTCAAAATTGGGACACACCATCCAAACAGCAGCATGTGTTGTGTTGCAAAGCTGAGTCAGTTGATGTCATAATTGGGTTTGTCCACAAATAAGGCACCCCATTCCATTCCATGCTTGATCATCATGCTTCCGCGATGGTTGGTTTATGTTGGTTTTATATGCCCGTTTTATCCAAATGGCTGATTCCACTTGATGGTTCTCTTGCCAATCACCCATTTGAAATTGCTAGCTGTTTTTTCAACTGATATACCCTATTCTTAGTCTTCTTGAACACATGAAACGCAACCATTGGAGATGGATCCACACCTATGAATCATCTGACTGGTTGGATGAATAGCCCATGAACCCCAACGATTTTGATATGAACTGAGTTGACAGTTTTGTTTTGACCATGTCATATCGCCATGTTTCTTGATAAATTATAGTGACCTCATTGTAATGATGGTTTATAAATGTTTCTACGGGAATTCATATCGCCGTATTTCAGTAAAATATTGCAACCCATATAGTAGCCACTATAAACCAGGATTAGCCAGTATTAACCACTATTAATCACTATAAAACAGCTCAATGAATCATTGGAAAATTTCCACAGATCGGTGCAGGCAGAGTGGCAGCTTCAGCAGACGACTTTGGAGGAGAGATTCCTGGAGCATAGCCTCTCAACACAGGCGCCGGATTTGTTTTTTTGATTAAGCCACTTGGATATGAACAAGATGCAGCCCGCGAACCCGAATGCTCACACGTATGTTAATGGTACAGATGTCGAAACACATATGCAGTCACGCAGAACACTAGTCTGCAATAGTTTATTTGAACAGTCTTGTGCATATTTCCCCTGTTGCCAGTCTGCAATGTGGAGTGGAAACTGTAGAGTGTGGAGTGTAAAGTGTAGAGTGTGGAGTGTGGAGTGTGGAGTGTAAAGTAAGGGGTGTGGAGTGTAAAGTGTGGAGTGGGGAGTGTAGAGAGTGTAAAGTGTAGAGTGTGGAGTGTGAAGTGTGGAGTGGGGAGTGTAGAGTGTGTAAAGTGTAGAGTGTGGAGTGTGGAGTGGAAAGTGTAAAATGTAGAGTGTAAAGTGTAGAGTGTGTAGTGTGGAGTGTAAAGTGTAGAGTGTGGAGTGTGGAGTGTAGAGTGTGGAGTGTGGAGTGAGGAGTGTAAAGTGTAAAGTGTAAAGTGTGGAGTGCAAAGTGTAGAGTGTGGAGTGTAGAGTGTGGAGTGGAAAGTGTAGAGTGTGGAGTGTGGAGTGTGGAGTGTAAAGTGCAGAGTGTGGAGTGTAGAGTGTAAAGTGTAGAGTGTACAGTGTAGAGTGTAAAGTGTGGAGTGTAAAGTGTAGAGTGTGGAGTGTAGAGTGTGCAGTGAGGAGTGTAAAGTGTAAAGTATGGAGTGTAAAATGTGAAGTGTGGAGTGGGAAGTGGAGAGTATGTAAAGTGTAGAGTGTGGAGTGTGGAGTGTAGAGTGCAAAGTGTAGAGTGTAAAGTGGAAAGTGTGGAGTGTGGCGTGAGGAGTGTGGTGTGTGTAGAGTGTAGAGTGTGGTGGAGTGTGGCGTGTAAAGTGAGGAGTGTGGAGTGTAAAGTGTGGAGTGTGGAGTGTGCAGTGGGTAAAGTGTAGAGTGTGGAGTGTGGAGTGTAAAGTGTAGAGTGTGGAGGGCGGAGCTGGGATTACTTCAGTCGTGAGTAACTGCTTTAAAACTGACTTGATAATGGACCATCACACAGTTACCAACTACTGAACTAATCGAAAGGCCCATCTAAGTGATGTTTTGTGGTTTTGGTGATTTTTTGTGTATTTTGCTTGGACAAATTAGCTTATTTTAGGGGGTTGTTGTGTGATTCTTTTGGTGATTCTGTGCTGATGATCCTCCCATTGAACGGCCGGGAGAACCCAGAAACCACGCCATATCCTGAAGGACTGGTTACATACCCAAGTTTGGGTTGTGATAAACTTCGTTCCTGAGGAGTTTGTATAATTTTATATACCCTTCTGATTGTTGGTGATGTGCCATTTCTGTTGTTTCTATTAGTTTCTATGATTGTATTCCCATTCCGTTTTGTCAACGGCCCAGTTCTGTTGACTATTTTCGTTGATTAAGAACTTAATAATGGATGCTTAATTAACAGCTTAAAATGATAATTAACCAGCAGTTATGAAAAACAATGGATGTTTGTTTATGATCCATTCGTTATTAACCAACAGTTTCCTTGCTTCAACATCCATTCGTTGCCGTCAGGGATTGCAACAAAAATTCGACGTGATGCAGCAGGCGGTGGTTGAAATCAATGGGATCAGCGGGTTTCGCCGGCTGCTTGACCGGTCCAAAAACCACGATTTTCATCTTGTTTCTCGGGAGTCTTTATACTCCCAGGCTTACTCCAATATATATATATATACATGTAATGACATGTACATAGTTATATATATATATATCTATATCATTATATAATGATGCTATATGTACGGATTTGTACAGATACGGTCAGAATCCAACTTTTAATGTCTAAAGATTCCCACTTCGATGGTTTGATCATTTCAACTCCAAGTGAAGCTTCATCTCAGTTAGATTTGGAGGTTTCCGAGGGGTGATGGGGGTACTACAGCTGGATCTCCAAAACCATGGGTTAGCCTTTACTTTGATGGTCGACCTGGGTGAGAACTGGGGCTAGCCCTACCTTAGGAAACCTCCATATGTGAGTTCCCAAGTTTCAAAAGCCATTTACATTTGGATTTGTCTTAAAAAAGGACCCCCCGACAAATCCCAGGGTTTATCATCGTCCCAAAAATTGCCATGATTGGGGGCCTCCGGTTTTAGGACACGTCCATTTTCCAGGTTCCACCCATTCCGAGTCAGGTTTTGTTTCATCAAAAAAAACAAAGGGCAGGTTTCCTGGTGTGATGAAGCCACCAACAGCGTCATTCCGTAAACGTGGGATGTTCCATCTCCATGATATTTCCATTAGGGTTGGTTTAAGACCCGAATTATTCGCAGCACTGGTCATGACTATCATCATTGGCCACAACTATGATCACTAACAGCGATATAGTGACAGTCATGATGTATTAATGCGATTAGTTATGCTATAGTGACTATAAAATGTTATGACTGTCACATTATGATCACTAACTATTATCACTAACAACGAGAATGCTACTAGTATCACTAACTTTCCGCAACTGGGGATCATAAAAATTCATCACCATGATCAACTCAATTTAGTGGGGAACTTTTTTGGTACCAGCGATCACTATGACCATCACTATACTACTACCACTATTATCAATTCATAGTCTAGTCAAGTTACTAGTGATTGTAGAATCACTATTATCACTATACATGACTATATATCACTATCACTATCACTATCACTATCACTATCACTATCACTATCACTATCACTATCACTATCACTATCACTATCACTATCACTATCACTATACATCACTATATATTACTATCACTAGAATTATTGGGATATATCACTATATATCACAATGATTCTAAATGGTTATCACTATAGTTATGACTAATATCACTAGTGATAACATTAACTATGAATTATTCCTATCTATTACTACTGATGTGAAATATCAATATATATATATATCACTATGATTTGGTAATATGATAGCCATTGACCAATCATTCATATCATGATATCTATTTGTACCCATTTATTATTTAGTAATATGATAGTCTACTATCACTAGAATTATTGGGATATATCACTATATATTACCTGGTTGGTGGTTTGGAAGATTTTTTATTTTCCCCAATAGTTGGGATGATGATCCAATCTGACGAGCATATTTTTCAGAGGGATTGAAACCACCTTCCAGTTACTAATTAATGATATTCTCACCTGTCTCATTGCCACTTCTCAGGAGTCCAGTGACCTGCGCGCGCGCCTGGAAGTCCAGGAGGAGAAGCTGCGGTCCCTGCGCACCTTGCAGGACTTTAGAACGCCGATCCGAGGTCATGGTGCGTCATGGGTGATGTAAACATGGCTATCTATATCTGTGGGTGATGAAAGCATGTCCATGTATACATCACCCATGATATGTCCATATAAAACCCGGTTGAACTGTGATTTCTGTGGTGTCAAACTCCAATTTTGGACAAAATCATCAAATCCACCCAGTTTTGTTGGGTTCAAACATGTTAAAACTCTCAAGTTACACCATCTGGTTGGTGGTTTGGAACATGAACGGATTATTTTCCTGTCAAAGGGAACACAGCGGTAGCACATGTAACAATGAACAATGTTACGGCCATCATGGCTCAAGCGCCCGCAAGAGGAAAACGGCTGCGCGCTGACTGCAATGCCTGAGTGAGGTTCGGTAATAACTAGCACACAAGGTACTACCATTCGACTACATCCAGAACAAGGATTCATTTGTTCACAGGTTATCAGCCGTAGGGCTCACTTCTCCCGCCGGGAGAGTGGTACCTGCGTGCTGGTAGCCGGACCTTCTGAGCAATTGATTGAGGACGCAAAGGACCAATCAGCTCACCATCGCAAAGATGCAAGGCGGCAGCGGAGATTCGCGCACCACGCAGTTTACCTTCAATGAGAACGCTGCTATGCCGGTCGAGGAGGTCAATCAATCTTCCCCTGGCGACACGGCAGACAGTGGCGGGATACGCTCTACCCGAACTACACAGTCCGGATGGCAAGTCACATCAAACAGACGAAGAATATCCACCCAAAGTACACCTAGATCTTCTCGAAACAGTGCTCGGAGTGATGTTGTCCGCCAAGGGCATCGACCATCTCGAGGACGTACTACTCCAAGGGACAGATCCACCAGGGCCGTGACCGACCGAATTGGTGAGAGGACCGGGGATAGTCGTGTTAAGAGGAGATCAACGGATACTTCTGTGGCTAGTGAACCTATTGCCATGATAGAAGAACTACGGGCACAATGTCAATCCCTACGTAATCAGCTGAACAACATGGAAGCATACGCTGCATCCAGGGATCAACTGATTCATGACATCGAGATCAGGTTCACTGAGTATCTTCGGGAACACAATCAGAATGTATTTGATGAGGTCAATGCACTCAATCATAGATTGTCATGTTCCGCAAATGAGGTTGCAGAATATCAAGCAGAACTAATGGTAGCATCTCAGGAAGATGAAGGTGCAACAATACGCATCCAAGACCTTGAACGCCGAGGTGCCCTAATGGAACATGGTGCACGACGGATCCATCAACGTGGTATGGAGATCCAGGAGGAGTACAAGGATGAAGTACATCACCTTCAAGGACTACTGGGTAATACGGAGGCAAGACTACAACAACTTCATCAAACCAATGTCTTAACCACCGATATTGCCAATCGACTATAGACTGAAGGTCAAGAAATGCAAAATGATTTCCAGAACTCAATCATGGAATATCGTAATCGATCTGAAATGGCATCCTCCTCTAGTAATCAACTTGAAGTGATTAGCCAGCAACAATCAATTGCAGTTCATGAATTATCTGAGCGAAATCAGCTATTGAGTGAAGCCTTGATTCAGTCTCGTAAACAGGCCGAGCTGTATGAGAGCAGTATTGATGAGATCACTAGAGAATCTAGGAAGAAGGTGTTCGAGGCAAATCAGGCCAAATTGGAAAGTGATCTGAAGCATCGAAACACTGAACATGATACCGTCAAAAGAATTGCATCATACAGGAACCAAGAGGCCGAAGCAATATCTCACCTGAGGCTTGAATCACAGGCTAGTGCAAACTCGATCGCAAGGGCAGAGCACTATGAAGAGCTCTATGCCAACGAGCAGAAGATGAACTGCGAATTGAAGGATGAGATCAAGTTGCAGAACACGAAGTTACGAAGATCGTTGACTCAGGGTTCTACGACCGACGGTCGTGGCCCCGAAGAGATGCTTGTTGAAGATCTACGTAATCAAGCTAAGATCGCTCAAATCAGGGTTCAGGATCTAGATCATGAAGTTCATGAATGCTTACAAGAGAACTTGCTATTAAAAGAAAGGTTGGCTGAAGTTGCGGATGTAGGGACGTCGTCCCTCACCAATGCGGAGGTCCGAACTCTAAGATCTGAACTAGAGAGTGAGCGAAAATTAAAATTGGCGAGTGGTGTTCAACAATATGAGAGATCATGCATGTTCATGGGGGAAATCCAGGATAGGGATGAAAAGATTGGCATCAAGAATTCTGAGATTGTCGACATGAAACGTCACTTAGATGAACTGAGAAAGAGTCTCAAGGATTCTGAAACATCTATGGCTAGGATCAATCCCGACACACTTCCCTATTCGGCAGGCATTCCCAACTCCGATCTCGCATCCAGACTGGTCATCGACAAACTGGAGAATGACGTGAGTGAGGCTAACTGTGAAAACGCTATTCTGAAATCTTGGGTCTCGCAGATCGACAAGGAGTTGACTTATGAGACAAATGTAGCTCATTCCTATCGTGGGCATGCTTTACCTCCTCAACAACCACAGCATTCTCAATCAAGCAAAAGAATCGCTGATCTACTGAAAGAGGTTGATAACAAGATCGCTGGCGGAACTGAGAGGGAATACTACAAGCCACCGAGTGGATGGGGCGGTCCGCCTGACCCTGATGGACCTCCGGACCCTTTCGGGCCTAATGGTCCAGGGCCACCTCCTGAACCTCCTGGTTTGCCTTCGGTTCGAGGATCACAACGTGATTCAGCAGATGATGTCTCCACAGCGGCTTACACTGCGGAAGAAGTACGAAGAATGTCAAGACGAGAGGCTGACAAAGTCTATGTTAGTCCATGGCCAAAGCAACAGAATCTTGGGGTTTGGCAATCAGATCTCATCAAGAGTGTTGTCCTTTCGGCAAATGACGGGGATAAAGCCGCATGGGAGGCATGGCTACAGCCGGCTATTCGACCTAATCCTGACATCGAGCTGTTGAATGACAGTGGGGGGCAACGGTATCAGTCCATCGACGCCAAGTTGTCAATCGCATTGTCAAACGTGATAGCCCAAGCCGGTGATGTTGCTCGTCATGTAGCGATCAAATTAAGATTGAGAACACAAAGTCATAGCCGAAGAGGAACCTACGTCATGGGACGGGAAATCTTGGCTTTGATTCTGGAGCACTTCAGAACCCCAGGTCAACGAGAAACATCCTTCACCATGGAGCACATCGTATCGATGAAGTATCTCGGTGACTCGAACCTAGAAGTGTTCTACGAGAAATGGATGGAGATGGTATCAAACATGATGCCGGATGACGTACCTCCTGATGATTGGCTTCGTGACGCTCTATACAAGAAGATTCGAAATTCGAGTCTTATGATGTTTGACATCAAGCAGTACGAGTCATGGATGGAAGGAGACCAAAGACGAAATTATCGCTACCTGTTGGATGTCATCGAAAGGCATATCTCCAGAATCAGAGAGGACAAGCATGTGGCAGCCAGAGAGAAGTATGCGAGAGACTTTGCAGGCGGCGGCAAACCTTCAGCTCCTGCTCCGAACCCAACTGCTGCTGCACCGGATGCAAATCCAAAAGCGAAGCCTAAAGCTACTCCCAAGGAGAAGGCAGCGCCCAAGGCGAAGGCCAAGGCCGATGCAGCTCCAGTTCTACCATCACCTCAGCCTAAACAGCATGCAAAAGGAAAAGGAAAAGGTCAAGGGAAAGGGAAGGACCGATCAAACGGCCGAAGTACCAGCCCCAGATCCAAGAAGAAGATCCCATGCCATTTCCATTTCATCAAGAAGCATGCAGAAAAGGCAAGGATTGTGAATACAGTCACGACCAAAAGGTATTTGATGCGAACAAGAATGCAAAAGGCAACGGTCGGAAGCCAGGAACTCCAAGAAGTCAGTCTCCGGCAAACAAGACCAAGAAGATTGATGAACCATGCTGGCATTGGGCTAAGGGCAAGTGTCGGTATGGAGACAAATGCAACAAACGCCACGATCCTCATCTATTCAACACTGCTCCAAACACTGAAGCACCAAGCTCAAAGGCTACTCCTGCACTTATCCATGATTGGAGTGATGATGAAGGGACGTTCCATAAGGTTGCATCAAACGTGATCAAGAAGAAGATCAGATTTGATGAGTCTAAAACTCAAGTTCAAACTTACGTGAAGAAGGACTTCGTGAAGTGCAGCCGGAAATCCCAAACCATCCCCAAAGGTCATGGTAAAGTTGGCAAGCCCACTGATCAGATAAGGAAAGATGAGCAATGGTCTTATTCATGCAGGTTAGCTTCGAGCCGAGGGAAAGCAATGGCTATTCTGATCGATGAGAAGGGTGAACACAGTGACATTGATGAAGTCCTAATCATAGTCGGCCCTAGCATGGACATCCTGATCAGACTCGACGTCGAGGACGGTGAGGTGTCCAGGGAAGTATTTGTGGAAAACTATGTTCAGCATATTGAAGGTCGATATGGTAAAAGGGGCAACACAATGTGTATCACTGTTCCTGTTGAAGAGAGAGATAAGAGATTCATATTGGATTCTGGAAGTGGCCATGATCTCATTTCATCCACACGGATAAGTAGAATGGATCTCCCAACATACGATGACAAGGTCGTCAACTTCCATACAGCAAATGGGGTAACGTGTTCGACCAAACGTTCAAGCATCAAGTTCGAGGCATTTAGCGAACCAGCAGAAGCTCACATCTTGGAGGACACACCCTCCGTGCTCTCCATGGGAAAGCGATGCGTTGATCTTGGTTATTCTTTTGTATGGCCGACCGGAAGAACTCCATTCATGTTGGATCCAAATGGCAACTTCATCGAGATGACTGTTAAAGACTATATTCCCTATGTGAGCGTCGATCAAGAAAAGTTCAAGTTGAAATCATCTTGTGTAGAGAAGATCATGGCAATTCTTGATGATGGATGCTCAACATCGGAAGGTGAAGGTCTTTTGGTCATTGATGGAGAAAGTGGGGATGAACTTGAAGATCTTTCCGACTCCGTTGGACGATCCAATGTTAAATCACCCAAGAGATCAATGAAGAAACGTAAGAAAGCTAAGGTAAGAGATGATCAACATGAAGTGGCTGTTGGAAGTGATGCAGGTGATGCTGAGGAAATGTCATGCTATGCTGACGAGTATGCCGAGTTTGAGGACGACGGATACGATCCCAGCATCGCACCTGATGACATCCATGAAGATCATCCAATTGAAGTTGAAGAAATTCCTGAAGATGGAGGAGGTGAAGACGACGATGATGTCATTGATGTTGATGAGGAAGATGGAGGAGTCCGATTGAGTAAGAGGGGAACTTTGAAGAATGAAGCACGATCGAAGGTTCACCTTCTAACTCATCGCTATAAGAACCCTTACTGTGAGTCTTGCGTGCGTGCCAAGATGAAGCACAGGAAAACGTTCAGAGGTGCATTTCAGCGTAAGCTCACGAAGTTTGGGGACCTGATCACATTCGACTACGTTGACAACCGTCGTATTGCTGAACAGGACTATGGCGACGACAAAACCATCTTTGTCATCAGGGATAGATATACAGGAATGCTTCAGTCTTATCCTTCTGCCAGAAAGGACACAGACGCCGTTATACGGGCGGTCAAACAGTTCATGGGCCGTCGTAAGATTCGAGAAGCATATTCCGATGATGCCCCACAGTTCGACAAGGCAATGAAGATCCTAAAGATCCCAATGGATACTTCTTTGGCCGGAAAGACCAAGCACAACTCGCTCGCAGAGAGAACTAACCAATTCGTCCTCGTGGCAACAACAACCTGTCTACTTGAGGCAGGAATTCCACCATGCTTTTGGATGTATGCCATCAGATGCGTGAGCCATTTGCTCAACATCGAGCCCAACGACGATGAGGTAAGTTCTTGGTGCAAACTTCATGGAGAAGAATTCAAAGGGAAGATGATACCCTTTGGTGCCCTCGTGTACTTCAAGCCCAGTGGTTCACGTGAACGAGAACAACAACACAAGTTTGACCCTATGGGAATCCCTGGAGTGTTCGCCGGATACTCCATTGGCCCCGGGCTTCATTGGTCGAGGAAGTACAGGGTATGGGCACTATGTGATTGGAGCAAGCAGAACTTGGCTTATGATGCGGAGAAGCCCATTGCAAAGCTGAGGACTCCACACTATACCGAAAGGGTCGAGCTAAAGGAACCCCTTGAATTCCCATGCAAGTTAGAGTATGAAAGGATCAATGTTTCCATTGAAGGATTGAAAGTGAAAGATCGTCTTGAAGGAAACCCAGAAATTCTACCGCCACCTCCACCGGATGATGATGATGATGGTGGAGATGATGACGATGGTCATGGTGGTGGTGGTGTACCTTCGTCGAAGGTCCCACGGGAACCAACTGATGGAGAGTTGGAAGCTGAAAGGCACTTTGATGCAATATCGGAAAGATTGGGACCACCAGGTATCGATAAGCCAGCACATCCAGATCTTCATATCCCTGAAGGAGGACCTGAACATTACTCCGTTGGAAAGGGTGGAGATGGGGTCGTATACCTGAATGACGATGGTGAATGGGTGAAACTCAATGCTCGCGGCCATCCATATCGTATTGATGAACGTGGTTTTCGCAGAATATCAACTACTCCAAGGCCTTCAAAGTATACCCCTGACGAGTGGAGAAAGATGTCACCGACTGTCAGAAAAGGGATTGCCAAGGCCGAAGAGAAGAAGCTTGAAGCAGAAAAGGAGAAGAAGAAAAGTGATGCGAAAATCAAGGAAAGTGAGGAGCGAGCAAAGAGAAAAGAAGAAAAGAAGAAAGAGAAAGAAGTAAAGAAAGCCAAATCCTCCAAGAAAGACGACAAAGACGATCACGTCTCAGGAGTGGCCATGCCCCAAGACTACATCCGAAGAGGCAAGGTTTTTCAATATGGAAAAGGGTCCGTTTCTCCCGTCGGGAGAGGGGTCTCTGCCTCTGCTCCATGTTATTCAGACCTGTCGGATACTGACGTACCGGATGATGATGACTTCTTGATGGAGTGGGATGAATGGTCTGAGATCGAGAAGGGCAAGGGACCGAAAGCCACTTGGAACAACGACAAAGTGTATGACTTCAACCAGGGGAAGGTGGTGGCTGCTGCGACATTGCACAACACCAACGAAGTACCCCAAGACGCTCGTGGCCTCAGTGATGTTTTCCTTCCATTTCCATGCATGCCATGCATTAATCATTGTGATGATCATCGAGAAAAGCTGACTTCAAATGGTGATGGAATCAATATCAATAAGATGTTCAACACTGCAGTGGCAAGGCCTGTTGGTCGTAAGGAAATGATGGAAAACGATGATGCACGTAAAGCTATGAGGAAGGAATGGTTGGGTCAACATGCTGCTGGAGTCTATGATTTCAGTGTCGTTAGAGAATATGATGACGTTGTTCGTGAAGCAAAGGCAAACAAGACAGAGGTTCACATGGCCAGAGTACATGGTATCTGTGTTGAGAAAAACTATCAGTTGCCTGCAGGAAGTCCCAGTAGAAAATTCAAAGGCCGAGGTGTCTTGCTTGGTAACCAGGTGAAGAACCAATTCTGGGAGGCTGCCTTCTTCCAGGACTTGGGCAATTCTCCAGCTACTTTTGAGGCATCGAGATGGGCTGATTTCTATGGGTGTCTTCCAGGCCACAATGTAAAACTTGCCGACGCCATTCAGGCATACATTCAAGCAAAACTAACCGGACCACCATGTTGGGTTGAGCTACCTGAAGATGCATGGCCAGACGATGTCGATATTCGAAAGTTCCGTAGACCAGTTGTAAGATTGGTTAAAGCTTTGTATGGTCACCCCGATTCGGGAACAATGTGGGAACAACACTGTGATCAGAAAGTTCGTGAACTCGACTTCGTTCCTGTTGGAGAAGAATGGCCCTCAATGTATTTTCACAAGAAACTGAAGTTACTTCTTGTCATCTATGTAGACGACTTAAAGCTGGCAGGACCGGAAGAGAACCTGACTAAGGGTTGGGAGATGCTTCGATCAAAACTCAACATCGAGCCCGAGACTGACTTAGGACTCTACCTTGGTTGTATTTTGAGAAAGGGATCTACCAAACTTCATGATGGAACCCCGGTTTCAACTATGACCTACGACATGGAAGGATTGTTGAAGCTGTCAGTTGAGAAGTACTTGGACATTGTTGGAAAAGATACGAAGTTGAAACAAGTATCTACTCCAAGTCTACCTGAAGAAACAAAGAAACACAAGTCTAGAGCACCATGTCCCGGGAACCCCAAGAACAAGAAGGTATGTCCATGGTGTACTCATGAATTTGATCCGGACGCTCCATTGTTTTATGAACAAGGAACCCAAGGGGAAGACGTCTCGCCTGGGGAGTCTGAGAGAGGTGCATTAGCGCCACACGCTGCTAGCGTGTTGATGAAGCTGCTGTACGCGGCGAGGATTGCTCGTTTTGATCTGCTTCGTTCCATCAATTCCCTGGCCAGGAATGTAACAAAGTGGACCATTGATGACGATGCAAAGTTGTATCACTTAATGTGCTACGTGAATTCCAGCCTATCTAAAAGAATGACCGGATGGGTTGGGGACAACTTCAATGAATTGACATTGTCTTTATTTGCTGATGCTGATTTTGCAGGGTGTGCCCAGTCTTTGAGATCAACTTCAGGGTCTCATATGCATATCCAGGGTAACCACACTCGGTTTCCTTTGTCCGGGGGCAGCAAACGGCAAGGATGCGTAAGCCATTCGACGCCTGAGGCCGAAATCGTTGCAGCCGATGTCACCCTCCGTACTATGGGCTTGCCCGCAATGAGCATCTGGGAAACGCTGACGGGAAAGTCGCCCAAATTATTGTTTCATGATGACAATCAGGGCATGATCGGTGTAGTCAGGTCGGGTCGTAACCCCACTATGCGGCATCTTGAGAGGACCCATGGCATAGCCATCACTTCCCTCCATGAACATTTTACTCGGGAAAACTACGTACTCATGTACGAGGTGACCTCGAAAATGGCCGCTGACATTCACACCAAAGGTTTCAAGAATCCGTTAGCATGGAAAAGAGCATGTATGCTCATCAACCTGTTGGACCCTGGTGACATCGGTACGAAAGATCTGCTCGATATGGTCTCACCTACCACGGATGTTGATACCACTGTCCGACAAGTGTTTCAAACCAAAACTCAAGATGTTCCAAATTTTCCGTATACCGAAATACCTATTCTACCACCTGAGGTGTATCAGAAGGGTCTTTCTGGTAAAGAACAAGTACAACAACTACCTGGTATGGATCCCATATTGGTTGTTAAGACGCCAACTTTCTTTAGAAAGCGACCATCTGGTGTATCATTGCCTCATGATTGTTTGAGAAGTACCTGGATACTATCTCATGGCAAATGGATCAAGGTTGAGGATCGAGTTCCACCCGTTCAACAACAAGACCGTTTTGATCAATGGGTAGAACGAGCTTGTTTCCAATACCATCCGTGTCAATTTAGTATATCACCGTCGGTGATTACTAGGCAATCAGCTGGTGTTGTCTCACCGGGACACCTGGCGTCAACAGCACGACAAGGGCTCCATGCTGCTGCGGTGCCGACTCGTCAGACTCACGTCCTGAAGTATCCTCAGTTAACTGTGGGAGTAGGTCAACTATTTTGTCATCAATCCCATGGAAATGAACCCACAACCATTCATGCAGCTCCGTGTGGTACTGCTCGGGTGATCAACACGCTCCTTCGAGTTGTTCATGGGGGGAGTTCTGGATGGGGTAGTCTTCCAATGGGATTTCCTCCGACGGGGGACCCCGATGATGATCCATATCCCACAGAAAACAAAGATCCCAATCGACAACGAATTGTATTCGCTGGTGGTGATGTGATTGCTGGTAGGGTGTCAAAAGACAAAGCCTATAACCCATCAACATCATCAAGAAAGGGAAAGAAAATATCCAAAAATGAACGTGATCAAGATGAATGGATATGGAAGGACGAAACAACATTGATGAGAGTGCACAAAATACCAAGAAGAAAGATGTTTACCCCCAAAGAGGCTGACTTTCTGCCATGTAAGCTGAGACGGTTTAGAGATGAACGGGAAACCAACCAAGTGTTTCAGTCAAGTGGAAGATTGATCCACGATTCATGGAGATTGGTGGGGAATAACATCGAGAAGACCAATAAGAGAAATGAATTTTGGACAGGGACCACTACCTTCAAGATCATATCCAATGCAGACATCAAAGATGTGATGGACAGCGGGTCTGACGTGGAGGACAGGGCATCGTGCCAGGACACTGTGGTCACCTGTATCCTTGATGGGAACATGAAAATCATTCCGTTGGATGACATGTTTATAGCCCATCATTACAAGTTGAAGCATGAGACCAGAAAACAAAATGATTGGGATATTCAGATGAATCTACATCGAAAGAATGGGAAGATTCTGACGTATCACTTCAAGCAGTCCTATGCTGATTTTCTCGGGAAAATACTCAATGACGTTACCATATCTCTCAACGTCTATGAGATGAAGGATGATATCCCATGCTTGCTCCTCATGTGTGCTGAAACGCAAAGCATCATTACAAAGATTCACAAACAGAGTCGGTTTAAGATGATGCATGTGGTCACGATTACCGAAGATGACAACCTCATGTCCAACTACGGAAGGGCAAAATGGAGACGTTGCATCAGGGGTCCTAGTGACTGCGTGTTCTTTGCGGGACCTTGCACCGGTGGTTCACCGTGGAATCGGTTAAACAAAAATGTGAGTGAGGTCACAGCGCACAACATCAGAATGAAAGCACTTCTATATTGGGAGCTATGGGAAGAGTTCACATTGTGTCTGCAACGTGTACATGTTTTGCATGCAATGGCATTGTTGGAACTACCTCGGGGATGCGACTATTGGAATGATGAGAGAATGAAGTTTCTGATCAATGGGACCCAATCGACTGTGCATGACTTTGATGGATGCATGTATGGTTTGAAGTCACAATTCAAAGACGTTGGGACCGCAATCAAGAAACCGTGGAGGATCGTATCATGGGGGGTTGAGTTCTTTGACTTGCATGTGAAATGTGATGGCTCACACACTCACGGTCAATGTGCGGGCAGAGAAACACGTGCAACACAATTATATACCGAGAAGATTGTCAGAGCTATCCTTCGAGGTGTCACCAATCAAATGTTGATTAACAACGTTTATGGGAAGAGATTTCGACCAAAGGTTATGGAAGAGGAAGATTACTATAAGTCGAAGTCGTGTGCATGTGTCATCATAAATGACTATGAATGCAACACCAGCGTGAAGACCATCAATGAACAACTATTCATTAACTTCATCACCCAACGAGGCGGTGTGAAGGTGAAGCTGAGGTTGTATCCACGTCGTGGATCAATATTAGCGGATCCGGATCCCGTTAGAGGTGGATTGAAGGTGAAGTCGGGCTGTTACCTGCGTCGTTGGTGCGCCTTGACGGATCCGGATTCCGCATACCTCACTTCGGTCTTCGCAATGGCTGGGACTGACCTTGTGATCCCTTCAGCGGCCAAAGGCATTAGTTTGCTGAAATCAACTTTGTCCCTCATCCAGGAGAAGAAACAAGAGCACAACCTTCCTGCTCCATTCTCAACCTATGAGGAGGCAAACTTCAGGGGTTACAAGGACAAGGACCTCGACGAATGGTTGGATCGAGTGAAGATTTCTCCTCCTGTCGTTGTGGCCTTAGCTTTTGTCATGGATAGAAGTGGCAGGGCGTTCGTGACTCATGCAATCAGGTTGCTCATGAAAATGTTATCAAAAGTGACCAATGAGAATGAGTTGAAGATGTCTGCCATCAGCTTCATTGACAAAGGGGCCCGACTATCGAAATTGGTGGAAGGAGCCGCTAGAAATCCAGATGAGAAAAGCATCATGCAGATGTTGTGCACCTTCGAGTGTGCAATCAGAATAGATGAACTATGGGATACCCTCAAAGACCACTATACTGGGCAAAATAGTATGATCAACAAGGAGATCACAGTCAGAGATTTGCGCGACAAGATCGCAAATACTAGCCCAGCAAACCTCGGATCATTGAACCAGACGTATCCTCCGTATGGGAGTCCTTGCTACCAAATCCGAAAGAGGACAAACTTCGAGGAAATCGCACGTCGAAAATGGGAAAAGTGGTCGTTTGAAGTGATGCGGAGAGAAGAACCTGAACCATCTGAAGTTGAAAACCGCATCCAATATCTGGTCAACATCATGTACGAGGAGAGCTACAGCCTCGGCTATGCACTCCGACGTCACAATGCCAGAGCGACCAGCAGCCAGGGTAAAACCATCATCGTTCAGAATGTCCTGGAAGACTGGATGTCAATGAGTTATGATCTCAGCTTGGAACGGACGGCAGCTGTTGTCCATTTGCAAACCATTCTCATGATCTCCAAAATGCTACATGAGTGGATGACAAAATTGGAAAACTTCAGATCAATGTCACACCTGAGCGGGATCATCAAGGCTGATCTGGTCAGAATGAAACAGGCCATTGACCTCCGCGACGACCTATGGGAGTTGGGGGGCTACAACATTGAGAGGGCCGACCAGGGCATGTTTGAGGAGGTGGAGAAACGGAACAGGACATTTTCCTGTATCCGCGACTATGTGACGACCACTGCCACCACACAGATGGGCCAAGGAGCCACAGAGGTCTCCCACATTGATGGCTGGGACATCCCGCTGATGCCGAGAGACGGCAGAAACCCTCCAAGTCAACCGGATCATCCAGGTTGGGATCCTTCACCTATCAGAATGATGAATGACAAGCAACAGAGGGAAGCCGATGCACAGCGGGCACAACAGCAACAACAACAGACTGGGCCTAGTAGTTCCACCGCCGGTGGACACGATGGTTACAGCTCTGCAGCTGGGAGTGCACCACCACCAAAAGCTCCACCATCGAAGGCAAGGCCATCTACACCTCCTGCAAGAAAGGACTGGGTGATTCCTCGGGTACCGAATGGATATCTTTTCAGAACTTCATCAATGCCCGATCAAAGGAACTCCGAGTTCATCACCTCAGCATGGATGGACGAGCATAATCACTTTCTTCTATCAATCGTCCAAGGCCCAGCAGCTCAAGCTGCCAGCACTTCAGGTTCAGCACCTTGGGCACAATACTTGAGGAGAGTGACCGCATATGCTTGCATGGTCTTCGGAATCTGCAACCCGGCAGTCGTGACGGAGGACACCGCGTCTACCATCTCCGAGAAAGACTGGTTGAGGTGCTACAGCCACGTTGTCCGCAAGTACATGCTGACGCGGACAGGGTGCTATCTGTCGACTGCAGGAATGCTCATGATGCTAGGGCATCACGACGTGAACGTTGCCAACCAATCTGACCTTGGCCGCATCAAGAAGATGATCACCAACCCACTTGCTTGCAGGATCATCGATGCACCAAGCGGTCCAAGAGATCATGACATGTTGGCAGGTGATTTCAGGGCTGGAACAACCATCCTCATCACCGACCTGATGTTCCGCGTGGGGACCCAAAGTGGGACGCATGGCATCCAAATGGGATTAGCTGACATGGGATGGGAAAGTGTCGAGGTGTTCAAGATCCATGATTCTGAAGCAGAACGACCCCTTCAGCAATTCCTCGACACCCTTGACAAGGTCAAGCAGTACCTCAGCACGGATACCGTCGACGATGGTTTGATAACTGTGCACCTTTGGTTGTCATTGCAGTTCCTACATGCACAAAAACCACCTCATTGTGTCATGCTTGAAAACGACTTCAAGAATCAGTTTGTCAAGGGGGTGCTCGATCTTGATCAAGTTACGTCCAGACCCCTGATGGTCGCCATCAACAATGACTCCATGTTCAACGGAGTGGACTCTGTTACGTCCAGGATCGCAGAGGAGCTGATTGAGAAGATGAGGCTCCAAGGGATCTTGGTAACATCGGATCAGAGGATGTGGCGGTCAATGTACTCGCAATTCGGAAAACAGTATTCGATTTTGAGTACAACCAAGAAGGGGACTTTGGGAAAGACGGCAATTTGGTCTGTCATCGAGAAGAATCTATTTCGCCAAAGGGTCTTCCTCATGTGTGCCACGAATAGGGAACATGTATCAGTTCTCAATGAGGGAGCGTTCAAACCTGACGAATCGGGCATCATCGCCAAAGTTCTGGAGGATATGACCGGACCAACTGAGGCGTTCAAGATCGCAGGTGGCGAAATGACCCCTGGTGACTATGCAAATGACGACACCACAATCTTCCAGCGAGGCCCTGGAACCGCCGTGAACAGATTCACCAAAGACAAAAGGTTCAAGACCAGTTGGGTCGAACCGGTGGTCGGCACCCATGAGCTGGAACCAGTGGTTTCCGATCGGTGCATGTGGTTCACCATTGACAAGGAGAATGAAGACATCCTGTGCGGAAGTTGTAGAGGCGCAGAGACGATGGATGAGGTCGAGACGTGCCAGTCGAGACCAACCCATTGCATTAATTGCTCCGCCAACACCCAGGACCATTACAAGCGTTCATCCCCCACATTGGAGGCCAGGAAGTCCGTACTACTCCTTGCAGCTAGGTTGAAGGTTGCATTCGAGGATCTTGGTGTTGACATTGTTGACATCAATCAAGGATTCCAAACATGGCTCACATTTACTGCGTCTTCGTTGATTTCAAATGCATCGTTGGCGTATGGGGAGCACTTGATGAAATCTCTATCTCACATGGGAGGAGTCAGAATTTCGAAGAGGCAAGCTCTGGAAATTTTCCGGAACGGACGCGGCAAGCAATTCAGCATATATCGAGAAAGAGTTTTCGATGATGTTGCAAAGAAGTGGCTTTTGATCTATAGAGTCACAAAGGATTGCGGAAATGTCGCATACAAAGACTTCTTCGAGAAGGTTGCCGTTCCCGAGGTGAAGGAGAGGAACGAGATTTTTGGATTCTCCCGTGCATCTGCCGAGAAAACTGGAGATATCATCGAGTTCTGGCTTGGTGTCTTGGACGTGGCCAATATGGCCAAGGGAGTCGTAGATGTTTTCAATGCTAGTGTTGATCCAGCTGAGTATCTCAATGGATTGGAAAAGGCACTGGCTCAATTTACATCGACCTCCCGAACCTCGAGCACCATCAATGACAAGAGACGGGGATCCTTCGACTGCACACTGCAAACTGCAGAAGCCGAAAGGGTCATGAAGCTCATCCACGCAATCCCCGGATATGATTCGCTGGCCAATTTCTGCTGCCTCACGGACTGGGAGAAGGACCAGGTATTCTCTCATTATCGCAGGAAGAACAACATCACAGGGGGTGACGCCAGCATGGGCACTGATGCCGATGCCAAGCCAGGTGACGAGTCGTCGGCTCACCCTGGGGAGGAGGAAGCTGATGAGCCAGCGAACGACCCCACCGATGTGGTCAGGGACTCAGAGAATTCCGGGAAACAACAACTTTTGGATGCGTTGGGAAAACTATTCACCGTCTCTGAGGATGTCAACGTGTGCTTGTATTGTGGTAGCACCCAACATGGCCATCTTGAATGTGAACATGAGAAGAGAGATGAAGTCAGAAAAGTGCTAAAGGCCGTCCGAGCGTCGCTCGAGGCTGATAGTCCAACATCTGATGACGTCGATATGGAGCCTCCTGAGCACAAGAAGGACGGTTCAGGTGCTACTGATGGGTCGGGGCAAACGGATGAACCCACAAAATCGAGGTTTGGTGAACACCAATGGTACGACAGCATCAGAACTATGTCTGAAGTTGGTGACCTCGATGAGTATGGCAGATTCTGCATAGAAGGACGTGATGTGACAAAGCTAGGACCACAGAACATTGTTGACCTCAACGAAGTGGTCAGAGACGCTATTGTCAGAGGAGGAGGTGACTCTTGGTCAGTGCCAGACTTTATGGCAAGCTACTCTGATAACAACATCAGGAAGCCCTTCTACAAGAGAGTCGAGGCGCCGCAAGATGGTTTCTTGAAAATCATCCCGACCACGGGGGCCCATTTCTTCAACTGCTCTTACTTTGGCGGTGTAGAATATGCGGCCAACTACCGATTCGAGACTGGCAACCGACTCAATACCTACGAGGACAAGGTGAGTACATCACTAAACAGGATCCTGCGGCACAACGTGGGGAAGGTATCAGAACAACAGAGTCTGTCATGTGATGACGCCGGCTGGGTGCCCATCGAGGAGGTGCTCAAATGTGAGTCCATCTGGAGGCACGAGTACGCACGCTGGCCACATGTATTCCTTGCTCCAAAAGGAAGAGCAAATGATCAGAGTGCATGGAATGTCGATGAGGCAAACTACCGCATGACGTTGCTCTTCAAGATTATGTTCCACTGTGCCCGGTATGGACGTCGTGTTCGTGAACAAGTGTTGGCATTTGGTATCAACAAGGACATCGAGCGCACCAGCCTGACGTGCATTGACAACAAAGTCGATGCGAACACGAACATTCCTGATGAAGGTCTACTGCTCTACCCTGTGGCGGTCCGTGCTCCTACGGGGCACAAGGAAGGATCTTCGAGGGACGACGTCTCATTGCTGTCCTCATTACTTTCACATCCAATTGCGCCCAACACCATTTTGTCGTTACCGGTTTGTTTCCACATCACCAAGAAGACCAACCTTCGAAGCATTTGGAGGCAGGGATTAATTCCAGGAGGTCTTGGAGAAGGTCATCGGATGTTCACGTTCTTCAACCCGTACGTGCCATGGGATCACAGATCATGGACTATCACGAAGAGCGTTGATACGCGAAAGGGGGACTACATTTGCTTGTTCATCCCGACCGAGACCTTGATGGTGGAATATGGCGGTCGACTGACTGACTCGGGACAGATCGTCTCACCAAAGATCATCCCGTTCTCGGCAATCAAAGGAGGATGGATTCAGGACCCAAAGGACCAAAACAATAAGACATGGCTCCGGTTGTTCGTCCCGTCGGGCGACGACCAGGTAGTCCGGTCTGGAACTGTCAAATCAAGAACGGTAGCCACCAAGGAGTCCATCTTGAGGGTTGCAAGTCAATGCATCGACGCCGAAGATCAACCGTTTGACGAAACCGCCATGGATGCCATGAACATCGTCAACCAATTCAAGAACGACCTCATCAAGCCTGGCGGACAAGAACAATACCTGGCCCGCATCAAGCTGATTGACTACATAGTCGAACGCAAAAGGGTGCAAACATCAGGTTGCCGCCATTGTCCTCACTGTCTCAATGAGACGCCGACAAAACTAGCAGTGTGTCTAGTTTGCTGGACGGAACTGGAAAGTTGTGGAATCCGTCCCTATCGGCTACAAGCTCCTGAAGACGATGAAGATGAGGCCACGAAGAAAGAGATCGATGAAGAAGTTCGTCGACAAGAAGAATCGTTGTTCAAGGATACGGTCCATCAAGCACAAGAAAACGTATCCGAATCCAACGACTATGGCTTCAATCCCGACGAGGTCGACTACAACGAAGGCGATGATGAAGAAATGGATCAGGAGGAGGAAGCCCAACAGGAAGACGACGAAATCGTTGAAGAAGACGAAGATGAAATGGAAGTCGAACCTGAAGATGAATCCTCTACCAAGCTTCCAGCATGGACCAAGAACCTCGAGAGCGGCAGCAAGGGTATGCCAGAAGACGGACTTATCAACAACGATGTCTCCGAGGCCGCGGCTCACTTGTATGACAATGCTGTCATGTCAAAGGTCATCACAATGTTCAGGCTCTACTACAAACAGAGAGTCACTCTGACCCCAGAGGAGTACTATGAGATGATGACGGAAACCAAGCGAGTCCGGCTGGACCTGGACGACTTCTGTCCTTATACAGGAGAAGACCAGGATGGCAACCTCAAGCGACCGACGGAGCTGGAATTGGATGAACTCTTTCAGCAGAAAGGGAAGAGGAATTCATGGTCAGAAGGAGAGAAGTTATACTCAGGGCGACCAAGAAACATGATGATGCCTGTCATCAAGACTTTAGAGATCTATGAAAAGATGATGGAATTTCTGGTACGTGCTGGGTACACTCCTGAGTCATTAGGCTTTCTCATGCCAATGAACCGAATGCAGGCTGATGCCCAAGGGAAACAGGAGATGCGAGTAACCATCAGCAATTTCCTTCGACGACTGCTCAAAGGAACCTTTCCGGAGCACGAGTCATACACCTTCTTTCGCTCCGGGAGCCACGGCTTCCCCAACTGCATCGAACTCCCAGCCTTCTCGGTATATCTGAGCCTGAGGGAGAAAGAACAGAGAGTAGAACTGCTCTTTGCAGCCCAACAATGTGGCATTCCTTTACCTCAAAACTTTGTCAGCAAGATGGCTTATGCTATTCAGCTGGCCGAGGCCGAGGCGCAGAGGGGAAAGACCGAAATGAAAGCGAAGATGGCTCCAACCCTTGGCGACGAAGTGGTGAGTGAAGTATTCAAAGCGGTTGGACATACTGCAGCTTCTAAGTTTGCTAAACCAACTGCGCAACCTTCACAGACACCTGAAGGCACTGGTTCAGCATCATCCTCATCGGCTAGTGCACCAAAGGGCAAGGCTATGCCGAAATCCCATGAACCATCAAAGGCACCGCCTGCAAAGCCTTCATCGCCGAAAGCTGCTCCGAAACGTGCGGCAGGATGGGAGAGAACTCCAACAGCACCTCAATGGAAGAAAGTCCGCCGTGAGCAGTAAACCAATTACTTCGATCCGTAAAATGATCACTGGAATATGAGATGTGTATCGTCTTTGTGAACAGATGATCAGGAAAGGATCAACTGAGTGGACTCTGAGCGAGGCAGTAGACTAATTCGCTTAGGTTCAAGATTTTTGATATTCCCAATCTGCACGAATTCTGCACTGTGCACGTGAATTCGTTAGTTAGCATTGTAAATCTTTAGTAGCGAAGCGATCCATTTCTCCCGACGGGTGAGTGGTATGCCTAGCCAACGTAGAAAAGTAGATGTTAGCTAGCAATAATTCGCGTTGTACAGCTTGAGGACGCGCCGAAGCATCGACAGCCAGAGAGCAGGCGAACCCTGAACCATTATTCCCGACGGGTATGTGGGGAAGGGGGAGCCGAATGGCACGTTTTATATACAAAGGCGTAATTCAAGTAGCAGAAACCAATCTAATTCAAAGTTCCCTCTCTCGTGTCCGTGGTTCGAAGAATACCACGGGCATGGGGGGTGTCAAAGGGAACGTAGTGAGAGCATACAAACAATTCATGCATGGGACGCCATTATGGCTCAAGACCCCCTGCGTGTGTAAAAGAGAGCATTCGCTGCCTGCCATGTTCACTGGGTCCGGAAACTACCAGTAAGGCAGACACCACTTGAGATATAACATCCAGAACAAGGATCGATTTGTTCACAATATATATATATACATAAATATATATATATATATAGGTAGATAGATCGACAGATAGGTAGTTAGGTAGATAGGTAAGGTAGATGGGCATCATATAACGTAGACAATAAAGATGTGTAGAACGGGGGTAAACATCCAATTTCTCAAAAGCCAGGATTCCCCCCGATCTGAGGACTCGACGTCACTTCCACCTTGTCACCCACATCGAACTCGAAAACCTGGTGGTGAAAGGGGTTTGATGGGACAATGATGGGAAAAGGCACAAGAAAATCATGAAAATGCGCGAAACAACCATCCAATCTTGGCATTTATGGGTGAATAAGAATCCGTAGTAAACTATGATCAGGACTCCCCTACTTCCCTGAAAGCAATTCTTGGGGAGACAGCGCATGCTTCCGCGCTTTCAACATCTTTCAACTGAGACACACGGAAGGTGGGTGTGAAGTCCATATAGTAAGAAGCTGCGGTGACGGCCACACGGCCTAGGTCTCGCAAGTCTGGACTTCCAAAGTCCAGAGAGGCCTCAGCTCAGAGCATCATTTCCAGCTGCCATGGATGCCATGTCGAAGTGGGCCATCTTGATTGACATATCTGTTTGAACATCTTATGTGTCAAATGGGTACATCAAAACATCCAAAATCAACAAACATCCAGAAAAATCCAAAAAGTCTAAATCAATTAAAATATATTAAAATCATCCAACACCCACCTTTTATAGGCAGCCAAGAGGCCAGCGACCACATCAGAGATCCTCCACAGAAGTCGAAAAGGCTCAGGGTTGGAACCTCTATCCACACAGGACCGGGGCCTCACACTGCAAAGATCTGCCCAATGAGTCTTCAGCTTGGAACTGAGCTTTGTAAGTGGCATTTAGGTTGACTATTCATGACATTAAATTCAATATCCTTCCAACCCAAGTTACATATCATACATTGAATTGACCGTTCATCAAGTAGATTCTTTAATCAGTTTAATCATTAAATGCAAGGAGCGGTTCCCCGTGAGCACGCCATTGGTCAAGTTGATCTCCAGCTCCTCTGGAAAGGCTTCGATCAGTTCCCCCCGAATTTTCTCCAGGTCAAGGAGTGACAGTTCAGGCCACAAACGCCAGGTCACCAGCAGAAACCTCGGTGCACGGAGAGTTGATGGATTTCTTCAGATGGCAGTGTGTCAAAACCTTGTACCCCTGGTGAACATCAAAATAGCTGGTAAATGGATGTTCATCCCCCTAAAAATGGTATTAATAGGTATTGATCCATACCCAGATGTTTAAGGAGAGTTGATGGATCTAAAATTTGGATGTATGGCACATCACCGTACATCCCAAAGCGCAAGGCCGATTTCGTGATGGTCGTGTTGTTCTTTCAAGAGATGCAAGCCGGAACGCTGGAGGGTGCCAAGGACAGTCAGCGAACCCACCAAATAGGCACAGGCATCACTGCAGCCCAACTTGTCCAGCCCGAGTTGATAAAGAGAGGAAGGTCGAAAATACAACGCCCAGTGTGTCACAGCCAAACGGCCAAACAGCCAGCCGAGTGTGGCGACCTGCGGCGCAACACGCGAAAAAAATAGCAAGAAGACCTGACACAGCATGGCACAACTGCACAGCAGCGGGTACTTGCTGCCAGGCTGCACAGAGAAGAACGATTGCACCCCACCACTCTGGCGAAGAAACATCCAAATTTTGCAAGGCTATGCCTGGGCGAAGGCGAAATCGACGCCATAGGGAATCATCCACCTATGCACGGCTGTGAATCGCGCCCAGCTGATTCAGCCAAGGAACTAAAAAGTACTGGGAAGATCCAGTTGTTCCACTGCATGGCCACACAGGCTTGGCATTCCTATGTTTAAAATCTTGCATGCAGGGGTTTGACCAAACAGCGAGGATGACCACTATTGCCAAACACCAAAGGAACTTATGCTTAGAATCTTAGAAGCCTCCTGAACGGGTTTGTGTCCAGAACCTTCCTTATATTCAGGACAGATTCCAGATTCCACACCTCACATGGGGCTGGTCCGCTTTGAGCCGAACGACGGTCACTGAATCGATAGCCACCTGAGGGACCTGGCAACCCCAAAAAAGTGCTGGACGCGCTGGTCCGCTTACCACGCTTTCAAGACATAATGACTTTCTACCCATTGTTACCTAGTGACAAATAGACTAATATTAATATAGAATAAGAATATTACCTATATCCAAACAGGATTGCCTCCAAGGCTGCTGTCCGCACACCTGGCAGCAAACAGAAAATGTCACGTTCGATGGACAATCCCGCAATTTCTGTCGGAACAAGAGGTGAATTGATATGATAAGAATCCATATGAAACACTATCAAACCTAAACTCAATATTTTCGAAAGTCATGAATAATTGTGTTAATCCTGAATAGTATCAACGTGATTTTACTGATCAATAATGATCAATAATTATATAAATATGTAGAAATCACGACTCTACAAATGGCTTCTCTTGCCAGTGTCACCTCTGCGGCTCCCCCGCCAAAGGTGCCGGCTCCAAACCATGGCGAAAAGCTCACATGCTGGTTAAAACCTATCAGATATTGGAGATATACGCTGTATATAATATTACATGTAATAGAATGTAATATGCATGTATATATATGTATATGTATATACACAGGCAAATATACGGATCTTCTATATATTTCGTTTGACGATCCGGGATCATCATTCTCGGTCGCCGGTAGCCGAACATATGCTCCGACCATCATTAAAAAAATGCCATCAGATGCAATCAGTAACGGAAGCAACAAAATTGGGATGTCATCCCCACATGATTTGGTAAAACCGATGGGTTTAGCCCTGGATCTGAACAACTGCAGTGCCAGCGTCCAGCCATGCCGGTGTTCAGCAAAGATCACGAAACCATCCACATGGATGCATGCCAAACAACAAAACTTGGGGATTGACCGGAAAAATGTGGATCGACAAAGCGCAAATGCTGCGACTTTTTCTCATGTTGCCATGTTCACGGTGCCTTCAGAGACACTTTTCATGAAGACGCATGTCTTCAACTTTCGACTGTCCACTTTGTGACACCACAGCACGACAGTTTTTCTCCACCAGTTCCCAGTAGCACTGCGCCATGACACATCGATCTCGTTCGGGTCCTGGATCTGTGATGCTTTTGAAGCAGCTGGAGTCCTTCGGGCTGATCTTTGCTGGGAAGACACGCTCATTGCGTTTTCCCATTCTCTCCTGAAAACGGGCGTTGCGAACTCCATCACAAGACTTCTGGGATTCAAAGAACCTCAGTACAGCGCTAAAGCCGCGAGGGAGGATGACGGAGGTTTCATGTCGTGGATGCGCGACGGACCCCATACTAGCAATGCTCGTAGGTCTTCAATGCCAAGGCCATCCAATGCCAAGGCCATCCAGTACAACGGATTGTATGGCTGTGTCTGATAATGGGCTACACTCCCCAATTGGCCATTTCATATGGAAAATTATAATTAACCATCATGGGATTTTGGGGTGCCCCATATTCAGGCAAAGCCATGGCAAAGCCATATACACCAAAGATATTCAAAAATACCCCAAACGCCACTTTGAGAAGTGACGTTGATGTGACAAGCCACTCGCAGTGAAACAACATGGATTTTTGCAGTCGCTTCAGCAAGTCCTCCTTGGTGTCTTGACTCGTTGAAAAGGGATCGTCCAGTAGAAGTTGGTCAATTTTTCGCGCAAACCATCGGCCATAGACATTATCCAAGACCATAGCAACGCGCTCAGAGCAGGTCGTAACGGTCGTATGACCTTCAGGGCCTTCCCTGATTCCTGACGCCCTCATGGCCATGGCAACGGCCATGCTGAAAGCTAGACACCTCATTGGTGCACCGAAGCCTCGATGGAGAAGACACAGGAACCTGCTGTGTATTTCACAAATTGTCCTGGTTTGGAGCCTGCAGGGGCTAGCAACACTGCGTATCTCCAACCGGAACAACCCTAGATTGACTTGAAGCATCTTGAAACACTCTTGAAGCACTCTTGAAGCACTTGCCTCTGACAGCACTGATTCATAAGTAAGGCACGGAATTTTTATCCACTATCTTGCGATGTACTTGGCCTTGCAAGGATCCTAAGTGTGCAACAGCACTGGCAACCTGGTCAGCCATGCCTTCGGCATTCTGTGCACGAGGCCATTTCTAAACATCAGTTGACACAGGTGGCCACACTTCACACAGTTTTACAGTAATTGAAAGAGAGGCTGCCTTGTGTCTCATCAAATATTTCATATCCAACTCATGCGCGTGCCACATATTTTGCTGCACTTTTAGGATTTTTTTCGGGTTTCATTTAGGGTTTCTTTAGGGGTTCATTTAGGGTATCTTTAGAGTTTCTTCAGGGTTTCATTTATATAAAGTTTCTTTAGGGTGTCATTTAGGATGTAATTTAGGGTCTTTTTGGGGTATCTTTGGGATTTCATTTTGGTTTTGGGTTTCTTTAGGGTTTCACTCAGCGTTTCTTTAGGGTTTCATCTAGGATTTCTTCAAGGGTTTCTTTAGGGTGTCTTTTAAAGTTTCTGTAGGGTTTCATTTAGGGTTTGTTTAGGGTTTCATTTACGGTTTCATTTAGGGTTTCTTTAAGGTTCCTTTGGGATGTCATTCATGGTTTCTTTGGTGTTTCATTTAAGGTTTCATCTATGATTTCTTCCGGGTTCATCTAGGGTTTCTCTGGGGTCTCATTAAGGATACAAAAAGGAGAGAATAAAGCAAAAGAAAAAGAAAAGCAAGGAGACGGTAAAGAAAAGGAAGCAGAGAAGCAGAGCAGCAAAAAGGCATGACTGCAGAAAAAGAAAAAGGAGTAGAAAGGCACAGAAGCAGAAAAGCAGAAAAGCAGAGAAGCAGGAAAAGCAGAAAAGCAAAAAGCGGAGAAGCAGAAAAGCAGAGAAGCAGGAACAACAGAAAAACAGGAATCCAAAAAATAATAAATTTTATCAAAAAAATAATGCCTAAACTAAATAGCCCTCCAAAAGAAAGTCATGACTTTAAGAGAGCAATCTTACTTAAGATGTTTCTGTCCGCCTGTCATGTCTGGTGACGGTTGTGTTCAGTCACACATCATGAAGGGCCCAGAGATCCCTGAGATTTCAGGCGTGTGGTGAAACGATGCGCTGTTCAGGGCTGGTCACAGAAAGCGGATGTGTTCCAACGGGTTTCTCTGACACCGGCATCAAACATCGCATCTGAATCACATGCGCCTGAAACATGTGTCAAGACTATGCATAACCAGATCAAAGCAGTACGGCTGCAACAGTGCGTGAGTTTCAACACATGGAAATCCAAAGCATTGGCAAAACAGTAAATCTTCAATTTAGCACATCAGCTTTAAAATTATCGTGCTCCTACCTCAGTACAACAAACTGTTGCTGCTGCCGCTATTACTGCTACTACTATGATGTTGCGGCCTACCACAAGGACAACAATAACAAACGGCTTCCTTCACTTGCTTGAAAGCAGATGCCAAACGGCCATCAGAAAAATGCAAAACCTGCAAAACATGGTATTCAGAACATTGTCAGCAAACTGCTCGTCATTTGTATTTTTTACCTGGGAAAGATTTGATAGAGTATTACTGCACAACTGTCAAAACCAGGTGTGTGTGTGTGTGCTCTGATCCTCCACACAGGAGTTCAGTATTGGCACCATCCCACCACAGACCCAACATTTTGACTTCGCTGAAATGACGGCACTACAGCCTGCTGCAGCATGTTCAGAGTGATTGCAAACGAGGTGCCATCTCTGCATTCTTTTCGGGAGCGGATACTGCACCCATTGCACATAGGAACTCAACATCTCAAGCCGCAACTCTTTTTTCCGGATCTAGGTGGCGCCTAATCTGCACGGGCGCAGCCAACAAAGATCAGCGACTACCATCTCCAAAGAGCCTATATCTTCAAAGACACTATGTAGCTAGCAGCTATACCGTGCTATACCGGCTGTTGAAATCCAACATGGAATCCAAAATTGGCAATGTCCGAGACATCATCAAATTGTCCAAAATCAGAGAAGATGTTCCAAAGTCAAACCTTCTTCCATACCCGTTCATGAAGAGGTTTTCCATGTTGGTCCGGACTCACTACCTGCCACATCCAGCTCCAAACAAATGATCCCAGTGGCGCTCATTCGCCTGCACACCTTGGACGGACCCCGCTTGAGAGGCAACGCGTAAAGCTGCCGCTGGCGCGCCAGCGGGAAGGCTGGCAAGGCTGTTCCCTGCCTCCATCTTTAGCAGGGCTTGGTGCAGCCATTCCAGCAGCAAAAAAGTGGCCACATGAAATTCGCTGGGGGGGAAGACCTCCCTTTCATATACAATTCCAGGATGGTTTGCGACCAAATCACCAGATACCACCGTACTTCTTCCCTCATGGGTCATGATCCGTTGGGGATTGACCAAAAGAGGGTTCTCTGGATTTCCATTGGCTACAATGAATTTGGGTGGTTGGCCCATGACCTTTCGAGCTTCAAGTTGCTTGCGTTCATCTTCAAGCAGAGAATTCACCTTGGGTAGGTCATCTGCCATCCGCCTTTGAAGTTCGTCCTGTGGCAAAGTTGTGGCCACAAGCTCTGAACATGCATCTGGGTAAATTCTAATGTTTCCCTAGCCTGAGAGAAAGGCTATTTTGATCTATTTTGGGATAGCTACCCCCACCATCCAGTGAGGTCGCAGTGACGCTTTCGGGAGTTCGGGACCTGGGACCTGGGGGGCCTAAGGGAGTCCCCCACTGTCCTGTAGCAGAGCCTTGTTCTCAGACAGCAAGCGCTGATACTCCAAGGCATCCGTCAGGGCCTGCTTTTCATCTTGCCCAAGCTGACGGGTTTGGGCCTGTGCACGCTGTGCCACGTACATCTGGGTGACTCTCAAGGCCGTCTTCCTCAGATCGATCTTCAACTCCGCCTCCTCCTTTTTCCATGCCTGTCGAACTTCCTCATGCAGGGTCTTCTTCAATTTCGCCTGCAGCTCTTGCATTTGCACTTCTGGTTCCCACCGAAGGTGAATGAAAGTATTATGTAACATTATTTATGTATATTCATCTACTTACAAGACACCTTTGTGAAACCAAGCCCAAACTAAACCTAAAGAGTTTACCTTGCTGTTTGACTTGCTGATCTCCTGTCATTGCGCAGGTCGGGTTTCCAAAGAAGCGTCCATCTGGCTCAACCCGCGTCTGGCATGGAATGCCTCAGCTACTTCCGAAGAAATACAACGTAGCAACCACTAGCAATGATGAAATGTGTAATAATAACAATAACTGTAACTTATTGTACCGTACTTAGTATATCGAACTATATCTATATCGAACTTAATGCCAAAACATCCGAACCACAATGCTCCGCGGCTCTTCTATTGGGCTTCGAAAGAAGTGAAACAGCAACTGCATCGCAGAAGAAGCTGAGTCCAGTGCTGCCAGGCGGCAATGTCTGCGTCCCGCATTCCAAGTCTCAAAGCAAATCTCGAAGCTGGCCAGCTCTGGAACGTCTGCATCATAGTACAGATCTTGTAGTTTCTTCTTGTCAGCCTCTTCCCATTCTGAAGTCTCGTGTTGGCATCGCTGCACAAAAGAGAACATGGGTAACTCAACCCCGTTGATCCGCCAGGATTCTTCTAGTTCACTGAAGTCGGTCAACTTGTCAAGAAGTTTTTTAAGTTCTGGTTTCCCTCTCAGCTTGATGCGAATGTCCTGTGTCAACTCACCAACTGGTCCAAAAGACTCTTTGAACCACTGCCGAGTTTCTTCACCAACATGCACCAATGCATCCCGGCGATATTCACTCTCTTTGGCCATGTCTCCGCAGAGTCTCTGCAACACTGCTTCCAAGAGCCGAGTATCATATCCTGTGGCACCCCAGAAGGCACGCTCCATGCGACCGACCTGGGCCTGGTCATCCTCGTGTGCTTCAGAAATGTACTCAGGAAGTTTTTCAATCACTTCTCTCAACAATTCGTTGGTCTTGTCCACATATGTCTTCAGCGCTTCATCCCGGGCTGTGCGGACTTGCTTCTCCTCATCCAACACCTGGGGAAGCATGGCGCTGCAGAAGTTGATGGCTAACCGCGGGGTGAAACTTGAAATGTGTAGCGCTTGTCCAAAGAATGTTGGGCAAAAAAATGGATTTAGAATGCTGCCAGAACAAAGTCGGGAACATTCTATGTTCCAGAATGAATATCAAGTAGCACACACTCGGTGGCAAGTATGTATTTGGGGGAAGGTGGTGTGTTCTCCTTGCTTGTGCGGGCTGTTGGTCCCTCACTTTTGCCAACCGCTCGTGGAATAGTCTTGCGTAACAGCAAGCTTTGGCAACACTCTTGAATTCCTGTAGAAAATGGATGTAAAGCGGTCTGCAGGAACACTTTTGCGTAATACTCTTTGGCACTCTTTAACAATTAGTGTGACCATTTCCAGCCTGCTTTACAATATGCAATTTTCCCTACTTTGCTCTGTGCCAGAGAAGGGGGTTTACACAAATGATCGTGATGTCCAAAAAAAATGTGCTGGCATTTTCGTATATTTTAGTTCTAGGTGATTAGTAGTGTGAGGGCTCAATGAGGATCATACGACCACCGAGGCATTGGGGTGAGAACATGAATCAAAAAACACGGAAAGGTTTACTGTGGCATTCATTCTCGCACACCCCAATGCTTATGGCTTATAGCCAGTTGTAGCCAACCTCTTCACAGAGGTCTTGACCCATGTTCATGAGCTTCGCCATGTGATTGTAGGTGTTTTGCTCCAAGCGGGCGATTTCTGCCAAGACCACCTTGAGATCGGGATCCTTCACCACGCGGCGTTGCAGCGCAGTCTGGAAGGCATCGAGAAGTGCGCGATCCAGTTCCTGTCCATTGTTCTGGAAGTCCACCAGGCCCAAAATAGCCGCGGGTCGTTGAGATGGGATGGTGTTGTAGATCTTCTTCATGAACTCATTCATCTCCTGCGACAAGATGTGCGAAGGATTTTTTTTTGCAATGCTTTGTAGAGCTGCCGTGCGCGTTGCACCTCATCAGTTTTTTCAGGATCCCGACTTTTGCTTTCAACCAGGAGTTTTTTCAGGTGTTTCTCGGTGTTTGGATGATTCCTGGGCCCCATGTTCTCATTGTACCTGGTCACCACTGGCAAGATGCAGCTGGGTGCCCTGCTGGCCAGCTCCAACACGAATCTGGACTCACTGGCCAAGCCACCATGGCCCTTATGGAGGATAGATTTTTTTCGTGCATGGCCGTGGCCGTGGCCGGGTGGCCGTGGCCGGGTGGCCGTGGCCGGGCGGCCACGCGGGTGGCCGTGGCCGGGTGGCCGCGGGTGGCCGTGGCCGGGTGGCCGGGTGGCCGTGGCCGGGTGGCCGTGGCTGTGGCCGGGGCGATGGGGCGGATGGCCGGGTGGCCGGATGGCCGGGTGGCCGGATGGCCGGATGGCCGGGTGGCCGGATGGCCGCCTGGCTGGGTGGGCAGGTGGGCGGGTGGGCGGGTGTGGCCGGGTGGCCGTGGCCGTGGCCGGATGGCCGGTTGGCCGGGATTTGTGGGTGGGTGGCGGTGGGGGGGAGGAGCGTTTTTAGAAGATGATTGTAATTTGCTTACTGCTGATTTCAAACAATATCAAGCAGCGTTTTGCTGTCCCGTATGTGGCGTAAGATTGCTTGAACAAATTTACCATATATGTCTCAACCAGAAACATCGATTTGTGTGCTAATTCCTACCCACATGTATAAACTCATTCCCCTTTAAGACAACACGATCACTCCATGCAGTTCAGCAGTTCAGTTCTTGCCTCTTTTGTCAAAGCTCTATTTGACAATCGCCTTCATTATCACATGGAATAGCCACAGGAAGCCAGCAGCAGTAGCATTTCTTTCACGGGAGGAGGAGATGGATGAAGTGAACAAAAGGTGTACACCAGCAAATGACGGCGAAGACAAGCACTTGACACGAGATGCATCATGGAATAGGAAACAACTTGTTAAACAAGGTGCCGGGCATCTGAGAGGCCCGTGATTGTCGTCACTTTTCAAACATTTTCTAGGGGGAATTGAAAAGGCTCAAAAACGAAACTTTAGTATCATCAGCAATATGAACATCATCATCATCATCACCACCATCATCATCATACGGTGAGAACATACAGCAGCGTAGAATGACGTATGTGTGGAAGTGCAAGAGTACCTACAGCGTAGCATTACGTATGTGTGGAAGTGCAAGAGTACCTACAGCGTAGCATGACGTATGTGTGGAAGTGCAACAGAACCTACGGCGTAGCATGACGCATGTGTAGAAGTGCAAGAGTACCTACAGCGTAGCCTGACACATGTGTGGAACACAAAAAAACCTACAGCGGCGTAGCATGACGCATGTCTAGAAGCGCAAGAGTACCCACAGCGTAGCATGACACATGTGTGGAAGTGCAAGAGTACCTACAGCGTAGCATGAGGTATGTGTGGAAGTGCAAGAGTACCTACAGCGTAGCATGAGGTATGTGTGGAAGCGCAAAAGAATCTACAGCAGCGTAGGAGCATTACACATGTGTGGAAGTGCAAGAGAATCTACAGCAGCGTAGCATGACACATGTATGGTGCAAGACTACCTACAGCGTAGCATGAGGTATGTGTGGAAGTGCAAGAGAATCTACAGCAGCGTAGCATGACACATGTATGGAAGTGCAAGACTACCTACAGCGTAGCATGACGTGTGGAAGTGGAAAAGAACCTACAGCGTAGCATGACGCATGTGTAGATGTGCAAGAGAACCTACAGCGTAGCATGACGTATGTGTGGAAGCGCAAGAGAGCCTACAGCAGCGTAACATGACACCTGTGTGGAAGTGCAAGAGTACCTATAGCGTAGCATGAGGTATGCGTGGAAGTGCAAGAGAATCTACAGCAGCGTAGTAGCATGACACATGTGTGGAAGTGCAAGAGCACCTACAGCGTAGCATGAGGTATGTGTGGAAGTGCAAGAGAATCTACAGCAGCGTAGCATGACACATGTATGGAAGTGCAAGTACAGCGTAGCATGACGTATGTGTGGAAGTGCAAGAGAATCTACAGCGTAGCATGACGTATGTGTGGACGTGGAAAAGAACCTACAGCGTAGCATGGCGCATGTGTAGAAGTGCAAAAGTACCTACAGCGCAGCATGACGCATGTGTGGAAGCGCAAAAGAACCTACAGCGTAGCATGACGCGTGTGTGTGGAAGTGCCAAAGAGTTTACAGAAGCGTAGCAGACGTAAGTGTGGATGTGAATGAAATGCAAGAGAGCGTACAGATATGTTGCATCACATATGTGTGGAAGTGTATGTGACGTTATTATACCACCCCACCCCCTGCACCCCACCCCACCCCCCACACACAATGTTATTTTCATAGTAGAAGGCAAAATATGACAACAGTCGCGAGCCTCTCAGATGCCAGGCACCTTAAACAAGTGGCAAGAAACGATCAGAATGTCATATCACAGAAAACTTGTAAATATCATCAATAGAAATTAAAAGGGCAGATAGTCACGGTAGTTGACACCTGCTTGTGACTGTTGGATGCTCAAACTGCTTGGGCCCTGAAAACCTAAAAAGAATTTTGGCACTGTGTGCCCTGCAGAGCCAATGAAACATCTGAATAATTATTATCTCTCATCGACATCACCATCATCACCACCATCATCATCATCATCATCACTACCAGTAGCATTACCGTGGAAATTCAGCTGAAAGTGAAGATCTCGGAGGTGCATTCACTTGCGTTCTTTTTTTGGGGGGGTAAAATAGCTATTGGCAGCAAAAATGAACGTTAATTCCTTGCAAACATGATTTAGAACAGTGACACCTGGTTCCATGTCAAAATCCACCACAACCATAAGGTTGAGCGCATGAGAGAAGTAACATCAAGAGCGTGTGCGTGGTTGCTTGAGAACATCGAGGGCGTAGCATCAAGAGCGTGTGCCATGCTGCTTGAGATAGTTAAGCGCGTAGCACCAAGAGCCTGCAAGTTGCTTGAGAAATTTGGGATTGAGGGCCCGAAAGGGTTAGCACCAAGAGCGTGTTGTAAGTTGCAGGAGAAAGTTGAAAGTGTGGGATCAAGAGTGTGTTGCCAGTCGCCTGAGAAGTTCAAAGAGTAGCAGGAAGAGTGCGTTGCAAGTTGCTTGAAAAGGTTCAGCGCATAGCATCAAGAGCATGTTGCAAAGCTGCCTGGGAAAGAAAAGAGCATAGCACCAGGCACCATGCAGGAGCGTGTCGCAAGTTGTTCGAAAAAGTTAAGAAGCTCAAAACAATTACAGTAATTCCATCAAAAACACAGGAGACAGGTGGCCGGCTGGCGGGTGGCCGGATGGCCGGGTGTGGCCGTGTGGCCGTGTGGCCGTGTGGCCATGTGGCCATGTGGCCGTGTGGCCCGTGGCCGCGTGGCGGGTGTGGCCCGTGGCGGGTGGCCGGGTGGCCGGGTGGCCGGGTGGCTGTGGCCGTGGCCGGGCCGGGCCGTGGCCGGGATGGCCGGCAACTAAAAAAAGCTATTGTGCCCTTATGCATGCACCACACGAAGACACATGGCCGGCCACTAGCCACCCTCTGCACGTAGGACATGGATTCCTGAGCCCAATGAACTGCCTCACCTCGGTAGTTGATACCTGGTGGATCCAGCAAAATGGCATTATCCAAGATGCTTGGCCTTTTCCACTTCAAGCATTTCAGCTCGGGTTCCTGCCCATGGACATGGTCGAAAACTGTGGTGGTGAAGAGGGTCTCCTTCATCAACTTGATCTCCACATAACCCAGGCACTGGTCTGGGTTTGCACAGTACCTTGGCCAAAAAACGGGAAGGGCAGACAAAGTGGAGAGGGGTGTGGTCGAAAGGTGGCCTATAGTTGTCCGGAACCATAGATTGATAGGCACAAGAAGGACTGACAGAAGCATGCATGTTGTGGCCAAGCCAAAGGAATGGAATTGAAACAGCGCGGTGGCGAAGGATAGTTGGGGACGATGAGGAGAAAAATGCAGAAGGAAACCAACCAGAGGACGAATGAGGATGCGTAAAGAGGGAACGGCAGGCGAACATGGCGCATATACAAAGGAAACCTACAGGACAACGCTCGTACCTCGCACATTTTCCTCGAAACCAACGTGAGCCAAACCAGTTACACTTGGCCCAAATTCATAGGGCGGCTCTGGGGCTATCCTTGTTAGAGGCATTTTTGATTTGGTGGTTCCCAAAGACAAACGACATTATTCCAATAAAAACCCAAGTTAAACTATAAATTCCTGAAATGTTCCAAAAAAAATACCTGGAAAATCCTTGCCAATTCCAGAAAATTCGTCCTTAAATTTTTAAATTTCCACCGCAAATCTCAAACTCAATAGCTGCTGGTTCACTTGTTTTTTTTCCCTCCTCTCTTGTCTCTGACATATCTAATGCAACCTCATCAGCTGCATGCTGTTCAACTTCAGCCTTGCCTCTGCCTCACGAGCAACAAGCTGCAGTGAATACGTTTTATTTCCAGCAAACAAATGGTTCGGTAAATTCAATGTGTGAAAGCTTTCAGCACATGAGAGGCGCATGTAATGCAATGACCTTTTTGCTTTGGAAAGCACGGGGACTGATTCACCTTTTGGTGGTATAGTCCTTCTTCTTTGGCCATTTTCCAATGTGATGCTCCATTGCTGCCAAAACTTAAAACTTCATCTGGTACCACACCAGGTTCCTGAGGCTGTTTGCCTCGAGGTAAAGGCAGTGAGCTGGCAATGTAGCCCCACTTCGCTAAGACATCCAAAGCGCACTGCAAATCATGTTGTTCTTCTTCTTCCTCCGCCTCTGTCCTTGGTCGCTTTGCTCGCTCCCTTGCCCTCTGGGAACACCCACTTGGTCGCCTCGACAACCTCCTTGACTTCCAGGTTGCCCCTTGTAGTCGTGAGTATCATTGACTCGCCATTGGTGTCCAGCCTAAGTTTCTTGAGCAAGGTGTAGCCGAGAACTGTCACAGGAAGTTTGACCTCCAAGCTCTCCAGTTTCCTTTGCACATGGTCGAAGCGAACTAGAAACTGCTTGTAGTTCTCCCCAGGTTTCACTTGCAACTCCCGAAAACAGAGCCGCGGTGTTCCCCGCTATGACCCCGTCATCCAGGTAGAACATGGCGAGGTCCAAGGGCCCAGATTTCAGGTCTTGGGTCAAAGCATGGATTGCTGTTGCAAATAGCAACGGCCCGAGAGGGTCGCCTTGCTGAACACCACCCGCTGAAGGGATGTGGGAAGTTCCGAAGCGGAGGGAGGATGGATGCTGGTAGCACCAAGTCACCCAGCGACTGATGTTGGGGAAGTGGGAGGCGGCCGTCTCCAACACTGCTGTCCGAGAAATGCGGTTGAAGGCATTTGCAAAATCCAGTTTGACTAGCACCTTGCCTTGTACGGACCGGCTCCGCAAGGTCCAGGCCCGCACTGTGTGGATGGCAATCTCGGCCCCAGACTTGACCCCCACGCCCAGCTGGGTTGGCCAGAGCATGCGGCGGGCGTCCTCTTGCGCAGTTTGCATCAAGCATTTTGCGGTGGGTCGGCGGAGGACTTCACCGATGGCGATGGGCCGGACCCCGCCGTTTGGCTTTGGGACGGCAACCAGACCAGCTCCGGCAAGAACAGGCGCAACTGCAGGGCAAGCCCGTCCTTGCGCCAGCAGGTTCACCAGCTGCGTCAGGTGCTCCACGGTGCTGTGGGCCATGCCGGGCGGCCCCGCCTCACGGAGGTGTTGCACTCGTAGCCCAGAAGGGCCTGGTGCCGTGTCGGCAGGAAAGCTTTGTAAGGCCCTGGCTACGCAGTCTTCAGGGAGCTCATCTGCCAGTGGGAGGGAGGCCGGGTCGGAAGTGGGTGTGGGTGGGACTGGGTGCACTGGTGTCTCCGTTTTCCTCGCAGAGCCCTGTCTGCAATAGGGCATTGCACGCCTTCCGGTCGAAGCCTTCACGACTTCCGGCCGGCTAGGGATAGCTGGTGGCTGTCCTCCCAGAGACTGCGTCTTTTTCCTTCCGTCCACCGCCGCAAACGATCGAGGGTGTACGCGGCTGCAGCTCGGCGGTGGCGGCGGCCAGCCCGACGAGGTGCCCCGAGCACACACTGAGGTAGCATCAGCAGCTCGGTCCACGCCTTCAAGTCGTTGTAGTGCACAGTGGCTGCGACTGCCCGGATGAGTGCTTGACCCCAAAGAAAGCGAGCCGCTGCAGGGATGTGACGCAAAGTCCGCACCCGGCTGCCTTGGATTTGGTCAAGTGTGGGCAGGCCTTGGGCCTCGGTGGCGGGCCGAGGGGCTGTGGCCGCTCCAAGGGCAGCACGGACCGATGGCTGGCAAGTGGGGTGGGTCCCGTAACGTGTTGACACGCTAAGGCCGCAGACGGGGCATCGTTGGCGGCTGTTGTCCCGGAGCCACTGGTCCGGCACGTTGCCTTGGAGAGTGCCCGCGAGGTGGGAGTCGATGTGGGACAGGAGCGTGGCTTTGTTGGTCCAACCAGCAGCCCGAGAAGGGTCCGCACAAGGACAGCCAGCCACCCGCCCCAACACCATCGACTGCCATGGTGTCGGGGGACCCCGAGCGATCTCGCCGCCGCTGCTGGGCCCGCTCGCTGCCGACGGGGGTGCCCGGCATTGGAAGCCCTGGGTGGGAGGCCCGCAGTGGCCACCCTCTCCACCGACCGAGACAGGGAGTTCGTCGGTGTAGGTGGCGCGACCGACGGTGGAAGCGCACATAGAGGCGCTCCTGTGGGCGAGGGGGCGGCAGCCAGTGTCGATGCAGGAGTGTCGTGAGGCGCTTCCGCTGCCGGCGGCCAAGACAGGGCAGACAGAGGTTGGCTGAGTGGTTGGGAAGAGCGGGTGCCCCCCACGCATGGAGATTGCTGGCAACGTGGCAGGAGGCCACGAGCCAGCACAGACAGCCCATAGTCCAACGAAGGACCATGGCGCGTTCAGGCTGACTCACTCACCGGCTGGTCCCTCGCTGCTGAGATCATGTAGTAGGGGGGGTCCAGCAGGAGGGAGAAGAAGACGGCGAATCAGCCAGAGGTGCCAACCGGTGAGGAGCCAACCACGCACACGGTCGAATGGGCCGCCACAAAAAATAGTTTCCCCTTTCCACGGCCTGCTGCTACTGTTTGCTGCGTTTCCAAATTTATGCTACGATGCGGTTTTTTTAAAACAGTTGGGTTAACTTTCGTGAAGGTATGTTCAGCAAAGCGTTGACGGATTTGAGGTAGAACTACGCATGCGCAAGGGCCTTGTGTTTGCCAGTTCTCGTCATGCCATTGCTCGTACATTTTGTGTTTTTTAGGGTTGTATGTTTCGAATTCATTTTTTGAAATCATATCCGATAAATTTGATGTTCAGCTGTGCGATTTTAAAAAAACAATGTAGACGTCTTAAACATTTGTCGCGTTGGTTGTGGCAATTGTCTATCGGCCGTGGTTTGGTTTAATATTTTTTGTGCGTAATTTTCAGGGTTGATGTCTGTAATTCGTGTAAGGTCGAAGGGTAACGGCGTTGCGGTGCGTGGCAAGCATGGTGATTGGCTAACATGTTTTTTTCTTTTCGCGGATTTTTCCAGCTGAGGGTTTGTGCGTAGGGCAGCCGGGTCGCTAAGCATGGTTTTGATTGGCATCCGTTTCTGTTGCTCATGGTTGCTCGCAGTTTTCAATCTTTCTGCCCGCAACATACGCCCATTACGGAACACTACGGCATCTTTAAATAAAGCGGCCATGACTCCGTGGATGCTTTTCGGAAGAAAATTCACCTTTATTGTCAGCAATTCCTGCATTGAAATTGGTTGGGATTAAGTTGGTGTCATCGGGTGGGCTAGCGAAACACAAACGGCCAACAGGAACAGTGAAACAACGCAGGGGAGCGGTAACAGGCACACAGGTGAAAAGGCGTTAGAAATTCGGACTACGTGGTTCAAAGGGTTAAGGGGTTCAACCAAAAGGCCCGAACACAATGGCAAAAGAGCTGTGCCGCGCGGGGGCGCCAGCCGCAGCTGCAGGAACACGGACCGAAGTGGTTTGCAGGGGGTAAGGGCCCAAGAAGGCAAGTGAGACACACAGCGTGACCAAGCCCTCTGCCGCCAGGTGACGATGTGGGGTTCGTCAAGGCCCGGACGCAAGGACCAGAGAAGTGCAGTTGCTGGTAACTGTTTGGGCGCCCCTGGTGCGGCACAACTGTTTTTTGTACCTGGTGATTTTTCCGTTCTTGGGGTCATGTTTCACGGTGTTGTTTTGGTTCGTGGGGAGGCCTGGCGACGCCGGGGGCAAAAAAAATAAAACAATGCAACATCACTACCCTTTTAAGGAGGGGGGCGTACCCAAATTGCAAGACACAATTTAGACGTTTTTGAGGGAAGTGGTCCTGTTTAATGTTGGCAAGCCTTTATTTGTTTAACTGCGTCTTATTTGCAAGATGTCATTTTAGTAGGTCCCCTCATTCTTTACGATATTTCATTTATTGTCTAAAAAAAACGTGGGGTGGTGTTCAATTTTTGTCCATTGCATTTTTCAAAAAATATGGGAAAATGAGGACAAAATGTCAAAAAAATAACGTGAAGGTCTGCAAATAGCGGCGGGAATGCAGAAAATTAAAAATGCAAACTGGAAGTGGGTAGGTCCCAAATTGCCTGGTATTTCAAATGCATTACACATTTCTTCCATATGTTTTTATCATTTCCACATGTAACATGGAGGCATAGAAGGCATATTTTTTGAAAATTACTGGAAAATCCGTGGCCTTCGAATAAATGTAAAGGTGTTCAATTTTATGGAAAAACAATAGAATACAAATAAAGATCTCAAATGGACCGCAAGAAGACCTCATATGAACCCTTCCGGGGTCCCCATGGTAAACCCCTTTTATGTACCTACATGATCGAATTTAAACACCCTTCTGCCACGGTTCCTGTCTAGCCCCCTTATGACCCTCCAACCATAATATAATAACAATCTACACATGTGTCATGTTGATTCTGATTGAACTGTGGAACCTGAGGTGTGGGATGGTTACATTTTTCAATCTTAGTTTTACCTTCTTTTTCGAGCACTTTTTGCAAGGAACTATGGGCCTTATGTATAGGATTGTTTCATTAAATCTTATGTTTACCGTCTTTTTTGAGCACTTTCTGCAAGGAATTAAGGACCTCAAGTGTGGGATGGTTAGATTTTTTTAATTTCATCTCTACCTTCTTTCTTAAGCACTTTCTGCTAGGAATTATAAGCCTCAGGTGTAGGATGGTTACATGATTCTATCTTATCTCCACCTTCTTTTTTGAGCGCTTTCTTTAAGGAATTAAGGATCTCAAGTGTAGGGTTTGTTTTTCTATTTCATCTCTACCTTCTTTTTTGAGCACTTTTTGTCAGGAATTATAGGTCTCAGGTGTAGGATGGTTCCATTTTTTTATTTTAGTTTTACCTTCTTTTTCGAACACTTTGCACGGAACTATGGGCCTCAGACATAACTTGATTACATCCACACAAACACACAAAAGACTAAGTTGGCTTGCGGACATTTAACCATTTTTGCCTCATAGCCTAAAGGGACGTGCAATAAAAGGCGCCCGGAGATCTCGCACAGTGGAGGTCCTAACATACAACACATTGCTCGCCACCGCCACAACTGTGACCCTGTTCAAAAAAAACAGGCAAATAAAAAAACACGCAAAAACAAAATTGAACATGAAGCTTCAAAAGCATTGACAAATGCTCCAAGGCTGCAAGAGCAGCAAATCTTTTTGACGCGGCCGCATCATCGACAATGCAAATTCCGAACCGGATAAGCTGCTGCCCACTTAAACCAGATCAATTTCAGAGGTGGGGAAACAATCAAAATTCACGATTATGTGAAACGTTTGATTTTTTTTTGCACGAAACACTTTGCATACTGGACGGGAAAAAACATTGAGAGTGCGTCATGCAATGGATAATATATTTGAATAACTGACATGAACAGCATGGAAACGGCACGAACGGACACAAAATTGTCAACATCCGCTGCGAAGGTGAGAAGGAATGACATTTCAGAACACGAAACCAACAGGACAGACTAGCAATGCTCAACATAGGTGCTGAAAAAAATTGATGAAATTTATTTCGGAAAGTCTATTTCAAAGGCGCTAAAATCGATTGTTTTAAACGAAGTCTTGACGCTTCATATGAAAACGATCAACAGTTTTTTCCCTCATAAATGCAAATGCCCCGCACGCAGCTTGCACAAGTGAAACGAAGACAGGTTGCTACCTTATTCCAAATCGCATACCAAGGCAGTACCCTTTCACACGTACGGATTGAGCCGTGCAAGAACAAATGGCGCTATGTGATATGGGTTTTAATAATTTGTCGGAAAAATGTTGTTTGGAATACAACAATTTTGGAAATTCCATGGTTTTGCCTAGCGAAAATCGTTAGGTGAAACAAGCGATAAAGTGGAACGTGACAAGGAGAAAACAGACCAGACCTTTCGATATGTGGGATGAATTGTTGGAACGTGATTTCAATAAGATTTTTCTGCGGCAACGGGCATTTGGACGCGATGTGCCTCGGAGTTTGTGGGTTTTGTCACTTCTGGAATTATGATTTTAGTTGCCAATGTTTTTCTCTCACGCAGAAGCAACCTGTGCCTTAAAGGGTGATCTCAAGGGTTGACGTCTGCTTCGGCAAGCCATGACTCGTAAACTATGACTATGACTCGTAAACTATGCTTCGTAAACCATGATCGGTAAATTATGCTCCGTAAACTATGATTCATAAACCAAAAGTAAAAAAACAATGCTTCGTGAAACGACGCCTCGACCATCGGATGGGTGGGATTTTGATATGACGTGTAAGATGTGACTTCCCATGTACTTGCCAGAGTGGGGGGAATTTTGATATGACGTGTAAGATGTGACTTTGCAGATGATTTTAGTTGCTGAAGTTTGGTTGCTGAAGTGAGAGTGAATTTTGGTCGCCGAAACGTAGTTGCTGAAGCGAGAGTGAGTTTTGGTTGCTGAAGCGTAGTTGCTGAAGCGAGAGGGGGGTTTGGTTGCTGAGCAGTGGTTGTGGAAGCGTAGTTGCTGAGCCGTAGTTGCTGAAGCGGTGTTTAGTTAATCTGACCTCAAGGCACACAGGTGGAAAGTAAAAGTGAGGTATACAAGATATTACTTTATTGTACATTGCATAAACAATATATATATATTATACATGGTACATTTTTTTAATTTGTAAATGTATGCTATTTCGATATAATATATATATATATACACATGTGTGTGTGTCCCACACCGTTGTTTAGAATCATATGGACACTTGGATTCTGCATTGCTAGTCTGCCTACAGAAAGGTGGGTCCAAAGGGCTCTACGTTGGAAACCTGCTGGTAGACATGTTGCAGGACATCCTCGACATAATTGGACATCAAAATTTCAATCTTGCACCAAGCATGGACAAATTGATGACTGGTATACCCTGGCATCCAACAAGGGATTGTGGACACACTTGATTGCAGATTTCGTAGTTTTTGCTTCAGGCCAAACTTGATGAAGAACAACGGGAAATTTAGGACAATTTCACAAATTCTTTCCAAGTTCCTGTGCCCAGTACGAGCTGCCCACGGGCATGCAAGATGAACCTTGAACCTTGAACCTATATGTATGTTGTATATATATATATATATATGTCTTATATGTACTTATATAATTGGATGATATTGTATTTATCTATATATTTGTAACCTAGCATGTTTTGAAGTTGCAGGTACATCAGCCAGGCAGACACGAGGGCAGTCCGCTGCAGAATGTGCTCTCATTCCGCTGTGCCTCAAAGAAGAGTCTACCATACCGCAAACATGCATGGCATGAAATGCATTCTTTTTTCTGAATACGTTTTTCGAACCGAAATGAAAAAATGCCCAAACAAAATTGTTTGAGGCGATTTCCTTTTAAGTGATTTCCACCTGGTAAACAAAATACGACGGTTTCGCAACACTAGTCGCAGTTCCGGGCGCTGCCACAAAAGGAAACTTGTCATGCATTGGTCAGAAAACACTTTCCGATCCTGCCGGGGTGAGTTACCTTGCGAATATCTTCCTGTTAGCGTGCCTTGGTCCCCTTGAAGCCTCACCGGCATGTGTTTTCTGAAAATGTCGGTGCGATCCACCCTGTTGATCAAGCCATGCACCTTAGACGTGCAGTCGGCTGCTGCTTGACCATACATTTCCAAGACGTGTAAAGAACGAGCGAACCATCTGTTTCGAATCTTGGTACCTCCCCAAGGTGACACGTTCGCTCCGTTGTTGTTTGCGGTTGTTTTACCAGCTAGTTGCCCAGTGTATGTTGAGATTGCGGGAGATGATGAGTCCCAAAGTATCTGGGTAGTTTCTTCACTTGTTGTGTTTGCGTTTTGCGTTCCCTGCGTTTCATAGAGGTCGCAAATGCGTTGTGCACGTTCAGCTAGGCCTTGCCAAGGTCTTTTTTTCGCGCAATCCATGGGGTCCAAGGCCGTTCTGCCAAACGCTTGCTTTGGACTTCCTATCGTGCGCGATGTGTGGTTAAAGCGACCACCGCTTCCCTTTCACTCGTCCGGGCGGTGACATCCGGTGACCCTAAGCACCATTTCGGTCAGGGTGATACCAGGGACAACGACCGCCGGTGCAGTAGCTGGGGACGAGTTAGGGTCAACCATGGTTTGCAATGGCTTTGCAATGTCGCTCGGGGACAAACTACTTGAAATGTCAAGAATCATCTTTACGGCTGAAATTTTGGGGCTAGATGATAGCCAGGAGAAAACATCTCAAGTTCTCCCTGTGCACACATGGGCTGGCGCCATCTGTCTTCAAATCTGCCGCTAACAAAAAGCACAAAAAAAAAACAATACAATCCAACTGCGGCCTGTCCGATTCTGCGAGTATCTGATCAATAAAACAGGACTACTATTCCAACTTTTAGTCCATCATAGCATGTATCACGAAGGATATTCCGGATTCACAATAAGCTGGTCAGCATTGATAGCATCAGCTTTTCCCAGAATCGACTGGACACACTGCAGATGTGCTTCAAGGGTTTTCATTATTCCTGTGACTCATTGGCTCACATCCCCATGTTGTTTGCCTCCACATGCTGAAGATTTATTTGTTCCTGCTTTGTAGATTCTCTGACTCTGTTCAAAAAACGTCGGGTGTCGTTCTCGCTAGTTGCTTTCTAACACTTTACACGTGGCTTTGTCGTCAGCGTCAGATCCACTGTTGGCAAGCTGAATTTCCCGGCAACTTCTCTAAGATTCCTTTGGCATCCTTCTGCAACCGATTTCTACCGGGGCAATCGATTGCGGCGATTTCATGAACGGCCCAGTACCGTACTGGATGCGCAAACATGTTTAGCTCGGATGATTGTGCGGTTTTTCGTGCTGAACCATGGGAAACCTTGTGTCCCAAAACTCAAAAAAGTGCGAAGCATTCTGACATAAATGTCAAGCTCTACAATTATATATATGATTATGTGAAATATGTGTGATAAGTGTACCTGACCAGTCACAATTAGTACATTAATATCAAAACACAAAGGGGATAGGTAGGTCAATGTTTCTAAACTGAAAGCGCTTCCAGGGAGCACAATTGAGACTACTTGCATATGCACTATACTTGCACAAACGCGCCCACAGAGAAGGCACGAGGAGTATGGAACTGGGCGCCATGTTTCAAAGCGCTTGTTCCGAAACTTGGGTGCAGCCATCTCTCTACCCGGGGGAACAAACTATAAGAAAACAAATTAGGGGGACAGGCAAAAAATCACCGTTTCCAACCCTCGAAACAAAGGTTTGGCCCCTGAAATGCTTTGTTTTCCAATCAAACACAAAGGTTTGGGGGGCTGGTTTGGAAAGAAAGGTAGAAACAAAAGTTTCAAAACCAGAGAAGTTGTGGAGTAAGTTTGCTTCAGAAGAGCCGGCCGCAGCGAGAGACTGCCCGGCATTTTCGTTGCGGAGCGGGTCCATGCTGTTCAGAAAGGTCAACAAACGGGTGATGGAAGGGAATTCATACTCTATCACAATGCCACGACCGTTAAAGGGAGCGGCACGTGAGTTTTCATTTCCAGAAAGGTTGTAAAATTGATTTCTTTTACGGTGAGTGTGCACAAACAAATAAAAATTCAAACCTATAGTTGGCGGAAAGGAAAACAAACGTTTTGAAACACGAGAAGGTTTGGCGAAAACAAAGGGTGTTCAACAATTGATTGTAACTACCTAAAAAAGATGTGTTAGTGGTTTCCAAACTGACCGCTTCCAAATTTGTTTTCAGTTTCGGTGTTTATCAGGGTCGAAAACGTGCCCTTCAAAGCCAAAAACGTGAATGTTTTGACCAATGCCTGTTTCCAGTGTGCAACACCTGTGCTCAGAAAATTATCCAAATCTGAGACGTTAGTTTCACTCTGTAAAACATCCTCCTCCTTTCCAAAAAGTTGTTTTGTCCTGAAAAAAAAGAACTGGAAAGCACTAGTCGGTGAGTTTGCCGCCAGGCTTGTATCATAACACCTAAATACATCGTGTTCGCACATGTTGCCGGGTCATCTCACAAAATGTCGCTGCAGTCCCTGTCGAAACCAAGAAATCTCGAGGATTTTGCCACTCGCGCTGGCTTGCTGGTCTGCAGTGTGAGAATCATTTGAGCAAACTGTACATTCTCCTACCACGGTGGTTCCGGGCAAATGTCTTGCAACAAAAAGACAGCGCCATCAATTCCCAACACCAAAAAAAACTATGGGAATATATTGGGAATGATGTTCTTTATCTGAAAATTGTGAAGGCTGAGAAGCTTGGGGAACAAAGCTGTAACAGCTACTTAACTTGGAACCACTGTCACCTCACTGGGCGACTCACATGGCTACCACGGCAATCCTGGGCTGTAAGCTGTAAGCTTCAACGACGGAGAACTGGGGTAATGAACTTCTGGACAGTAATCCTAAACAGAAAAGGGGTTCAGGATGGTTCAAGGATGCTGGTGGTGGTCTCTACCTCACAGTTTCACATAGGTTTCAACTTCTTTGCTTAGAGGGTTGCTCTTACTATGACATTCAGGTGATCTGAGCCCTGCACTGGCCCATGGGAAGGGTTTCGTAGCACATCCTGGTGCCGCTGGAAAACTCAGGGCATGGGACAATTGAAATACGGAAAATTGCAAAATCTTGTGGGTCCGATGGTATCCCAGTCTCAACCCATGGCTTATACCCAGAGACCAACTTCGCCTCGCTTCAGGAACTAGATCTACTAACTCGTTTGGCATTGGAAGTCTCAAACATCAGGATATCAGTGGGAATTTTGCCCCAGTCACAAACCTTTTAGCATCACTTCAGTTGCATGAATCATACCAGCTTCGCAACCCACGAGCGGACCCTCCAATCTGCACCACCGCTTCAGGGCCGGCAAGGCCCACCAATTTACCTGCATCAAATCTCCAGATGCGCATTTTGGCAGCTGATCTGGGCATATCTGGGCTATCTGAGGATCAAAAATGTTTGGGATCCTCAACAATTCTGAGTTCTGAATTAATATTTGTAGTTTTGGAGGAGGATATAGCCCATAAAGGAAGACAAATCAAGAGTCTCACAGTCTCACAGCGCCTGTGCAGCCAATACGGTCCCCGGCCACCACCTGCGAGATCATGGCAATGACAAGGGTTGCCCCATTGAAACAAGTGCCACATCCCGTGGTCTCCTCAGTTGCCCCCAGCCTTGACGGAGGAGCCAATTTCCGGCACCACCGGAATTAACGCCTGTGACGCATCGGTATCATCGGTGAAGGGACCCTAAAATTTTAAAAAGTAATTTTAAAAGAAAAAAAAAGTCGGAAACTCTGAGAGCAGCACCGAAAAGGGAAGCTCTTCCTCCACCACTTCAGTGGCTCCGTTCGCTTCCCGTTCTACCTGCACCTGGCAGGTCTCACCTGCGGGCTCCGGGGTGACATCAGGAGCGGAAGAATGTCCTTACTTCTCTCTTCACAAGGGAAAAATGGAGGGTTTCCTCAAACATGCTCCAACCTTGGTTGTGTATAAATTAAATATCTTGAAATATCATGAAACGACATGTTCGTTTTATTTATACCATTTTATACCTGCAACGCTGTTCAAGGCACAGCTTTGTTTCAGCGGTGCGCCTTTGACCTTCACAATGGCTCCGGGGAGCTCTGCGTCGCCACAGTCGCCACGGATCCGAACTGCTGCACCTTCGGTGAGCCAAGAAGGTACCTGGCATCCCACGAACAGAGGATAAATCGATATATATATATATCGGATAGGCTTGGAAAACGGTTAGGATGAAACAGGATGAAACCTGCCCAATTCTGAGATGTGCTGGACCCTCAAGTTATAACTCTAACATATCTAACATACTATGGGATTACTTGGATGTAGTTACTCTGGGTATCTTGGGGCATCATCCAAATCTTTGGCCAGCTCCCGAATTCAGCCCACAGGGGCACCAGCTTGGGCTTCTTCGCTGGCGGCCCGACGTCGACAAAGTCCGGAGGCTGTTTGGCCACGAAGCCGGAGAAGTTGAAGAAGTTGGGGTCCACTCCCGCGGCTTTGGCCTCAAGCAGAGGAGTCTCAGTTTTCATTCGGGATCTCATCGGTCATCAAAGGAAGGGACTTTCCAACAGTTTCCTGGGGCTTCCCCCATGTTTTCCCAAACTGGAAAGGGCATGTCAATGCATGTCATGTGTCCCCTCCTGCTGCGCTGCTGCCCCAGCATTGCCGTTGGGAGCCTGTGCAGGTTTAGCTTTCGCACATGGTGCCAAAGTTTTGGGGTTCTTTGGATTTGAGGATTGCCGCCCAGACTTTCGGCCGATGAATGGTTTCGCTCTCCTTCTGTTTGAAGAAACACAACTGCTTTCCTCAACTGTGACCGGTTGGAATGAGATTTGCCCCTGGAGTGATCCAACACTGGCAGAACCCAATCGAATCCGCACACCTTGATCTGCAGTGGATCATCTTCAGCCACATCTGGGATGGCTGCCGCAGCTGCGGCCACCTTCCAATTGCCAGCTTCATGGCAACATCTTGGACATTCATGTCCTTTATCATTAACCTACATCACCTGTGAATCATACAGTGTTGGCGACAGGGGGGGTCGAAATTTTTGAGGGCTGCGTAGCGCTGCGTAGCGCTGCGTAGCGCTGCGTGTGGGCTGCGTAGTGCTGCGTAGGGCTGCGTAGCGCTGAGTGTGGGCTGCGTAGTGCTGCGTAGTGCTGCGTAGTGCTGCGTAGCGCTGCGCTGCGTAGCTGCTGCGTGTGGGCTGCGTAGTGCTGCGTAGTGCTGCGTAGTGCTGCGTAGTGCTGCGTAGCGCTGCGTGTGGGCTGCGTATAGTGCTGCGTAGCGCTGCGTAGCGCTGCGTAGCGCTGCGTAGCGCTGCGTGTGGGCTGCGTAGTGCTGCGTAGGGCTGCGTAACGCTGCGTGTGGGCTGCGTAGTGCTGCGTAGTGCTGCGTAGCGCTGCATAGCGCTGCGTAGCGCTGCGTAGCGCTGCGTGTGGGCTGCGTAGTGCTGCGTAGCGCTGCGTAGCGCTGCGTAGCGCTGCGTAGCGCTGCGTAGCGCTATGCGGGGCTATGCGGTGCTATGCGGGGCTATGCGGGGCGATGGTGTTCCTGGGGATGCGTTTGATCGCAAAAAACGATGCCCAAGGCCAAATGGCCATTTGGCCTTAGGAAAGGCGTTTGGCTTCAAAAAAAACATTTGGCCATTGAAGATCTTCAATGAATGTAGAAGTTTAACGGGGGTGGGAGAATTAAACCCTTATTGAAGATCTTCAATGAATGTAGAAGTTTAACGGGGGTGGGAGAATTAAACCCTTATTGAAGATCTTCAATGAATGTAGAAGTTTAACGGGGGTGGGAGAATTAAACCCTTATTGAAGATCTTCAATGAATGTAGAAGTTTAACGGGGGTGGGAGAATTAAACCCTTATTGAAGATCTTCAATGAATGTAGAAGTTTAACGGGGGTGGGAGAATTAAACCCTTATTGAAGATCTTCAATGAATGTAGAAGTTTAACGGGGGTGGGAGAATTAAACCCTTATTGAAGATCTTCAATGAATGTAGAAGTTTAACGGGGGTGGGAGAATTAAACCCTTATTGAAGATCTTCAAATGTGAAAGTAGAATCGAAGGGGGTGGGAGAATTAAGTGAATGAAGTTTAACGGGGGTGGGAGAATTAAATTGAAGATCTTCAATGAATGTAGAAGTTTAACGGGGGTGGGAGAATTAAACCCTTATTGAAGATCTTCAATGAATGTAGAAGTTTAACGGGGGTGGGAGAATTAAACCCTTATTGAAGATCTTCAATGAATGTAGAAGTTTAACGGGGGTGGGAGAATTAAACCCTTATTGAAGATCTTCAATGAATGTAGAAGTTTAACGGGGGTGGGAGAATTAAACCCTTATTGAAGATCTTCAATGAATGTAGAAGTTTAACGGGGGTGGGAGAATTAAACCCTTATTGAAGATCTTCAATGAATGTAGAAGTTTAACGGGGGTGGGAGAATTAAACCCTTATTGAAGATCTTCAATGAATGTAGAAGTTTAACGGGGGGTGGGAGAATTAAACCCTTATTGAAGATCTTCAATGAATGTAGAAGTTTAACGGGGGTGGGAGAATTAAACCCTTATTGAAGATCTTCAATGAATGTAGAAGTTTAACGGGGGTGGGAGAATTAAACCCTTATTGAAGATCTTCAATGAATGTAGAAGTTTAACGGGGGTGGGAGAATTAAACCCTTATTGAAGATCTTCAATGAATGTAGAAGTTTAACGGGGGTGGGAGAATTAAACCCTTATTGAAGATCTTCAATGAATGTAGAAGTTTAACGGGGGTGGGAGAATTAAACCCTTATTGAAGATCTTCAATGAATGTAGAAGTTTAACGGGGGTGGGAAATTTATATTCCCTAAATACCCTTGTTGATCTCCCCAATTGAATGTAAAGTCTAACGTTTGATATCCCCAAGTGTACAGCATAGAAGGGGTGTGGGCGAATCGGGGTGTTTGCGCGTAGATTTACATATGCGACATGGTTACCCCCGAGCAGCACCCAAAAGAGATCATGATATATGCGGGGCTATGCGGGGCTATGCGGGGCCATGCGGGGCCATGCGGGGCTATGCGGGGCTATGCGGGGCATGCGGGGCTATGCGGGGGTGTGCGGGGGTGTGCGGGGCAATGCGGGGTCGGGGCCATGATGTCATCGTCAATGCGGCTATGCGGCGCTATGCGGCGCTATGCGGCGCTATGCGGCGCTATGCGGCGCTATGCGGCGCTATGCGGCGCTATGCGGTGCTATGCGGCGCTGTGCGGCGCTGTGCGGCGCTATGCGGCGCTATGCGGTGCTATGCGGCGCTGTGCGGCGCTATGCGGCGCTATGCGGCGCTATGCGGCGCTATGCGGCGCTATGCGGCGCTATGCGGCGCTATGCGGCCCTATGCGGCCCTATGCGGCCCGGTGAAAATTCATGCCCCCCTACTGCCTGCAATGGAATCATAGATGAACCATAGATGAAACATAGATGAATCATGACCCTTGTTGTCCATCCATACCCTTACTTCATACCTTACTGCACGGCCATCGGACCTCTGCCAATGCTTCTCGCATCAGCTCTTCCTCTTCATCCACCTCCACCGCGAGTTCCTTCGCGGGTTGAGCGACCCAAAGCCAGGATGATCTGTTCACATCTCGAAAGAGATCAGCTTGGGTTGTAGGGTTGAGGAGGTACCCTTTTTCATGTCATAAGGTGTGGGAAATTGGTGAGTACGAAGATGATGGCATTCAGAGCAGTAACTCAAAGTTTGTAACCCATCATCACCTCGATTGATAATTGCAAGCCATTAACTGAATCCGATAAACAAACCTGAAGAAACAGAGTCCCAACATCTTCAAATGGGTTCCATCTTCCATGTGAGTCTGCTCAAATGTACCCGGTTGCCCACTTCTAGGACATTGCTGCGGGTCTGCTTCTATTTTCTATATATTCTATGCGCCTACAGGGCCTACATGCTGCCCATCTACCCATCACCATCCATCACCATTTTCAGCCTCTGCCAGGGGATCTTCTGCAATGATGCCCAGTGCCACATGTCCTTGACAAATTTGACAACCACAAGTAACCACAAGCTGCACAGGATGTGCATGTGACCCTGTGACCCATCAAAAACCCACGAAGAACCCATGAAAAATGATCAAATCTCAACAGTTCCAGCAGTTTCGGGAGTTCCACCCTCAGAGCTTAGATGCACAGACCAAGTCTCGAAGGAACACTTGGTCTGGCATGAAGAAGAGCTCTGGAATCACTTGCCTTGGTGAAGGTTGGATCCACCGATTCGCCCATGAGATTTCGGCAAACAGACCCGAAAGAAGCCAAATCACTTTTGCAAGATTAGTTCATTTGCCCGGCGAAAATATCATGGGTTCAATACACCCATGTCCCATGTTGGTTGAAATCGTATCAGGCCATAGAAACAAATTCAGCCGAAGCTGCGCAGCTGCATAGATGGCACCCTCATCTGCCTGTCAATGTCGTAAGAAACAAGCGATGTAGGGCTGCAGAGTGTCCAACAACTCTAGCCCAAAAAACAACTCAAAAACTCTCAAAGCATTCTTTTTTGCAGGGAAAGGTCTGGTTCGGAGGTCCCTCATTTCAAGAAATACCCATGTCATGTTCTTCCCTGCTCTTTTTTGTCGCTTTTTTCACGCTCTCGCTTCACATCGATTGCCAACGCCTCAAATCGTGGAAACTGGGTCGGATGGGATCCAAGGATAGCAACTGGGACTCCCACTCCAGCGGTCTGGCTGTAGACATGTATTCTTGCCAGTCAAAATCGCGTGCAGAGTGGTTGAAGCCTTGCTATGTCATCGCAATTGATTTGTTGCAGATGTCTTTCCTAATGTTGGATCACTCTGCATCTCAAGTCATCCATCAAAGTTCTAGGACGGTCTCAAAATCAGGATACCCCAATATTTCTGTCCATTCGACAAAAGGGGAAAATGATGAGTAGCCATGGGATGGAATGGAGAACACAATTTTGAGACAACCCCATTTGTATCATATGTCATATTCAATGCAACTCCAATCTGCAAGAACTGGCAACTCTAAGACGTCCACGTTTCACCCAGCCGAAAAGCGTGGGGTCGCAATATGCTTCCCGCATGAAGCGCACCATTTTCGCAGCTTCATCCTGGTGAGTCAAAGACTTGTTGGAATGATGTGTTGAAACGGCCTTTCGAAACAAGATGAAGTTATATTATGTTGTATTATATAATATACTGTATCTGTGGTATATTCAACCAGTATAACAATGAAAAACAATAGGCCAGTTTTACAGATGGTCTCTGCTTCAAATTTTGAATCACCCTTAAAAATCACAGACAATCCATTATACCCATATAATCCCACTATTTACCCTCTGGTAAACAAACATAGCTATTGAAAATTGCCATTTATAGTTGATTTACCCATTAAAAATTGTGATTTTCCATAGTTATGTAAACGTTTACCAGAGGGTAGCTCATAAATTCCAATGTGTTTGATCCACTTCAACCATCCACGCCTTGGAGAGCAGGTTGGATTTGATCTCACCCCGCAGGAGAACCAGCTGATGAGACCTGACATGTCATCAAAAAAACGGGTTGTAAATGCCGCATTTTTCATGAAAATTCCTATGGTACAAAATGATGAAACCTGGTCAACCATTGGATTTTGGATGATATTGGTGTATTTTCAGACAAATCCACATCTTTCTGCTGGAGATGCTGAGATCGTGACATCAACAGCTCAGTAAAAAAGTTGACGCCCAAATCAATCACCGGGGAGTTCTGCCTTCAGCGCATCAGAGATCTCTCAGGGCATTGGATCAAGATATCCAGAGTGCAGTGGAGCTATGTGCAGCTCAGGTGCTGGAACCCTTCCAATGTTTTGAAGAGAACTCGATTTCCCTGTGCCTCAAGGGGTCATTGTGGTGATCTGCGGGTCTGCTTCGACGCGGTCGGCATGCTCGTGATTTTGGCAAATGCCAAAGGAAAGAAACTTCCTTCGAAAATGGAAAAGACAGAAAAAAACGGAAATCTAAGGTAGGAAATCCATAAATCCTGGAGTCCTGGAGGTTCACTATTGCCAAAAAGATATTTCCACCCAGAAATGGCGAATCTGAATTCCCAGCCTGCCACACCAGGTTGGCATAGCCCTCACCACGAGGAAGCGGCACCACGAACATCGGGCAAGCCTTTCCCGAGGCCGAGGGCGTCGAGGGTGTCCCCATAAATGGGAGCCCATAAACATCGGGCAATCCCATCCCCCTAGAAATGAAACACCCCCCTTGTATGGTCCCAAATATGTGCAAATCCCATACTAAACCATGGTGAAGGGTGTTTGATATCAGGGGACGGAATTATTTGATTTCCCTTAGTTGTTTCTCAAACACTAGGTACCAATGGACTATCAATGGACCCACAGTTGGTCATTTCATCTCATTTCTAGTGACCAAGACGAAACCAATACTCGTGAGCCATTGCCATATCCTCAAATCAACCACAAGCTCGTTGATGTCCCACGCATGGCCAAAAACCCACACGGAACGCCTCGGCATTGGCCTTCAGCCTAAGCCGAAGATCCAAACTTTGAGGCGATTTGTCGGTAAATAGAGATAAAAACCAACCAGCAGGGGGGATATGAGCTTGATACCCACAAGGAAATGAAGAAAATCTGCAGAAAAATGGGGATCTCGAGATTGATGATTTGCGGCCACCCATCCCATCGCCTGAGGTCCCTGCGATCGAAAATCTTGATCCGTTAAGGCCTCGTAGGTGTCCACGAGGGAACCGTGGGGGCACTGGAAGCA
>CAMXCT020001225.1:341152-358652 GCA_947184155.2 Cladocopium goreaui
TTTGCCCCGGCTGTGGATGGGTAATGTGGCCATAAACATTCATAAGCAACTACCATGTGGGAATGATTTCCACCACTTATTTATAGTATTTTATAGTAATATTGGGGATGGTTTACCATTGGGTTTACGACATTGGATGATTTCGAAGGTGGAGACAGTTGGAATGCTGCAAATGTGCAGGGTTTTTGGTCCCACTTCGGAAGGCTATGAGAAATTCAAGGCTCAACATCGGCTGACATAGGCTGTTGGCGTGCAAGCCATCATAACACTGAGCAACGGCTGCGGACTCTCAAAGAATCTGCCAGAAGCAAGTCTATTCTGCTGCACATAGCTATCCAACGGCAAATGTTCGATCATTTCTAGACTTGGATGAAGGAACCCTGCGTCTAAGGGCACCCTTCCTTAATCAAACGTGGCAAGCTGGAAAATCCATGAAAATCCCCTAGCGGATTTCCCGGCCACATTTGATGACCAGAAGGTCAGAAGGTCAACACATAGAGTTCCCCTCAAAGAATCATCGGGATGCCCACCTTCGTCCCCACTTCTTCCAAGGCAGCCTGACAGGCTTTTCCGCGCTCTAAGGCATGCCATCCCCAAGTGTCTCACAGCTTCACAGCAAAATCATCGTGTGTTACATTGTTACACCATGTTACACCAGTTTTGTGTATTTCATTTTACGGATAGTTTTACAGTTCCAAATACTGATACCAAATAGTTACACTTAACAGAACATTTGGTGTAACTATTTAAATCAATTCGTTTGTCAGTCACCAATGGAACTGTTATCATCATTCCCCATCAGTGTTCACACCTTGAGCTCATCCAGAGACGCAGAGCCCTTGGCCCGGATCACCTCAAATTGAGGTCGGCTGGAGAACCACCTTACACCACCTTACCATTAGGGATGCACATCCAAAAAACAACAAGAGGCTTGGGAAAAATAAAAAGTGAAAATGATTAAACATGGAGATCTCTACTCTCACGCTGGGAGAAAACTAGACCTAATTTATTTCGCAAAAAAAAAAAAACACTTTGGGATTCCCCAAAGTTGGGAAGCCGGAAGTCGATTTCAATTCTTGAGACAACTGACACCCTGCCACATTGCACTGGGCTTTTCCCCGCCTTCAGAAGCGCTTGCTGCAGCTCTGGGTCGCCCTGGGGAAAATGCTGGAAAACCCTCATTTTTGACCCCTTGTTGATCATTCTGATTGTGATAAAGCGTGGGGGTATCATTATGAAACCCCAGAAATCATAATCAATAATTATATTTGGATTGTTATGAGTTTAGCATCAATTTCAACCTTGTTTGATGGCCATCGGTTTATCCCCTTTGGACAAGCCCAACTGTAAGTCCACCATCTCAGGGCCTGTGCGTCTTCCACGGCCATGGGTTGCCATCTTCGAAAGACGCGCCGCGGCTCCCAAAACAGCACCTCAGCGCAGGCAGTGCCAGCGACAGTGGGGACCTCTGGCAGAGAAATCATGTTCAATGTGTTTCACCAACATCAATATGAAAGAAATGTGGAAGGGAACCAACTGACTCTCAAGTGGAACTGAAATTAGGGTTTAGGGTCAGTTTTTCTAGGCCCGCAATCCGCTCGTGATCAAAATTAAAAGGCACACCAAACTCGACCCCATACCGCAGTCCCTGCCTTGGTGAGATCGTACTTGGAGCCAGCCTCAAAAACCCGCTCAAGGGTGGCCTGAGAGCAGGGAGACACACCATATGACTTGTCTGGCTTGTCTTGATATGCAGGATACATCAAAATGTGAAGTTTCATGAAAAAAATGGTGATAAACCATTTTATATAACGGGCTACCCTAATTCCAAGGTGATTCTGAGCTGAATCCTCACCTGTTCTCCTGCCGGGTTGATGAGAAATCGCGCCACCTGGCGAGCTGACGACTTCCAGACGCTGAAAACCACCCAGTTCGTTCGCAGCACAGGTCCACCTGTACGTCTAGGCGGCCGCCCTGTTGCATCACCACACCCAAGAGTTGTCGTTTGGCATTGAACCAATCAATGTCTCCAGCACCTGACAGCAGAATCTTGCTGAAAATGTGGATGTGACATTGATGCAGCCGAGGTCGAACAATTTGCGCTGAATAATCCATCCTCTAATATTGAATACCCCCAATGTTGAGCCCCCACATCGATCTATGGGGGTGTTTATAATTTTAAGGGTATGGGATTGCCACAAACTGCCCACATGACATGACTTCGAGTGCATCTCTTCTGCTCCCCCCCGCCTTTCAAATCATCGCAAGCACGTGTCCAGTGCTGAATGATGTCCTTGTTAGAGTTTGGTCCTCCCAACTTTGCACATCTCCAGCCACCCCGGCCATCAGTTTCCTTGGGTTGACGCTACTGTTGTGACGATGAGGGAGCTACCACATAGGGACAAAAGTTGGGCGCAAAATGGTGCTCTGCCAGCATGTCATCGATGTCACACAGCGTTGCGCTCCTATTCGCCCATCTTTGTTGACAGGCCAGTCAACTACCTCGCTGCCGGCCGTTGAAACTGTTAAGAATCCAACACGTCCAACGGCGGCAATCTACCAGTCCTTCAAGAACATGGTGATATATGGGGAATATTGGGGAATCCAATAGACTTGGTTGTTGGTTGGTTGATTTTGGTTGGCTGATATTTCACCACAACCACCACCCTTCCCCTGAGCACTGGACCCCTTCAAGAACCTGTTTCAGGTAGAGCTTCGTGGAGTCATAGAAGATCTGTCAGAGCTAAATTGGCTCGTGATTCTCGTGGGAATTTGACCATTGGAAAACATGTGATCCTGATGTATCTTCCATTTCTCAATGTCATTTCAACAGTAACAACCTAGCATGCTTTCCCTATGCTCTTTTCCAGGCAGCTTTGAGCTTTGAAACAATGGCTACTTACAGCCAGATCAGCTCATTGGCATCTAATGGCCACCAGCATTCAGGCCACTGCAAGCCTTCATAGATGGACGGCAGCCTCTCTTCACACAACCGGTGCAAGCAGCGCTCTTGTCGTTGCTGATGCATTGGTTCATGCACTTGTCGCGGGAGCCACCAATTTGGCCATGCAGCTAGCACAACCACTGGAGTAACCCTTGCCCTGGTGATGAGTTCCCAAACATCAACCAACTATCGAGCCATATTGGAGAATATCAGAAAAAACAGAGTATTAATGTGTATTAATCGTATTCATCAACCATCTCAAGGTCTCAAGGTGTTCGAACTCTGAACATATCAAACAAAAGAATACAAAAGATGTGTTTTTCCTCCCTGGCATGCAACTCTTGGTGCAAGCGAAGCCCGCAGCACAGGAGCGGCCGCGGTTCAGTGAACCATCGAAGCTCTTCCTTCCACTTTTCTTCCAGAAGTTCAAGTCCTTGCTGTTGGTGCAAGCACCACATGGCCCAAATGGCCCACATGGCTTTCCTCATCATCCATCAAGGCATCATGGTAGTTACCTGGTAGTTCACATCCTTCATTCCTCGGAGCTGGTTCAGTTCCAGGCTGCAGGAACCTTCAGCACAGGAATCGTCCACCTCCAATGCCAGGTGGAGTCCACTGTCTCGGCGGCCAAGGTCAAGGCCACCAAGGTCCACAGAAATTTCATGGCGCAAGAAACGAGTGCTTGAAAAGGATTGAAAAGGTACCAAAGCACTGTTGCCAGAGGGAAAGTGCAGCTGAGTATTTGAGCCAATGTGCATCAGTTACGTGTCACGTTGTTGTGAGATCATACCACATCAGACCATTCTCTCAGTGGCGGGAAAGCGCTGGCCTCGTGCAGGCCGGACAAAACGATCCGCAGAGCACCGTACCTGGCCAAAAAAAACAGGCTTTTGCAATGGCTGCAATGACCCCAATCTGAGTTGCAGCCTATCACACTTGATTCAATTGGATGAAATATTGGATGAAATCGCAGCATTTTCCCCATTTTCCATGGCATTGTCCATAGCATTTTCCAGGATTTCCCTCTTTTTTTTGGCATCCTCAGGCCCTTCCCTTTTTCCCTCCGGTTCCCTCCGGCACGTTCTTCGCAGCTCCGACTTGGCATTCCAGCCCAAGAGCCCGGCCAACTTGTCGTACTTGGCTTTGGAGCCCATCTGTTTCACCTCGGAAATGGAACTTGGGGGGTCGGTCCAGGATGGCCCAGGAATCTAATGAGCGATGGAACTAAGGAACTGAACAACCCATGAATCAATTCAAACTGGCAATTTTTCCTTATTGTCCACTTCCGAAGTGGGACGCACGTCCAAGTCGGTTAACTTGGGTCCTTGATCTGAGTTGGAAGAGATTTCACTGCAGGGCTGTAGCTGATCGATGGAATCTTGAATCAAGATGAAACAAGTATACGTATAATAAGTCTCCTGTTTGACATGGAAACTGTTTGACTTCCATGTTCTGTCCCAGGGAAAAACATGTCAAACATGTCCATTGTCCAAAGTAAGGACAATGCCTTACACACAATTTCCACATCAAGGAGTCCAGGTGAAGAAAGGAGTCTGGGGATCGGGCATGTGAGACCAGATTTCGCCTCACCTGAACTCAGGCACCCCAGCAGCTTCCAAATCACTAAAACCGCTGAAGCCACTTGGGATGAGATACCGGTGATACCGGCCCAATCTGAGAGATTCTGAGAGTGCGGCTGTGTCATGCAAGTAGTTACTCGGCAAAGGCTTTGGATGGAGTGCAGCCCCAGCCTCCGCATCTCATCTAGGTCTGTGAGCGCGATGGTCCCTGCAGCGGCTGAGCGCTCCACTTGTGTCCGCAGCAGTATCTCGCATTCAGCTTCCGGATGCGACCAAAAGACATCTTGCCTTGGTTAAATCGAATGCCAGACTGTGAAGATCTGTGAAGCATCAAAAACTTACTGGTTCCTCCCGATCCAACGAGCACCATGGAAAGACACTGGGGAACAAAAAAACTGCAGCCAAAAAAGAGAGTTGCCACGTGTCAAAATTGTCAAATGAAAGCTGCCTAAGGCAAGTGCGAGAGTGCTTGGATCACAGCTCTAATCCTGAAGCCCATTGCCTCAAAGCACGGTGCCATGGGATGCATGCGCTAGTCATGGAGGCTCACTCTACACCATCATGTCACAAACCCAAGCCTTGATCAGAGGCAAAACTGCCTCTCTTTCCAGGGTTCCTCCAGCCTTCAAACAAGCGCAAAACGCAAGACCAAGGTGGGGCACATGGGCTATGCACAACAGGATGTCAGCCTGCTGCAGCCACGACATGATAGTCCCCAGCAGATCAGCAAATGGATCTGCAGACTGGCACACCAAGGGCTGGATCAAAACGCGGCACCCAGACATCGGCTGACGAATGGGCTGATGATTTCTGCAGCTGCTAATGGATTCCCATGGTCAAGAGGTAAATAGCCAGGCTTGCGTGTGGAAGGGACGCAGGCTGTTCCTCCACTTGAGCATCAGAACCACCAACGGGCGCTTCCTGGGACCACAAATTTTAGGGTTTCAAAGTTCAAACTTTTCAGCTGCGACCTCGACAGAATGCACAGAAAATCAACGGATTCCCTTCGCACGACATCCCAGAAATCAGATCTCTCCTCCGCCAATTCCTTCTGCAAAAGTCTTTGTACAATCTCTGCATTGGCCGCCTCAGGGAGCATGGCGAACTCCGGCACCGCCGGATAGCCCAAATACGTTGATGGGTTGATTCCTTAAAATTCCCTCCAGGGTCCGAAATTGGGACAAAAAATAGCAGATTGTCATCAAAACACGACACCCAAATAAAAAAATAAACAAATAAACATATGTATGTATATATTGTAGTTCCCTACACTGGCAGCAACCAAAATCAAGATGGGGGCCCCTGGTCCTATCAAATCTCTTCTCCTCCAACACAACGCCTTCCCAAGGCACACAGGATTTTTCTATGGCTGCAAACACGGTGCAAATCCAACGGAAGGTTGCTACAGGCTACCCAAGCCCTCTGGCCCTCCTGAGCCACCAAGTTCTCCACTGCATCACGGGGCTCACAACTGGTTGCAATCGGACAACACGCTGTCACTCTCTCAAGCAGTAATGGGTTATCCACGATGGTGAAGAAGTGGCACCAAAAACACACTCCTAAAAAACTGTTTCTTTTTCTTTTTGTTCTTTTTAATGAATTATATTCCAAGGTTCATGTGGTTTTTGAACGTGTCTCCTTTCCGGAACCAGCCCCCAGGCTAAAGAAGTGGAGTTCACAGGCTTATATTTTTCCAAGGAACAAGTTGATACAGGCATGCTTTAAGGTGGAGAGCTATTGGTCAGAGCTCTTCGGAACTGACTTGGTCATCTCCTTTCCCAGCAGTCATCATCAACGCAAAAACATGCAAAGCGGAGTCGATGGAGCTTGATTGCTGGTACCATTGTTGACGGATCTTTTTGTCGGCTCGTTGACGAAGGATCTCGTCCACGTCATGCAAGATACATTTTCCATGTTTCAGGAAGGTACGCAAAACGCTGGTATCCATTTCTTTGGTTAACGCATCGGCCATTTGAGCTGCCGAGTGTACCCATTTAACATGGACTCCTTCTGAAAGGCGATCTTTGATTACAAGTGCTTCAAGCATCGTGCGATATTCTGAACATTGGGGGATGGATGTCTTTTGTAGTAAATCAAATAGGCTCTTACAATCTACCACTGCAAATGCATTCGGCAATGTTTTGAGGGTGATCTCAGGGTTACGCCAATTGATAGTGGGGTTATTAATCCAAGCCCAATGCATCCTGATCCAACTAAGAAGATCCAAGGCACCAGATAGGGCATATGTCTCTGAGGCTAACGTGCTTGCAACTACTCGGTTGATCTTCTTGGAGAACCACACTAATGGGCTGACATTGGAATTTTTGGTTTGATCGATCTCGTCGGTGGTCGCCAAAATCAAACAACCCTTTTGTGAGTGTGCTTTTTCTCGAGTAGCAAATGCTGCATCTGAAAACGACAGAAAGCGGATCTTGTCAGGAGACATGGATTGAATTTTGATGGAAACATCGGAAAACCTTTTTGCATCTGCCAAAAGTTTATTCCCATGCATCAAGTCAGCCACAGTGGCACAAGTGACCTTGGCTTGCAACAAGCTCAGTCTGCACGACAGGTCGGGACGGCTGTTTGTCGCTGCATACTGTAAGCTTCCAATCAGGCCACGTAGCTGTTGAAGTTCATTGGGAGTGATCTTGGAGTCATGTTCTTTTCTTCTCTCCCTGGGGATATCGATTGGACAAATGTCATTTACGTAATCCTTTTGATTCAAGACAATATCTCCATTGGGTTCCTGTGTAATACCAACCCCGGTAAAGGTGAAAGATCCCTGCCTCTGACTACCAAACGGAAACCTCGCTTCAAGTGCTTTTATGGCTTTGGCAAACACTGCATCTCCGCCACCTATGCCATCATCTACGTGGATTCCTAGGACTCCATGGATGTATGGTTCTCCTGGTGCGGAATTTTTCTTTGGCAAAACAAAAAGACAAGGGTCAAGAGGAGAAACTAAGAACCCTAAATTTTGTAGTGCCCCCTTGAGTTCGATATACCATAGCAGGGGAGCATTGATAAGGCCGTAAGCACCCTTTAGAAGTTCACATGTCTCATGGTCCTGGAGCTTCATTCTGCAACGTAGTTCTGCCGGGGGTTCTACTCCAAGAATTCGAGAGTCTTGTCGACTCCCTCTGAGAAATGCTGTTTTGATGTCAAAGGATTTCACACCCCATCGGTGACTGGAAATGCACTGTAGTGCCAGCATACGGCTGTCGCGGCCCAAGGTTGGAGAGTCACGGGGAAGTGAATCAATTTGCGGATCCTCGTACCCTAGGATGACAAGTCTGGCTTTGGCTTTCTTGTTGAGTCCTGTCTCTTGTTGATCTTTTTCATCTAAGTGCTTCCAAGTGAGAACCCACCTAGACCTTAGGAGTTGTCCTTCTGGGATTTGGGATCGGAGAATTTTTCGGACGGTATCGGTTGCTAACCATGAGTCAATTTCTTTATTCTTTGCTTCAAGAAACATTTTTCGTTCTTCGGGTGAAAGATCTTTTTCCTTGACTTCTACTTTCTGTCTCTTCGCTGCGGATGCCAGGAGGATCTCTTGTTCTCCATAGGTTTTTCCCAGGCATTTCTGAACTTCTTCCATGGTCAGGAAAATTTCAGCTGATGTTCCTCGAAAATGGTGTGGCGTTTGGACATGATAGTTGATATGTTCTGGACTTGACGTTTCTAAATTGAAAGTTGTGGTCCCTGTCCAAGGTTCGGGCATGGGTTGGTGGCTTTCCACATTGACTCTCCATCGTTCTTCCTTCTGGAACGTCTGTCCTGAGAGGAAGTCGCCTCGGGAACTACGCATGTCACCTATTTGTTGTGGATCAACTGGACAAGACCAAGCTTCTTCTGGAAAGAACATGTTAATCCTCGGATTTACATGATGTCTGATGAGTTGGTCTCCAGATACTTCCCAATAGTCATGATTTCTGTGGGTGGCTATTAGATCATCATTGACCTCAACAGGGACTGGCACTTCCCATGGTGCTACGTCATCCTCAGGGTTATCTCCGGCTGATGTGGCAGGTGCCGTGTTACTTCCCCCGGGGGTTTCTGGTTCATCATCTGGTTGGGCAACGGAAGGTGGATGAGGAATGTTATTGGTGGTAGAGTTATCCTGATTATTAGGGTTACTGACAATTATTGTTTCAGGTCCATCATGGGGATTATTGGAATTTCTGGTGGCTTGATGTTCTGGTCGATCTGGTGGCTCAAGTGGACTATGCAGACCTGGTGGACCTTGTTGACCTGTGAGTTCTCGGTATTGGAAAACACCTGATCCACTTCTGTCAGGCAGGAAAAACATGCGGCGATCGTCATCTGAAACCGATCGTGCTTCATCCTCCGACAGTTGTCGAATGTGTTCAGGAGCGCATCGGTAGATCCTAGTCAAGTGACTCACCCAAACAAGGTTTCGGTCCTCAACCATAAGAATCTTTGCGGGCCCATGCCACGATCCATCCTCAACACCTTTGCCTGATCTCCAAAACATGACAATGTCACCTGTTTGGAAGGTGAGTCTCTCGGGTCGCGATCTTGCGTGCAACGCACGTCGCAGTGTTGCACTATGATCAGCACGGATGAAGGCTATTCGTGCGGCTTCACGGCGGGCTAACATTTGTTGGAACTTGTTCCCCTCCGTTGGTCTGACATCCAGATCTGAGAAACTGGCACTGTCTAGTTGGCCGGAGGCTAAACTTCCTGGGACAGGTTTCATTTTTCCTAACACCCAGAGTTCAGGGGTGTACCCTTCATGACGGGACATGGCATTCTTGGCATTACACAAATGAATAAGCCCCTGATTGAAGTCATCATCGCTAGAAATAGGCTGGTCCTTGTGGTACTTATCCAACATGTGTTTGATTACTGCTCCATTTCTTTCTGCTCTGCCAAGCTGCCAATGAGCCTCTGTGGGTATGACATAGCTCTGGATGTTGTGTTCCTGGAGGAACCTGCCAAAGGTTTCACTGTTTGCTTCCGTTCCACTGTCAAACATGAGATGTTTTGGTGGACCAGCCCATCGGAGCCAGGCACTTTGGAACGCGTCTATGAGCCCTTCTGTCGTTCCTTGATGGTAAGGTATGGCAACATGATAGTTGGAAGCAGAGTCTATAAAATGGTAGAACCTATATGACTTTCCATTTTCATCTTGCCATTCTGCAGCATCAAACGACACTTGATCATTAAAATCTCGTGGCTCACGCAAGTGTCCCGGTCGGGAGATCTTGGGCTTTTGTTGTTCCACGCAGACAGGGCATGTGAAGTCTGCACAAGCTCGCACAGAAGACTCTGACCATCCATAGCGTCTCAGAGCCAATTGCAACACACGATTGTCAGGGTGTCCAAGATTCTGATGAAGTTTCTTCACAATGTTCTGGGAGGATTGAGGTAATTTGGTAAACATTGGTCCATGAGTTTGGGTTTGAACATGGTGTGGTTCACGGGTTTCTGGACTGGTGTCTCTAAGTGGTAGTTGTTTGTTCTTGGTCACTTCCGGATCAGGCACATCAGGTACTATGCTGTCAGGGCTATTCATCGCAAACTTGACCCTTTTGGCTGAACTGGTTTCTGAGAGATCGGTGTGAGGTGCACTCTCAGGACGCTTCTGGGTGGCAAAGACTGTAATTGCTATTCGCGCAGCAGTCCCATTCCTGATTTGCTGGCGACGAGACAAGGTCTCCCAGGCTTCCCATTCTGCATCTTCAAACACTTGGAGGTCACTGCGTTTCTTACCAAACACTCTGCGCAGTGGTGCAAAACCCTTGGAGCCTATTGGACATGTTCGACGGCGGTCCACACCTCGACAGATGTCTATTACTTGAACTGTCTTATCTGGATACAATCCTTGGACAAAATCAAATAAAGGACCCTGTTGAACAACCAATTTGCCAACTCTGGGAGCACTTTGTTCTGCCATGTGAATCGCCTGAGCAATCATGGGTGACCTGGTTTCATTACCACAGGACTGAGGAATTGAAACGGCGGATGCGCTGCCATCGCCTGCAGGAACTTCTGGAACAAAAATTTGTTCCGGACTGAACTTGCCGTGCAGTCTTCGGCGTTTCGGTTCGGGTGCATTGTCGGCTGTCATTTCGGCATCTGGAGTATGGGTGTCTTGAACGAAACAAGGTTCCAACTGGATGCTATGTTCTTTCACTTGCAGGCTGCAGTCAATGGCTCTGGCCAACCTACGTCCGAACATGGCAGTATAAAGTTCAGTGTACTTGGATACTGACATTCGATTTTGTCCCTTAGGTTTGCATGAACCGGCAACAACATCATGGTGATGGGCTCCCACGCAGAGACATCTTTCTAGCATTCTGTGCATTATTTTGGAAGTGGTCAACACTTGAGTTCTTTTGCGAAGGTGTTCTTGGCTGTTGGGATGTCTGAGGCCCCCCGCAACACACATGTCACACAAAACACGCACAGTATGTAGGAGAATAAACGTCATTTCCCTTTGGTGAATCATTTCAGATCCTTGTGGCTGTTCCAAATGAAAATGAAACGTATCCCCTCTCCAGATTTGCAGTTGACACAAGGCGCTGCACATCCACAAATGAACGTTCTCGGCGGCTCGGCTTTGAGCTACGTGCTGGGCAAGACGCTCCGATTTGGAGGCATTCAGACGATTCCAAAGACACCATGGTGAACACTTCGGGGAAACCCAGATATGTTTAGGCCTAAATACCCATAAGGCATCGTACAGGCGACAACGACCAGCGTACGTGCTCAAATCACCCTGCCTGAGACCAAATCGAATTGCTGTGAGACCCTGCATCTGGCTCTGGTGGGTCAGTTGGCTCTGATCACTGCAGTAGACTTCCAGCAGATGACAATTGGACTGGTGCCAATGACGCTCAACTTGTTCCAGGCTCATGTGTCTATGTTTCTTTTGCCAGTAGTTCCACATTTCAGCATAAATCGGGTTTTCCATTTCCATTTCTTCATGAAAAACAGTCTGAAAATACTGGACGTCATGAATTTGAGTGTTCGGTTCTTGAAGTTTCTGAAAACCTACATCATCACATATCCATGATCTGAGCTCATCCACATTCTGGCCGGATTGGATCACTTGTTCGATGCGCTCAGAGGGTGCGTCTGCATGATCATCTGCAGCTGCTGGGAGATCTGGCTCAGCATGTTCTCCATGTTGTTGATGCGCTGGCCCTGCATTTGAACTTCCTCTGAGATCTGTGCGTTCGGTGGAGCATATGGCTCCCAGGTCATGTCCGGCTCGGACCAACTGTCCTGACTCCCTGTCTCTGCACAGTGTGGCGGGGCCGCTCGGCTCTTGGCCTTCAGATCCAGATTTGGTCGCGGTGTCAAGGGCACCTGATGATGATCTTCCCCCCGCTTCAGTTCTTGGCGCTCCACATACATGTTCAGGAAGAACAGGAAGGAACGGTGGGTCTCCTTGGTGCTGTGAGCATACTTGCGGGCAAACCACTGTGCATACTTCGGGTCTTTCTCTATCACCTCTAAGTAGGTCATCCCCACTTTGGCCTCTCCGAAGGCAATTGGCAGGCGAGACAACTCCTCGTAGGACTTTGTCATGAACTCCTCTTGCTTCTTCTGACTGGTGACGGCCTGGAGACGATCGGCAAGAGATGTCATGGCCATGAGATATGCTCGACGGTGGAAGGCACGGTTCGGATGCAGAACACGGTGACTCAACACTTGAGGCTTCGAATTGGCTTTCGGTTGGGATCTCTCCTGGGTCTTCGGTCATTGACTCAACTGACATGACGGGTCGATCTGACAAATCAGTTCCAGACACCATGGTGGTTTTCCTAGAAGCTACTCGGCTAACCAACTCGCAAAAATCCAGCAGGTACAGCTTCTTTTCAGACAGCTGTAGTGGCATGGTCAGATCTAGCTCGGAAAAATAAACCGTGTCAGTGGCTGTATTGATCTGTGCCCCCAAGGTGCGAAAAACATTGTTTGACAACAGAAAGGGAGTTTGAGTCTTGACTACACAAACCCGTATGAACCATTTTCCCAGGGGAACCAGCAAAGCCTCTTGACAGGTCACTGTGCTGTTGTTACCAAACCTGAAAATAGTTTGGCATGGAATCCTTCGGATGCTCTTGGAAACATGAAAGGGAATATGGTTCCACAACTCTTTCAATTGATCCTGGCCAATTACAGTCTGGCTTGCACCTAAATCAACGATCCCGAAGGGTCCATGGCTGGCAAAACATGCTTCGGCTTCGGCACGATTGGTCACGGTTGGACTCTTCGGCTCAACAGGACATGGCGACACCGGTTGTGTCTTTGCAAAAGGTGGCTCAGGAGGTCTCGGCAACAGAGGGCTAAGGCGGCACTTCAGGGAACTGACAAGCCTGGACAGGACAGAATCAGACAGGTTCAACTCACTGGCTCTATCCCCACTATGGTTATGTATCCCCATGAACCACTCATGCCTATCCCCAGTAAACCCCATTTTGAGCTCAACGGCCTCGGCAGCTTCGTCCAAAACGATCATGTCATCTCCAGGCAGAGAGCTTGAGATCACGGCGGCTGTTCCGGCAAATGCCTGGGCATCTTTGGAGTTTCCAGTGGCACTGGCGGCTGCAGATCGATTCAAGGGACATTCTGCCTTCCAATGGCCTTTTTGGCCACAACGTCTGCACTCGGACTCCAAGATCCTCTGAGACAGCGGTTTCCGGTAACGGCCATTCCATTTCCCTTTTCCCTTGCCTTTCCCTTTGGAGAACTGCTGTGATCCCTTGGATGCATTCCAGAAGCCTCGGTTCTTGTTGCGATCCGTGAGACGCTTTCGGGCGTCGAGGTAGGTGTTGTAACACGATGCGAGTTCTGTGTCACTTTGCAAGGCCTCGACAAGCCCTTCTTCGAATTGCATACACACGATCGCATCAGGATCATTGTCATCATAGTAAGGGTCTGGCTCATCCCAAGTCTCTCCAGTGAAGGCGTATTCGTCTTCGGTTGAAAAAACTGGTTGTTCTTCATCAAAAACGGCATTCACATCATAGGTCTTTGTGCGGACTACCGCTTTGTTTCCGGACTGAAGTTCATGAAAAAACCTAGATCCCAGCAGTTTCAACGCGGACACGATGTTCTTGTACTCCAAGGAGCCATTGGCGTCAACGATCAGCTTCTTCTTGTCCTCTGCACCAAGGCCTGAGTTCCTAAGAAGAACATAGGCGCGAATCTCAGCAAAACCAACCCCCATCTGCAGAAGTTCTTCAAACTGAAAATCGTGTCGGGCCATGTAACTTTCATGGGATTCATCACTTCTCTGAACTGTGGTGAAGATGGCACGCTCGAAACGTTCGAACTTTTCCTCCAAGTTGCTACGACCCCAGATGCCTCCTAAGGTCTGAACGAGAGCTTTGACACCACTGTCAGAATTGGCTTTCAATTTCGACGGGTCGATTCTCATGACCTTCTTGAAAGAACTTCCCTCACAAAGCATTGCCGCTCGAGAGGTGAGCTGCCCTAGGTGTTCTTGCGGCCATAGGCTAGCTAAGAACTCCAACTTCTTCGTATACTCATTTATGTCAGTCTCTCCAGGTTTGAAGGCAGGTATCATGCTCCATGGTAAATGGGATAGAGATCCAGTCGAAGTGGACTGAACCGTCCCAGCACCTGTTCCAGATTCACTACCTGACATCCTGGATCAACAAGGCTTCCAGCAAGACCTAGTTCAAAGAACACCTCGCTGGCCTTTGGTAGCTCCGCTACCAGTGTAATTCCCTACACTGGCAGCAACCAAAATCAAGATGGGGACCCCTGGTCCTATCAAATCTCTTCTCCTCCAACACAACGCCTTCCCAAGGCACACAGGATTTTTCTATGGCTGCAAACACGGTGCAAATCCAACGGAAGGTTGCTACAGGCTACCCAAGCCCTCTGGCCCTCCTGAGCCACCAAGTTCTCCACTGCATCACGGGGCTCACAACTGGTTGCAATCGGACAACACGCTGTCACTCTCTCAAGCAGTAATGGGTTATCCACGATGGTGAAGAAGTGGCACCAAAAACACAATATATATATAGATATAGATACCTCTCAAATCCCTATGTCACTGATCACCTCGTCCTCAACAGAGATCACCGGAATCTCCTGTCAGGCAAGTGTACATCAAACATCTTGGACAACCTTGGAATCAAAAAATCATACCTAGTGATACTCCACTTCGACTGAGTTTGAAATTTGGACCAGGTTGCTCGAGTCGACCAGGTTACTAATATATTTTTTTGACCCATGTCTGACCCAAGTCTCCTCCGGTGGCGTGTGACCATCGGCTGCTGGATCTGCAGAGGTACTGCCAGGAGAGGTTTGCTGCTCGGAAAGATTGGCAAGCTTGATGAGTGCACCAACCTATCCCCAACTGACCTGAGAATCTAGATGTGTTAGCCCCATTTAGCCCCAATATTTCGCGATACTCAGGACATGTACACAAAACAATCACTCAAAAAAACAGCGCTCAAAATCCCCTTCAGGGCCCTTGGATGGCCGTTTTCTGAGATGGCACGACCATGGTTTTGCATCGCACCTTGTCTTTGGTACCTGTGCATCACCCAGCTCATCCTGTGGCCTACGAGGTACAGTAGAAGGTTTCCGTCCATGGTTCCATGCACAGTCAATCGACAGCATATCTTCGGCAGAAGGTTTGTCTTATCGTGCTATCCAAATAACCAACGAAACATCATATATATATATATATTGTATATATATATACACACACATTATATCTACATAGACGCATTCTATTATCGTTCACTGCGCATGGCCAGTCAAAATTGCAAAAAAAAAGTTTAAAGAGCCAGAGTCAGGTGCAGGACGGCTTCGTAGATGTTTAGGTAAAAACCGTTGGGGACAGCAATGTACCAAAGCCGTGCATTAAATGCAAGAAGAAGACTTTGAATCGTGCACCACCCCATAGTAGATGTTGCACGAAGAAGGACCTTAGTTGTCCGGTTCCTTAGTGCTCCAGATGCTGTCTTGGCACTTGGCCAGCCAGCATCGAACCTTCAAGACCTCATTAGGGCATGAAGTTTTTTGGGCCCAGCCAAATCTAGCAAGATAAGGACAAGACGGTTTAGGAGGGAAAGGACGAAGACGGCTTGGACAATCCCAAGTGATGTGCTCCCATAATCCGACATTGCACCCCCACGGGCAAGCAGAAGAACGAGAAGATGAACGAATACGAGAGTGAGTACCCCTGAACGTAGCACCCAACCCGACAGTGGCAGCGACGGGGCTGGACAAAATCCAAGAACGAATGTTTTCGACATCCAAAGAAAGGAAATCTTGATCAGAGACAGGGAGGGACTGGACCTCATGCCTGCCACATTCGGAATATTTTTTCCAAACCCAAGCCCTCCAGCCTTCCCGAACATTGTGTTGAACAAGACCGATAAGAGGCTCCAGCATGGTGGGACGCAAAGCGCCGGAACAAGTCCCACCATGATTAGACCAGGAAAGGTCACGAGACCGAAAGCGAGCACGGAGGACCGCAGCCACCAAGCGAGTGACCCAAGTGACATCCAGGTGCAAGTTACCCCTCAAGGAAAGAGCGTGCAGCCACAGACTGGAGTACCGGACACGGCGAGTTGAGACCCAGAAGGCGGTCCAGAGAGATTTAGCGACAGTCCAGGGTGGGACCACGAGCAACCCAACCGTAGTTGGCTTTAGGGAAGCAAACCACTTAAAATACCGAAGCTGGGTAGGAAGAAGGAAGCCACAGCAACCCAGTAGACGAGCAGTAGCCTTAGCAGCAACAATCCCATCTTTTTCGATGTAGTGAAGTTGACGACGACCCGACCAAGAGACCGCCCCGAGGACCCGAACGGCAGGCGAAATCATTGAGGCATCGAATTTTTGACGGAGGGCAGAGAGACGGGCAGACCCGACCCCAGACACCTTAGCCTTTTCAAGCCGACAGAGTGACTCCAGCGAGACCACCCCTCTTTCAAGTAAACAGATCTTGGACAGAAGAGGACGTACAGGTCCGATCGTCAAGATAGATTTGCAGAGAAGACGGACCAACCTCCAAAATAGACGACATAACTCCGCTTTGAACCCAAAGTGAACAGATTATGGGACCTAACGGATCACCTTGAGGCAGGATAGCGGATCGGATGGCGTGGGCTCTAAGAGGTTCACTATGAGTGTGATGATCATACTGAATGAGCGATTTTGGCTGCCCCAAACGGCATTGAGAAGGTCAGTAATGTTGGGTGGCCAACCATACTTATCAAGAAGGGAGACAAACATGTCAGTACTGATAGTATCAAACGCCTTCGAATAATCCAACGTAAGAAGAAATCCTTGTTGATGGAAGTGGTCGAAATTACGGGGGTTTTGACACCACTCGTACGGAGAGTTTCATTCGGATTAGTTCCATTAATTTCATGAGGACTATATTATAAATAACTATATAGATTGTAAATGAATGTAAATGATTATTGTTGGGAAGTTCCCAAGTTATAATGATTGCATTTTATTCCTGTTACTCATGGATTACGATAGTCCCCAGTATGTAAAGGGTAGGTTAATAGCCCCTCGCAAGAATCATCAACCAGCGCCAGGGTTTTCGACACTGCTCATGCAAATCTATCTCTGAATAAGGCTGGCGCCCCACACCAAATAATAGCCTCGGAGCACGTGCAGGGTGCAACAAAGCCTAACATTGAATCCCGGAGAGAGCATTTCCAATGCATTTCCCTTCTTTCCCCAGCACTTTGGCATCTTTGGCTAGTCAGTTATGCTTTTTAAACCCCTTCCGGTCACCAATTCTGGTAGTAACCTTGCCAGTTCTATCCACTATCGAAGCTATCGGAGCATCGTTCACCGTTGAGGTCCCACACTTCGCCCCAGGACCCAAGGTGGGAGCATCCAGCTGCGTTGGCTGATGCCTTGAATGGGAAGTTTTGAAGTGTCGGCTGCCGACTGGTGCTTGTGGTATGACTTATTCTGACTATCAGTGACTATCAGT
>CAMXCT020001225.1:363652-436152 GCA_947184155.2 Cladocopium goreaui
CAGATGTAATGGATTTCTTTTCACGATATTTTTGATCTAGCAATCAAACAATTCTGTCCAGCCCAGTAAAATTGGCGGTTATCTCTTGTCTAAGAGATATTCACTTCTTGGGACGAACTCCCCTTCCGGGCTTGACATTAGCAACAACCAAACATGGCCTTACCCTGTTCCAAGCGCATGGAGCGATCCAATTGCTTGTTTTTCCCCCTTTTTTGCATGTGCTTGAGAGCCTTTTGCCTGGGTCAAGAAACTGTTACAGATGTCCGTAACATTCTGTATCTATACAACATCAAAAAAAGTGTTAGAGCATGTTAAACAATTGAAACTTCATTCTGATGGTCTTCACCTTCAGCGCTGGGCAGCCTCAACAACATCTTTGAAGGTGTAGAAGCCCTTGGCGGCAGCCACTGCATCCAGTGGATTCACCTTCGAGAACATGTTGTTGGTGACGGTGGAATCAACGACTCCGGCCATAGAGTTGTACACATCCATCACTGTTGTCTTCGGCACGGATGCCACCAAGCGGCCAATGGCTGCATTCACAGCTTCGTAGTCGGCCGCAGACGTCACACCGGTGGCATCAATGCTGCCAATGGCCTTGTGGTGTGCCTCTGCTGCTGCCTTCAAGAGGTTTCCATCCATCTTGGCACCCATCACTATCATCTTGTCGATGGCTTTCAGCGTCTCTGGGGCAGTCTTGCCGGGCAGCGGCTTCAAGTAAATGTCCGACAGCCAATCGATGTCCTTGATGAAAGGATAGGATGCATCGGACAACGCCTTTGCAGCTACACCAATTTTGTCCCCAGAAGGCACAACTGCAGGAGCACTGGCGGTGGTCACCTGGTTCTTTTCAACAACATCCTTGAATTCCAGGAATCCTTGGTAGGCCTTCTCGGCATCGGGTCCGTTCACCAAGGACTTCATGTAAGCTGGCACTCCGGGGTCCGTGATGGCCTTCACTGAATCGTAAACGGCCATGACCTTTGCTTTTGGGACCGAAGCAACTACACGGCCAAGGGCTGCATTCACGGCATCCCAGTCAGCGCGCGAAGTCACACCATTTGGCCCGCTGATGCTCCCGATGGCCTTGTGATGTGCTTCTGCTGCCTCCTTCAGAAGCTTGGGGTCTGCGGCTGCCCCCATTTCGATCATCTTGTCAATGGCTTTCAAAGCTGACAAGGGCTGAAACTTGCCAGGGGCCTGCAGGAAAATGCCATTGTTCCAGTCCACTTCCTTGGCAAAAGAGTAGGAGGCATCCCCAAGCTTCTTTGCAGCATCGCCGATCTCATCAGCAAAAGCCGCAGGAGCCATCATCATGCTGGCTGCTGCTGCGGCCACTGGAGCAGCATGCCGAGGCCCAGGCACAAAATTCAAGTGCTTCTGCAGGCCGCATGCAACAGCCACCGCAACTCCGACAGCAATAGCTTTCCTTGCTCCACGCACCATGGCCACCAAAAGTTTAAAAGTCTTAAAGTGGGCCGGAGTTGATCAAAAACTAGCTAACTAGCCGCTAAAATTGGCTTGAGCCAATGACATTTGAGTTGGTACATTTCCGGGTACAACATGATCTTGACACACGCATTTGAATCCCTCACATGTCCGCAATCACATGGAGATCCAGCTTGCTGCAACTGCTTCTTTTGCGCAAATCACACACCAATTCCATCCCATATCCATTTGTGGAGCTGGGCTGGTGGCACCACAGTATTCCCAAACATCAATCTGGTAAATCAACTGTAAGATCTGTATGCATCATACATCTGTATAAAACTATACAAGGAGTGCCGTTTAAACTATATACAGTATTAAACTTACTTATGTGCTGTAAGTCACTACAGGTTCACGAAGAAGCGCTACAGAGAGAAAGGCACCTCTTTCGATCTTGCCGTCATAAATGTCTGAATCCCAGATTATTAATGCTTATGACTCATGACATACAGTGTCCAAACTCAGCACTTTGTGAAAGTACAAGCATGTCAAAGTAATCTGCAATTGGCAGCGTTCACTTTTACTCCTTTGTTTGGCATCGCAGCTGACATCATTTGTTGCGCATGTTTGTTTTTCCCCTTTTTTGCATGTGCTTGAGAGCCTTTTGCCTGGGTCAAGAAACTGTTACAGATGTCCGTAACATTCTGTATCTATACAACATCAAAAAAGTGTTAGAGCATGTTAAACAATTGAAACTTCCTTCTGATGGTCTTCACCTTCAGCGCTGGGCAGCCTCAACAACATCTTTGAAGGTGTAGAAGCCCTTGGCGGCAGCCACTGCATCCAGTGGATTCACCTTCGAGAACATGTTGTTGGTGACGGTGGAATCAACGACTCCGGCCATAGAGTTGTACACATCCATCACTGTTGTCTTCGGCACGGATGCCACCAAGCGGCCAATGGCTGCATTCACAGCTTCGTAGTCGGCCGCAGACGTCACACCGGTGGCATCAATGCTGCCAATGGCCTTGTGGTGTGCCTCTGCTGCTGCCTTCAAGAGGTTTCCATCCATCTTGGCACCCATCACTATCATCTTGTCGATGGCTTTCAGCGTCTCTGGGGCAGTCTTGCCGGGCAGCGGCTTCAAGTAAATGTCCGACAGCCAATCGATGTCCTTGATGAAAGGATAGGATGCATCGGACAACGCCTTTGCAGCTACACCAATTTTGTCCCCAGAAGGCACAACTGCAGGAGCACTGGCGGTGGTCACCTGGTTCTTTTCAACAACATCCTTGAATTCCAGGAATCCTTGGTAGGCCTTCTCGGCATCGGGTCCGTTCACCAAGGACTTCATGTAAGCTGGCACTCCGGGGTCCGTGATGGCCTTCACTGAATCGTAAACGGCCATGACCTTTGCTTTTGGGACCGAAGCAACTACACGGCCAAGGGCTGCATTCACGGCATCCCAGTCAGCGCGCGAAGTCACACCATTTGGCCCGCTGATGCTCCCGATGGCCTTGTGATGTGCTTCTGCTGCCTCCTTCAGAAGCTTGGGGTCTGCGGCTGCCCCCATTTCGATCATCTTGTCAATGGCTTTCAAAGCTGACAAGGGCTGAAACTTGCCAGGGGCCTGCAGGAAAATGCCATTGTTCCAGTCCACTTCCTTGGCAAAAGAGGAGGCATCCCCAAGCTTCTTTGCAGCATCGCCGATTTCATCAGCAAAAGCCGCAGGAGCCATCATCATGCTCGCTGCTGCTGCGGCCACTGGAGCAGCATGCCGAGGCCCAGGCACAAAATTCAAGTGCTTCTGCAGGCCGCATGCAACAGCCACCGCAACTCCGACAGCAATAGCTTTCCTTGCTCCACGCACCATGGCCACCAAAAGTTTAAAAGTCTTAAAGTCGGCCGGAGTTGATCAAAAACTAGCTAACTAGCCGCTAAAATTGGCTTGAGCCAATGACATTTGAGTTGGTACATTTCCGGGTACAACATGATCTTGACACACGCATTTGAATCCCTCACATGTCCGCAATCACATGGAGATCCAGCTTGCTGCAACTGCTTCTTTTGCGCAAATCACACACCACATCCCATATCCATTTGTGGAGCTGGGCTGGTGGCAACACAGTATTCCCAAACATCAATCTGGTAAATCAACTGTAACGTCTGTATGCATCATCATCTGTATAAAACTATACAAGGAGTGCCGTTTAAACTATATACTATATACAGTATTAAACTTACGTACGTATGTGCTGTAAGTCACCACAGGTTCACGAAGAAGGGCTACAGAGAGAAAGGCACCTCTTTCGATCTTGCCGTCATAAATGTCTGAATCCTAGATTATTAATGCTTATGACTCATGACATACAGTGTCCAAATTCAGCACTTTGTGAAAGTACAAGCATGTCAAAGTAATCTGCAATTGGCAGCGTTCACTTTTACTCCTTTGTTTGGCATCGCAGCTGACATTATTTGTTGCGCGTGTTTGTTTTTCCCCTTTTTTGCATGTGCTTGAGAGCCTTTTGCCTGGGTCAAGAAACTGTTACAGATGTCCGTAACATTCTGTATCTATACAACATCAAAAAAGTGTTAGAGCATGTTAAACAATTGAAACTTCCTTCTGATGGTCTTCACCTTCAGCGCTGGGCAGCCTCAACAACATCTTTGAAGGTGTAGAAGCCCTTGGCGGCAGCCACTGCATCCAGTGGATTCACCTTCGAGAACATGTTGTTGGTGACGGTGGAATCAACGACTCCGGCCATAGAGTTGTACACATCCATCACTGTTGTCTTCGGCACGGATGCCACCAAGCGGCCAATGGCTGCATTCACAGCTTCGTAGTCGGCCGCAGACGTCACACCGGTGGCATCAATGCTGCCAATGGCCTTGTGGTGTGCCTCTGCTGCTGCCTTCAAGAGGTTTCCATCCATCTTGGCACCCATCACTATCATCTTGTCGATGGCTTTCAGCGTCTCTGGGGCAGTCTTGCCGGGCAGCGGCTTCAAGTAAATGTCCGACAGCCAATCGATGTCCTTGATGAAAGGATAGGATGCATCGGACAACGCCTTTGCAGCTACACCAATTTTGTCCCCAGAAGGCACAACTGCAGGAGCACTGGCGGTGGTCACCTGGTTCTTTTCAACAACATCCTTGAATTCCAGGAATCCTTGGTAGGCCTTCTCGGCATCGGGTCCGTTCACCAAGGACTTCATGTAAGCTGGCACTCCGGGGTCCGTGATGGCCTTCACTGAATCGTAAACGGCCATGACCTTTGCTTTTGGGACCGAAGCAACTACACGGCCAAGGGCTGCATTCACGGCATCCCAGTCAGCGCGCGAAGTCACACCATTTGGCCCGCTGATGCTCCCGATGGCCTTGTGATGTGCTTCTGCTGCCTCCTTCAGAAGCTTGGGGTCTGCGGCTGCCCCCATTTCGATCATCTTGTCAATGGCTTTCAAAGCTGACAAGGGCTGAAACTTGCCAGGGGCCTGCAGGAAAATGCCATTGTTCCAGTCCACTTCCTTGGCAAAAGAGTAGGAGGCATCCCCAAGCTTCTTTGCAGCATCGCCGATCTCATCAGCAAAAGCCGCAGGAGCCATCATCATGCTGGCTGCTGCTGCGGCCACTGGAGCAGCATGCCGAGGCCCAGGCACAAAATTCAAGTGCTTCTGCAGGCCGCATGCAACAGCCACCGCAACTCCGACAGCAATAGCTTTCCTTGCTCCACGCACCATGGCCACCAAAAGTTTAAAAGTCTTAAAGTGGGCCGGAGTTGATCAAAAACTAGCTAACTAGCCGCTAAAATTGGCTTGAGCCAATGACATTTGAGTTGGTACATTTCCGGGTACAACATGATCTTGACACACGCATTTGAATCCCTCACATGTCCGCAATCACATGGAGATCCAGCTTGCTGCAACTGCTTCTTTTGCGCAAATCACACACCAATTCCATCCCATATCCATTTGTGGAGCTGGGCTGGTGGCACCACAGTATTCCCAAACATCAATCTGGTAAATCAACTGTAAGATCTGTATGCATCATACATCTGTATAAAACTATACAAGGAGTGCCGTTTAAACTATATACAGTATTAAACTTACTTATGTGCTGTAAGTCACTACAGGTTCACGAAGAAGCGCTACAGAGAGAAAGGCACCTCTTTCGATCTTGCCGTCATAAATGTCTGAATCCCAGATTATTAATGCTTATGACTCATGACATACAGTGTCCAAACTCAGCACTTTGTGAAAGTACAAGCATGTCAAAGTAATCTGCAATTGGCAGCGTTCACTTTTACTCCTTTGTTTGGCATCGCAGCTGACATCATTTGTTGCGCATGTTTGTTTTTCCCCTTTTTTGCATGTGCTTGAGAGCCTTTTGCCTGGGTCAAGAAACTGTTACAGATGTCCGTAACATTCTGTATCTATACAACATCAAAAAAGTGTTAGAGCATGTTAAACAATTGAAACTTCCTTCTGATGGTCTTCACCTTCAGCGCTGGGCAGCCTCAACAACATCTTTGAAGGTGTAGAAGCCCTTGGCGGCAGCCACTGCATCCAGTGGATTCACCTTCGAGAACATGTTGTTGGTGACGGTGGAATCAACGACTCCGGCCATAGAGTTGTACACATCCATCACTGTTGTCTTCGGCACGGATGCCACCAAGCGGCCAATGGCTGCATTCACAGCTTCGTAGTCGGCCGCAGACGTCACACCGGTGGCATCAATGCTGCCAATGGCCTTGTGGTGTGCCTCTGCTGCTGCCTTCAAGAGGTTTCCATCCATCTTGGCACCCATCACTATCATCTTGTCGATGGCTTTCAGCGTCTCTGGGGCAGTCTTGCCGGGCAGCGGCTTCAAGTAAATGTCCGACAGCCAATCGATGTCCTTGATGAAAGGATAGGATGCATCGGACAACGCCTTTGCAGCTACACCAATTTTGTCCCCAGAAGGCACAACTGCAGGAGCACTGGCGGTGGTCACCTGGTTCTTTTCAACAACATCCTTGAATTCCAGGAATCCTTGGTAGGCCTTCTCGGCATCGGGTCCGTTCACCAAGGACTTCATGTAAGCTGGCACTCCGGGGTCCGTGATGGCCTTCACTGAATCGTAAACGGCCATGACCTTTGCTTTTGGGACCGAAGCAACTACACGGCCAAGGGCTGCATTCACGGCATCCCAGTCAGCGCGCGAAGTCACACCATTTGGCCCGCTGATGCTCCCGATGGCCTTGTGATGTGCTTCTGCTGCCTCCTTCAGAAGCTTGGGGTCTGCGGCTGCCCCCATTTCGATCATCTTGTCAATGGCTTTCAAAGCTGACAAGGGCTGAAACTTGCCAGGGGCCTGCAGGAAAATGCCATTGTTCCAGTCCACTTCCTTGGCAAAAGAGTAGGAGGCATCCCCAAGCTTCTTTGCAGCATCGCCGATCTCATCAGCAAAAGCCGCAGGAGCCATCATCATGCTCGCTGCTGCTGCGGCCACTGGAGCAGCATGCCGAGGCCCAGGCACAAAATTCAAGTGCTTCTGCAGGCCGCATGCAACAGCCACCGCAACTCCGACAGCAATAGCTTTCCTTGCTCCACGCACCATGGCCACCAAAAGTTTAAAAGTCTTAAAGTGGGCCGGAGTTGATCAAAAACTAGCTAACTAGCCGCTAAAATTGGCTTGAGCCAATGACATTTGAGTTGGTACATTTCCGGGTACAACATGATCTTGACACACGCATTTGAATCCCTCAGATGTCCGCAATCACATGGAGATCCAGCTTGCTGCAACTGCTTCTTTTGCGCAAATCACACACCAATTCCATCCCATATCCATTTGTGGAGCTGGGCTGGTGGCAACACAGTATTCCCAAACATCAATCTGGTAAATCAACTGTAACGTCTGTATGCATCATTCATCTGTATAAAACTATACAAGGAGTGCCGTTTAAACTATATACTATATACAGTATTAAACTTACGTACGTATGTGCTGTAAGTCACCACAGGTTCACGAAGAAGGGCTACAGAGAGAAAGGCACCTCTTTCGATCTTGCCGTCATAAATGTCTGAATCCTAGATTATTAATGCTTATGACTCATGACATACAGTGTCCAAATTCAGCACTTTGTGAAAGTACAAGCATGTCAAAGTAATCTGCAATTGGCAGCGTTCACTTTTACTCCTTTGTTTGGCATCGCAGCTGACATTATTTGTTGCGCGTGTTTGTTTTTCCCCTTTTTTGCATGTGCTTGAGAGCCTTTTGCCTGGGTCAAGAAACTGTTACAGATGTCCGTAACATTCTGTATCTATACAACATCAAAAAAGTGTTAGAGCATGTTAAACAATTGAAACTTCCTTCTGATGGTCTTCACCTTCAGCGCTGGGCAGCCTCAACAACATCTTTGAAGGTGTAGAAGCCCTTGGCGGCAGCCACTGCATCCAGTGGATTCACCTTCGAGAACATGTTGTTGGTGACGGTGGAATCAACGACTCCGGCCATAGAGTTGTACACATCCATCACTGTTGTCTTCGGCACGGATGCCACCAAGCGGCCAATGGCTGCATTCACAGCTTCGTAGTCGGCCGCAGACGTCACACCGGTGGCATCAATGCTGCCAATGGCCTTGTGGTGTGCCTCTGCTGCTGCCTTCAAGAGGTTTCCATCCATCTTGGCACCCATCACTATCATCTTGTCGATGGCTTTCAGCGTCTCTGGAGCAGTCTTGCCGGGCAGCGGCTTCAAGTAAATGTCCGACAGCCAATCGATGTCCTTGATGAAAGGATAGGATGCATCGGACAACGCCTTTGCAGCTACACCAATTTTGTCCCCAGAAGGCACAACTGCAGGAGCACTGGCGGTGGTCACCTGGTTCTTTTCAACAACATCCTTGAATTCCAGGAATCCTTGGTAGGCCTTCTCGGCATCGGGTCCATTCACCAAGGACTTCATGTAAGCTGGCACTCCGGGGTCCGTGATGGCTTTCACTGAATCGTAAACGGCCATGACCTTTGCTTTGGGGACCGAAGCCACTACACGGCCAAGGGCTGCATTCACGGCATCCCAGTCAGCGCGCGAAGTCACACCATTTGGCCCGCTGATGCTCCCGATGGCCTTGTGATGTGCTTCTGCTGCCTCCTTCAGAAGCTTGGGGTCTGCGGCTGCCCCCATTTCGATCATCTTGTCAATGGCTTTCAAAGCTGACAAGGGCTGAAACTTGCCAGGGGCCTGCAGGAAAATGCCATTGTTCCAGTCCACTTCCTTGGCAAAAGAGTAGGAGGCATCCCCAAGCTTCTTTGCAGCATCGCCGATTTCATCAGCAAAAGCCGCAGGAGCCATCATCATGCTCGCTGCTGCTGCGGCCACTGGAGCAGCATGCCGAGGCCCAGGCACAAAATTCAAGTGCTTCTGCAGGCCGCATGCAACAGCCACCGCAACTCCGACAGCAATAGCTTTCTTTGCTCCACGCACCATGGCCACCAAAAGTTCAAAAGTCTTAAAGTGGGCCGGAGTTGCTCAAAACTAGACTCTTTAGCCAAAAGGTCGAACTAAGCGAAATGGAGTGTCCTCCATTCAGATTGCCAGGAGATCTTCTCTTGAAAACAATCATCACTAATAAAATCAGCCAATGATCTAGGTCCACGTCCCATGGCCAAAGTCATCTGAGGTCTGGTCGTTCTGGGATGTTGCTTCCCAAAGCCACGACGTCTCACCCGAAAAGCGAACAAGGCAGCTGCATATGCTTCCTGGAGTTCAGCGGCCATTGTCCAAGCTATCTCAACTGTCTTACAAAGGGCTTTGTCAATGGAGATATTTATATAATGATTATTTGTAAGACTTACAAGTATGACATTCCATTATTAGTGCCAAGATCTTCCATTATTTAATGATTCTTTACCTTGACACCTGTTTCCAGCCAGAAACTTTCAGCACATCGCGCATCGCTAATCACCGCTAATCTGCTGGCCTTCACACGTTGCACACGTTGCACACGTTGCACACGTTGCGCAGTCCTTCCGTCTTCCCAGGTCCAATAAGCACTCGGCCAGAAGCAACTTCCCGTCCAAGGTGTTGGGATGCTTTGCTCCCAAGATCTGCCACAGAATTTGGGTGGCAAAAAACAGTCTGTTGAAACACTTATGGCCCTATGGCCCTTATGGATCCTTATGGATCCTTATGGCCTACGAAAATTTGTCTACTTAACACTACACAAACTGTCCCAGTTGCAGACCTCCTGCTGGATGGACAGGGCTTGCTGAGCCAAATGCAGAGCAGCCGCTGCAGCGCTTCGAGTCTCCTCAGAGTTGTGTCAAGGTGAAAAGTGAGCCTGCCCCAACAAATCAGAACGCATCATGAAATCTTCATCCATCACGATGGAATAGGAAATGTGTTCAAATTAACCAAACAGAGCCAATCAATGAATTGTGGCATTGGTTGATCCCTCAAACATTCAATGGGATTTACTAATGTCACAATGTGTCACATGAGGCATGGGTCCAGATCTGAGTAGGCGAACGCGATCAAATGACTGCCGAAATTGGATGGTTTATGAAGTTGACGATTTGAATCGATTTGAATCTCAATCTGCAGATGAATATTATGTTTCCCACAATCTACGATCACCTTTACCCTTGACCCATTGCGTCTTCCATCAAGGCGCCAGCTCTGGAAGGTCTGTTTTTTCCAGGATTTTTGGCAGAGTGGCACCTTCATGCACTCGTGCCAAGTCACCTTAGATGAACTGCACCTCTTGTGAAAGCAGAGAAACCGCAATCCCAATCGGTCACAAGGGGAGGGGCGCTGAAACACTCTTCGCCAATTTTGGAATCACCAAAAGTGTCTTGTCTTAACCATGAAATGGTATTTAGCAACGAAACTAATAATCCCACAGGGAGTGAAATTCATCCTTGGCAAAGGAAAAGCTGTTTACTGACCTTTCAAAGTCAGCGCTTCTTTATGTCCGGTGGCAACTCATGCAGCTGATCTCAATTTGTCGAAAACCAAGTCGCGTAGTGCAGCTGCAACGATGCAGGTGCTTGCTGCAACATGAGGATGTTTCGCACCCAAAGACTTTTCCTGGAGGAATCTGAGGAATCTCTTGTGGGATAAATTGAGCTTCAAGCCAGTTTGGAGACATTAAAGGTTTGGATCTCGCACAATTGGTCCAATCCCAACTTCAATCAACTAGTGTCAATAGAACCACTGATGCTCTTTACAGGCTATTGTGGTTTTACTTGTTTGTACATCACATGCCATGGCGAAGTAGTTTCAGTCTCTTCCCAATTCTTTTCACCTAGATTCCCAATTCTCAGACCAAAATGCTTCTGAAACTAGACTACCCCCCCATTCCAATGGATTATCATGTATTCTTATCATTCTCCCTATTTTAAATGACTCTTTTTTGGGTATAACCCCATTGACACACCAAAATGTCCAGCCCTGGACTCACCGACCCACGTGACCCACGTTACGCGTTTAACGCCTGCAGTCTCCGAGCTGGTACTACCAGCATCAGGGCACGTTGGAAGCGGCCCATCTTCAGGAGGAGGTTCGCCAAAGTGCACGCCTCAGTTCGAACCCAGAGTCCGAAGCAATATTCAGTATCAAATATCGTATCATATATATATATACATATCATAAATCAAAATGTATTATCATATCTTCTCATGTTTTATCATGCTTTGTGATATATTGTCTTATATTGTCATATACTATCAGTTGTATATCATCAATGGATTGATTCAACATCAAAATGATCGGCAGCCATGGGTGTTTGCCCATTTTGGGGGGTTTTCCTGTAGATTTCCTTCTGCAAAATTATGGGACTGCGTTCAGTCGTCTTGAGAAGCGCAACCCTTGGTGAACCATCAAGAGATTATCCATCTCAGTGCTTCACCAAATGCATCTTGAACCATCAATGGCCATGAAACAAACTTCAGCAAAGCTAATGGAACTTAGATATCTTGGAGATTCTTAGAGACTTCAGTTGAAAACAGATGGGCAAATGGAAATTAGATACCTATCTAAAGTATGCTGCAGTCACATAGGAATGTCAATGGCCATCGGGCCATCGGGAAAGCCTCTAACAAACCTTCAGATCAGCGGCCGCTACCAGACTTCGCGGATGATACACTCCACAGACCTGATGGAATCCCACTTTTTGGCCACGAAAGCAGTATGAACATCTTCCAATCCCACTTTTTGAACGCTTCCACATGGTGCCCATGTTTCCTCTCAAGAAACTATGATAAAGAATCAGTTTGAAAATCCATCTCGAACCATCTGCTTCCCTTTCCATTGCCTCCTCCAGTGATGCTTTGGTCTCCTCAAGCAGCTTCACGGCCTTCCGGTACTGGCCTCGCTCCCTCAGGATGTTACTGAGGTTGTGCGCACTGCCGAGGGTGCGCGGGTGCTTGCGCCCAAGCGCCTGAAAAAGCCGTTGCGGAGGGTGGACGGGGTTTTCAGCTCCAAGGAAGGGGGAAAACTGGTGCTCTAGCTGGGATGGAAGCCAAAGAAATGTATTTCTTGCAGAAATGGGGAGAAACTAATACGAATGGAAATCATTTTGCAGCTTGGTTGACGAGCCTTTTTCGCAACCACCACCAGTTGCAACAAAAAGTGAAGCGACATGCACCCAGTTCCAGCTTCATTGTACTTGGGGTGCACTTGGGGTGATCATCTCCACAAGTTGGGATATAAGCACGCGTGATCGATTTCATAGTGTACAGGGTGGAGGATGTATAGGGCTGTAAAGTCCCAAAAGGTTCACCCCAACACTTAACTGTAAAGCTCCTAATCTAAGGGTTTGAAAAAAAAAAACAAGAACCTGCAGGGGCCATCAGTTGTGCGATTGGCGCGACTGTTTGGCTCAAGATTTCTTGGCCTCAAAGAAAAAGGGGCTGAGATGTGCTGCTACCGGGAGCCCTGGCGTGTTAACACCGCTGACGAGATAACAACCCCTATATCTATAATTATGATGATAATAAGGTGTTGTTGCATGTTGTTATGATATAATTATGGTATATAATGGTGATATTTTGGTTATATATATATATATAATGGTTATATTGTGGTATAACCCCCATGATTGTTGCTGCAAAAACATGGCAACGCAGCGCTCCTCTTCCTCTTGTTCATGGGCTTCACGACCCAGCTGCTCTGCCTAGGCTTCACCCATGGCTAGCCCCCGAAAAAAAAAAAAAACGTGGAAATCTGTGATTTATCCATTTTCTTTACTGTTTAATACAAGTTGATGTTACATGCTTTTGTAGACTTTACTGCTTCCGCCATACTTAATTCTCTGTAACTCTTCTTTTTAGATCTTTTCTGTTCTTTCCACTGGTCTATCGTTTTTGGGATTGCTATAATCAAAAAGCATATATATATATATACAGAAGGTTTGAAACCAACATCCAAATAGGTCTTAATATAGATCTGGGACAGGAAAAGATTGTACAAGAGTACAAGCGCCAGCAGATTTCTTGAAGCCAGGATACTTCAATCAGGTGTCCCTGCCTCAGTGTGAGAGAAATAGCACTGGTTTGATGATGTTTTGGGTCATACAGGGGTGGCTCCAATCAAGTGGTCGTTCTTTGGCTCAGCTGGATCATGCAACCTGCACCCGAACCCTGTACGCCCACAGTTGTTCAAGGTCTTTTTGATGGTTTGACAGTGAGGGTTCAGCTAGCCCCATGACTATGTACATCTGCATTCATCTCAGATCTTTCACATCTGCTGAATAATCTAGTTAGCAAGTGCCAAAGGCAAACCGGCAGAATTCTCAATACTTGTCATGGTTCATTCCAGCCAAGACACTGTTCCAAAGTCGACGCCAAAGCACTCTTCACTGTCAATGTGTCTGGATGTCGGGGTCCCATAGTGCAAACCAAGACCTCCCATGTCTCACGCTGCAGTGAAGCTGCCTTTGCATAGCGGCCCTGCTGCTGCAGCATGCTGGCCTGAACGTTGCGGAACGCCGTGGACCCTGTGGTGCAGCCAAATTGTGAAGCGAAGTATTGAGCCAGTGTTGGGTCCAAATATGAACTACTTGAGGCCAAAAACATTCAAGTTCCAAAATCCAAAGGACAAACTGAAGCTGTGTGCCGCTAACCTTCACAAACAGCTGGGATCAGCGGGGCAAGTCACCAAGTTGTGTGCGGCCACCAATGTCTCCACATTTCCAAGGCCCAAAGTACGCCGGCGAATGTCAAAGGTCTCCTAGTTTAAAATGTTTAAACAGGCTGCAACCGCGGCTTTTAAGAACTTCGAACGAACGAGACATCAATCGAACGCCAACTCGCAACTGTCCTGCTGGAAGAAGATTGCCTCGGAGCGCTTGCCCTGAGCAGGATCCAAAGACTGCTCAAAGGCCATGAATCAAAAATAATCTATAATACTATATATGTTAATAATGAATCAATTGTTAATCATGATAATTATCCATGAATCAATAATGAATAATGATTAACAATTAATAATGTCAAAACATCTCAAAACAATGCATCACACTTCGAATCATCAATGCTCAAAGGCCAACCCATGATCTCTGCGTCGTTTTGCACGGACTCTTTGGTGCCTGCATGTGCAAAGCAGCCGCCAGATTGTTGATGGTGCACAGCACATCAGGATGCTCCGGTCCGAGTAGTGGTCGCTGGATGTCAAGCGTTCGTCTGGCCACCTGGAAGAAAAGCTCAGCTGGAATTATCTTTAATTGTTTCTGCGGAAACTAAGTGGCAGTTTGGTAAATTCACCACTTAACCCGTAGTTCTCCAGCATCCAAACAAAACAGTTTTCAAGTGCACATTCATCCGTCCAGTGGAATGTGGGACTGCCGGCGCACGCTCGGCGAACAGGTGTATGGGTCCAGCTCGGGATTGCAAGAGAAAATAATGTTTCACACCCAGAAAGACCAGCAATTTTCCTTCTCCAAACCTCCATTGCCGCGAAATTGATCCTCATGCACTGAAAAAATCTTCCACATCCAGGCAACCAACACACAAAACAAGGTCAACTAATGTCAACTAGTCCCCAAAAAAAAATGCCGAAATTCCCAAACCATTTGTTTAACTTCAAAATTCATCCGAAATTCATCCAAATTCCCCAGATGTTTCCCTGGTTTTTGCCTCAGCAGACTCTTCGTATACGCCGTCTTCCTGCAGCAGCGCCGCCAAGTTGCTGGCAGCGATCAGGGCGTCCGGATGGGTCTGCGAAGCGGATCCCAAAAAAATTGGAAGAATCGGATCAATTTCACGAAAATAGATGAAAATGGTGAACAAACTATGATCATCTGATAATCTCTTGATTTGTTCAAGGGAGTTGTAGATTTATAGATTATTTTGAGAGTTTTTGGATGGATGTTTTAAAAACGATGTGGATTTGGAGGGTATCATGGAGGAAATTTACCGATGACAATGATGGAGGAGTCTGACCGCAAAATGTTTCCGCATTCTAGTGGGAAAAAAGTGGCAAATGTTGATTCAGAAAATCACCTGAAAGCATGGAGGGCCACAATAATGAGGTAAACCCAAAACCGTAGACCACACCCAAACAATCATAAAACCCCACCATTGGAGGATTACTATAAACCATACTTGATTGGGGATTATTATGCGGTTGACGGCAGGATTAGAAATATTCATTCCACTTCGGGGGTTGCGGTCCTCCCCAAAGAAGCGTTTCATCACTTCCAAGGTTTGCCGTGAAAGCGTGGTGGCTTCTTCTCTCTTGCCTCACGCGGGCGTCAAGCCATCACATCAGGGTTTTCTTAAAATGGGTATTCCCAAAACCATGGGTTTCAATACTAAAATATACTAAAATGATCCAATTCTGAATGATTTGGGGGTATTCACAGTATTTATATTTTAGAAAACCTCCATATGCCAGGGAAATAAACAAATGCTAGATGGTTTCTTCCCAGTTGCCCAACAGGCTCAAGGAACTGGTCAGGTTGTTAGCCGAAATGATCGCATCTGGATGTTCATTTCCCAACGTACTGCGCTGCTGCGCCAAGGTCTGTCGTTGCAAGGTGACGGCCTCTTCATATCTACCCATTTCACGCAGGGAACTGGCATAGATCGTGGCAACTCTGAGGGCTCTGGGATGCTTCAATTTGGACATCTTGGCATAGCTGTCCAGTGCGCTTTTGGCACGTTGTGCGGCCTCCTGATACCTTCCCACTTCATACAGGGCACAGATCAGGTTCTGCACGACCCATTGACGCAGAACGCTCTGACTGCCAGTTTTCCAACGGACCTTGGCAAAGAGGGCCTGGGCCAGAGACAGGCGGGCAACTCCAACATAGACTTGGCCACAGATCCTGCAGCTCCGCCAAACTTCCAGTTTCGGCCATCGGCTGATGGCCAAATTCACCAAGCAATTGGCGTGGGCTCCAAACGAACCACGACAGGCACAGACCTGGCGATGGAGTTTTGTTCATTCCAACGTTTCAAGCACTGTTGGTTTAAAAAAAAACGTAAAACATCTATTTTGATGGTTTATACCACCCATTTATGGTAAGTCATTGGGGCTAGGCTAGTGGATCGTATTGCTTGACTAACATCAAGCCAAGTTGGGAAAGTTTTGGACCAACACCCACCTGGCCGGTAATTAAACCTTCACCTTCCAAGCAATAGCGACAAACCGCCGCATCATCTGTCATGTTCCATCATGCAAACAGACTGCGATGGCCACCATGGCATGGAGGACAGCTACAAGCAGAAAATTTCTGAGTTTTCCTTTCAAACACATGGAAACTATCTTGGAGATCCATTCAAATCATTCAATATCTTATATGTCTAGATATGTCCAAAAGAAACGAAAATGTAACAGACAAGTTGAAGACTTAGTTCAAACAATGATTTCCATTGAACAAATTCGTCTGAGCCAAAGAGTTCTCAAAGTTGGATTGGTGACTACATTCAGCTGGGTCGCCTGGGTCAAAATTCGACGAAGTCTTGGTCCACATACCCATGATCCGTCATTGCCATAATCCATACCACAACCACAGTGGTTTCAGTAGTCAAAAACCAATGGTTTTTGCTGCTAATTATAAGGGTTTTAACTGTAGATATTCCATGATTTTCCATCATACAGACAAGCAAATGGATGGCGAACTTCTTGGCCGTGATCCTCCGCCGTATTTCTGCCATGGCATCTTTGAGGGCATTGTCCTCATGCCACCAATGGTTCCACCAGCGCCAGCATTCGGTGTGGTACAGCACAAGAAGTAAACACCATAAGGAAGATATGGGGAAGAGAAAACATGGCATGCGGCATGATTTTTATTCTGGTTGTTTGGTTCCTGTCAAAAAAATCGTTTGGTGAAATTCCCGTGGTTCCAAATTTTCGAAACAAACCGACGAACCGACATGTCTGGCCATTTTCGCAATCAAATAGAATGCATGTTTGACCTTTGATAAGTGGCCAATGCTGTCTTTAGAAACTGAACCGGTGACACAAAATTTTGTACGACACACAAAATTTGTCATAAGGTCCACACTGAAGAAGAGAAATCTTCCAGCACCTGGTCATGGCGGTTTGACGTTTCACCGTAGGTCGTAGGTGCCACCAGTTCCCCATGAGTTCCCCATGAGTTCCCCATGAGTTCCCCATGGCGGCAACTTGGGACGCCTTCACAGCCTCAAAGAAGTCGCTCTGGAAAGCGCTCGCCAGGTCCTGAGAAACCGTCCGAAACACCAAGTGTTTCGTTAAGTCGCCGAGTCGCCCACGGGAAACCGTCCTCCATCTTGCATCATCTGCGCATCTGCGGTGAAATGGATAAATTCAATGTTCAAACAATTGAGTTCTTGGATGTTTTTTCAATGTGTCATATTGTGCCAAATGATGTATGTTCTCTGGTTGCAACATCATTCAATCATATTGCGTGTGTTTTTACCAAAGCAATGTTTGAGCACAAATTACTGCATCCATGTTCATTCAATTGTCAACAAAATCGAATATGCACAAAAAAACAGAAAAAATCCGCAAATTGTCAGCCCGATGTTGCCAAAAAACAGCCACGATGCTGGCGTTTTCAGCAGTCCAAAACCAACATCAATGGTGACATGCAGCAAAGGTTCATAGAAAAAATGTGAAAAAAATGCCACCGGAATGGAAGGGACAAATGTACCAAGCGAAACAATGCCATTTCTTTGGAGGGACTCACGTGGGAACTTGTCTTGGAATTCATGTGCAAATTGATGCCGCCATCAGCCCCGAGCATCGCAAAAACCAATGTCATTTTTTTTTTTTTGCATCTGCTATAACCCATGTTGTAAATTTGGGCACCTGGTTGTTTTGGGGCCACCAGTTAACTTGGGTCCAGGTGGGTTGGTTTGTCCACATTGAATTTTGGACATTGGAAATATCGGTGGCCACGGCATTTTTTTCCGTTGTGAGGGATGCAAATTGATATTAACGGCGAACACATCATACGTGAAACCAAGGCAGATGGTGTCATGGGATTGTGCAAGTGGGAGCACGGTTTTCACGAGCCATAAGGCCTGAACAAATTCATGTGATTTTCATTCCAAATGCCGCAAAGTCCAAAGCGTTACACATTTCGTTGTGGTTTCTGCTTTGTCATACGCACCTTTCCTCAAGTCTGTGAGTTGTTGCTCTCAATTTTGTACACATCCAATGCGTCTGGGCAGATTTTTTTTCTGCCCACCCGCATTTCAAACAAAAAAACATGGTTTCATGTTTTGTTTTGAAACATGGTTTGCCCAAACAAACATCAAAAAGTGTCGACGCATGAAGTGTGTGCTACATTCTGGTCCCAACCGACGTACCGCTGAACTTGAAAGGATTGCTGGGAAAGCATATGGCCGCAACCCGGCCGGAGAAACGTGGCCTGAAAATAGTTTCAAAAGTGGTCTATTCCCCAAACAGGTTTACCTGTATGGGGTTCTTACTCCTTTCAAAGGGTTGCATCCCTGGGCCGCATGATTTTGCCTCTGTCTCCGGGCTTGCATCCCACTCTGGGTGCCTTGGGCCGCATGAGTTTACACCTGTCTGCCACTCTGGGTGCCTTGGGCCGCATGAGTTTACAGCTTACACTTGTCTCCCACACTCGTCTCCCACACTTGTCTTTCACACTTGTCTCGCACTCTGGGTGCCTTGGGCCGCATGAATTTACACTTGTCTTCCATGTGTCTCCCACACTTGTCTCCCACTCTGGGTGCCTTGGGCCGCATGAGTTTTTACACTTGTCTCCCACTTGTCCCTCACACTTGTCTCCCCCTCTGGGTGCCTTGGGCCGCATGAGTTTACACCTGTCTGCCACTCTGGGTGCCTTGGGCCGCATGAGTTTACAGCTTACACTTGTCTCCCACCCTCGTCTCCCACACTTGTCTTTCACACTTGTCTCGCACTCTGGGTGCCTTGGGCCGCATGAATTTACACTTGTCTTCCATGTGTCTCCCACACTTGTCTCCCACTCTGGGTGCCTTGGGCCGCATGAGTTTACACTTGTCTCCCACTTGTCCCTCACACTTGTCTCCCCCTCTGGGTGCCTTGGGCCGCGTGAGTTTACACTTGTCTCCCACTTGTCTCCCACACTTGTCTCCCACTCTGGGTGCCTTGGGCCGCATGAGTTTACACTTGTCTCCCACTTGTCTCCCACACTTGTCTCCCACTCTGGGTGTCTTGGGCCGCATGAGTTTACACTTGTCTCCCACTTGTCTCCCACACGTATCTCCCACTCTGGATGTCTGGGGGCGCATGAGTTTACACTTGTCTCCCACACTTGTCTCGCACCCTGGTTGCCTTGGGCCGCATGAGTCTACACTTGTCTTCCATTTGTCTCCCACACTTGTCTCCCACTCCGGGTGCCTTGGGCCGCATGAGTTTACACTTGTGTCCCACTTGTCTCCCACACTTGTCTCCCACTCTGGGTGCCTTGGGCTGCATGAGTTTACACTTGTCTCCCACACTTATCTCCCACACTTGTCTCCCACTCTGGGTGCCTTGGGCCGCATGAGCTTACACTTGTCTTCCACTTGTCTCCCACACTTGTCTCCCACTCTGGGTGTCTTGGGCCGCATGATTATACACTTGTTCATAGGCAAAATACCTGCCTTGAGGAAATGGCCTTGAGGAAATGCAAAATTTTGAGTTTTTTTTTTACCTCAAAACCAGCCAAAAGGCTTCAAACATGCTCATGCAGCATTCAAGCACCACTTAAACCAAACCAAAATTGACATATTTTTCTCGGCCATTTTTTGAGATAAATTGAGGGGCCATTTTCGGATGTTGAAATCTCAAAATATTTCGCACGCTCTCTGTGCGCACTTTAGCTGGCTCAGAACAGCTCGCTGGGATGAAAAAAGTGGCTGATGGAGATGTCCAAAACTTGATGCCAAGACATTACCAAATAGCCAACAACCAAAAAGAAAAAAAACTCAAAATGTTTCAAAAAAACAAACTGTCTCAATTGCAAATTTTAGTTGTTAATTGTCCAGTTTCCCAAATGGCCTCAATTGCAACCAAATGGAACCAAACAAATTCAATGGTTTTTTCTCCGGTCCAAGGATTTGTTCACTCAGAGCTGCTCAACATGTACTCAAATGCTCTCACATAATGGGGGACTAGTGTCTCTTGGAAGCTCTCACTCTGACTCAATCTCACTCAAATGCTCTCACAGAATGGGTGAGGGGAACAAACAACCAAACAACCCAAAGGAGCAGGGCCACATGCATATGGAAGTGTATACTAAATAATCTATTGGGTAAAGTTGCGATTGAAATAAAGGGGCCCCGGTAATCATCATGTCCTGATTTTCATTCATCAGCGTAGTGTGCATTAGGAAACCAGAATTGAAGCGAACTCATTCTACTGCAACAGCTGTATATCAACAAAATAAACACAGTTTTTGTTGGGGGTGGGGTTTCTCAAATCACCTCAATTTCTTTCGAAGTGCTGTTTCATTGTTTTTTTCGGGCAACATAAATTACCTCAACTTCTTTCGAAGTCACTCGATTTTACTCATTTACATTTTTAGCAGCACAGAATGCAATAATCTCAAAGAGGCTCAATTGAAGCTCTAACAGTCTCAGGGGGAACTCAAATGGACTCAAATAGATTATTTAACCACTAACATTATAATAACACTGTTTACCCCGAAAATGTACTTATATTGACTCTCAGACAACTTATTTAATATCAAATTCCAAGATTTTGAACTCGACGTTTCCTAGCGGCCATTTGGTCCTCTAGGGCCATTTGCCAATGACTTGTCTCCCACTTCTCCCTCACACTTGGGTGCCTTGGGCCGCATGAGTTTACACTTGTCGTCTTCCACTTGTCTCCCACACTTGTCTTTCACTCTGGGTGTCTTGGGCCGCATGATTTTATACTTGTCTCCCACTTGTCTCCCACTTGTCTCCCACACTTGTCTCCCACACTTGTCTCCCACTCTGGGTGCCTTGGGCCGCATGAGTTTGCACTTGTCTCCCACTTGTCCCTCACACTTGTCTCCCCCTCTGGGTGCCTTGGGCCGCATGAGTTTACACTTGTCTCCCACTTGTCTCCCACACTTGTCTCCCACTTTGGGTGCCTTGGGCCGCATGAGTTTACACTTGTCTCCCACTTGTCTCCCACACTTGTCTTGCACTCTGGGTGCCTTGGGCCGCATGAGTTTACACTTGTCTTCCATTTGTCTCCCACACTTGTCTCCCACTCAAGGTGCCTTGGGCCGAATGATTTTACACGTGTCTCCCACACTTGTCTTGCACTCTGGGTGCCTTGGGCCGCATGAGTTTACACTTGTCTTCCACTTGTCTCCCACACTTGTCTCCCACTCTGGGTGCCTTGGGCCGCATGAGTTTACACTTGTCTCCTACACTTGTCTTCCACACTTGTCTCCCACTCTGGGTGTCTTGGGCCGCATGAGTTTACACTTGTCTCCCACTTGTCTCCCACACTTGTCTCGCACTCTGGGTGCCTTAAGCCGCATGAGTTTACACTTGTCTTCCATTTGTCTCCCACACTTGTCTGCCACTCTGGGTGCCTTGGGCCGCATGAGCTTACACTTGTCTCCCACTTGTCTCCCACTCTGGGTGCCTTGCGCCGCATGAGTTTACACTTGTCTTCCACTTGTCTTCCGCACTTGTCTCCCACTCTGGGTGCCTTGGGCCGCATCATTTTACACTTGTCTCCCGTTTGTCCCTCACACTCTGGGTTCCTTGGGCAACATGAGTTTACACTTGTCTTCCACTTGTCTCCCACACTTGTCTTTCACTCTGGGTGTCTTGGGCCGCATGATTTTACACTTGTCTCCCACTTGTCTCCCACTTGTCTCCCACACTTGTCTCCCACACTTGTCTCCCCCTCTGGGTGCCTTGGGCCGCATGAGTTTACACTTGTCTCCCACTTGTTTCCCACTTGTCTCCCACACTTGTCTCCCACTCTGGTTGCCTTGGGCCGCATGAGTTTACACTTGTCTCCCACTTGTCTCCCACACTTGTCTCCCACTCTGGGTTCTTTCGGCTGCATGAGTCTACACTTGTCTCTCACACTTGTCTTCCACACTTGTCTCCCACTCTGGGTGCTTTGGGCCGCATGATTTTACACGTGTCTCCCACTTGTCCCTCACACTTGGGTGCCTTGGGCCGCATGATTTTACACTTGTCTTCCACTTGTCTCCCACACTTGTCTTTCACTCTGGGTGCCTTGGGCCGCATGATTTTACACTTGTCTCCCACTTGTCCCTCACACTTGGGTGCCTTGGGCCGCATGATTTTACACTTGTCTTCCACTTGTCTCCCACACTTGTCTTTCACTCTGGGTGTCTTGGGCCGCATGAGTTTACACTTGTCTCCCACTTGTCTCCCACACTTGTCTCCCACTCTGGGTGTCTTCCGCCGCATGATTTTACACTTGTCTCCCACTTGTCTTCCACACGTGTCTCCCACTCTGGATGTCTGGGAGCGCATGAGGTTACACTTGTCTCCCACTTGTCTCCCACACTTGTGGACTTGTCTCCCACACTTGTCTCCCACACTTGTCTGCCACTCTGGGTTTCTTGGGCCGCATGAGTTTACACTTGTCTCCCCCTTGTCTCCCACACTTGCATGAGTATACACTTGTCTCTCACATTTGTCTCCAACACTTGTCTCCCACTCTGGGTCTCTTGGGCCGCGTGAGTTTACACTTGTCTTCCACTTGTCCCCCACACTTGTCTCTCACTCTGGGTGTCTTGGGCCGCATGATTTTACACTTGTGTCCCACTTGTTGCCCACACGTGTCTCCCACTCTGGATGTCTTGGAGCGCATGAGTTTACACTTGTCTCCCACTTGTCTCCCACACTTGTCTTCCACACTTGCCTCCCACACTTGTCTCCCACACTTGTCTCCCACCCTGGGTTCCTTGGGCCGCATGAGTTTACACTTGTCTCCCCCTTGTCTCCCACACTTATCTCCCACTCTGGGTGCGTTGGGCCGCATGAGGCCACACTTCTCTTCCCCTTGTCTCCCGCACTTGTCTTTCACTCTGGGTGCCTTGGGCCGCATGAGTTTACACTTGTCTCCCACTTGTCTCCCACACTTGTCTCCACTCTGGGTGCCTTGGGCCGCATGAGTTTACACTTGTCTCCCACGCTGGGTGTCTTGGGCCGCATGATTTTACACTTGTGTCCCACTTGTCTCCCACACGTATCTCCCACTCTGGATATCCGGGAGCGCATGAGTTTACACTTGTCTCCCAGACTTGTCTCCCACACTCTGGGTTCTTTGGGCTGAGTTTACACTGGTCTCCCAGGTGTCTCCCACACTTGTCTCCCACACTTGTCTCCCATTCGGGTTCCTTGGTTCGCATGTACAATTTAATTGAAAATTTCTACATCTGTTTGGGGTCAACGCTGGTATAATTTTTTTAGTGGTGTGTTGTTTTCTTCTGATGTTGTTTTTATCGCATTTTGTGTTTCCGCGCGCTCAACCTTCAAACCTTCACTTACTTAAAGGTACGCGAAAACCAAACATAAACATATATACATATATACTCTAAAGTATATATATATATTAAAAACATGCAATTCAAGACAGAGCATGACAGCAAATCAAACTGAGATCCAGATTGACGGCTTCAGCTGAAAGTGAAAACGGTGAACGCTCACGTCTTTTTTTCTTCTGGTTTTCGAAATGGGGCAAATCCAGTTGTGCACCAAACTTGTCTTCACCTTTGTGACGCATCCAAAAAAATGCTTGCTTGCTCGTTGTATGGTCCTTTGACCAAAACAAGAAAATATCGCATTGACCCATGTTGACTTTTCAACAGCTTTGCACGAGTTTTCAGTGCTTACCGGATTCCCCCCCCAGACTCGCAGGGTGGGGGATATTTCAAATATCGGGTGGGTCGCGAGTCCAACAAATTAGACTGCACCCTCCCTCCCACCCTTGCTTGAGGCGTGCAAGGACATAAACTTGAATGAGGGTGCAAAACGGACTGATTTGGAATAAGTGCGCTCAAAAAAAACAGTTGATTGTTTTGCTACTTCAGCGCAACCACTGTTTTACGTTTGTTGATTGAGACTTCACTCAGGCAACAACAAAAAAACAACAACTGTTTGTTTGTTTGGTTTTTCTTACGCGCAAACCCGTGACGAAACACGGAGCAGTTGAGCGAACATCATTTGTTGTGACATCACACAACAAATTTGTGAAACACTACTTTTACGATAAAGTAATATCACCTTCGGTGAAATGAGCCTTATCGCATTTTGTGTTTCCGCGCGCTCAACCTTCAAACCTTCACTTACTTAAAGGTACGCGAAAACCAAACATAAACATATATACATATATACTCTAAAGTATATATATATATATAAAAACATGCAAATCAAGACAGAGCATGACAGCAAATCAAACTGAGATCCAGATTGACGGCTTCAGCTGAAAGTGAAAACGGTGAACGCTCACGTCTTTTTTTCTTCTGGTTTTCGAAATGGGGCAAATCCAGTTGTGCACCAAACTTGTCTTCACCTTTGTGACGCATCCAAAAAAATGCTTGCTTGCTCGTTGTATGGTCCTTTGACCAAAACAAGAAAATATCGCATTGACCCATGTTGACTTTTCAACAGCTTTGCACGAGTTTTCAGTGCTTACCGGATTCCCCCCTTTTCAACACTCTCTGTAAGCCTCTGAAAGCTTTTGAGCGCCTCCATGGCCAGTGTGTAACATGGAGTGGATTTTTCAGCAAAGTTGTATGGGCTGAAGTCCAGCCTTGATGCATCGTCTGAAGGATTGCTCTTCGATGGCACCCGCGCGTACCAATGGCGCGCTTGCACCAACATGTCTAGCTGAGCGTTGAACTGGAGCAGGCAAAAGTTATCCAGCACGGGTGAAAAGTTCCTCACCAACGACTGTCTGGCAGAGTCGTTGTCCAAGAACCACAACACGCTCCTGTTCTCTAGGATGTGGCCCCACGTCTCCTTTGCCACTAGGACCGGAAATATTTCGGCCTGTGAGATAACCTGTCGCTTGCCTGCCCTTGTCCAGAATTCCACAAAGGCCGTGGCGATGTGGTCTCCGAAGTAAAAGGCCTGACCTGACCAGGGATCCAAGATCAGGGCACCATGTGTCACCCGAGCCATGTCATCTTCTGCGGCACCATCTGTAAAAACCAGTACTGGGGGCACATCGCACCAGGCCGTGATACGCCTGGGTTTGGCCTGCGCCAAGAGCTCCAACGCATGTGAGGTGGCATGCACTAGTTCAGCCGTAACTTGCACCATAGACCCCATGCCACTAAAACGGTGCAACAGCTGGCAGGCCAGCTGGGTGCACCTCCCGTAGGTGTGCCCTGCCGCGTATAGCAGCTTGCCCTTCAACGACTCGACCTTCGTCCTGGAAATGGCCGTGCCTTGAGCTTCACGCAGCTCCATCAGCTGCAGCTTCAACTGTTCCAGTCGTGACTCCTTGTTGCAGACAGTGACAACACCTGTCTGGTCCATAGGGAAGCTGACTATGGCTCCTAAGATCTCGAATGACTTCGAAAAGGGCCGTCTTTTTTCTTCTCCTGTAGAAACTTCCCATCCTAGCAGCTGCATGACCAACTCTGCCGTGTTCCATGCTGAGGTTGTTAACACACCCAGCTCCAACTGGCAGAAGTCGTCGAAGAAGTTTGTGACGACCAGTTTCAATAGCCTGGCCAGTATAGTGCGTAGTGCACGGGCTGCTCGATTGAACGCCCATACTGAACTCACCGCCCCAAATGGCAAGGCCACGGCCTCGAAAAAGTAAACGCATCCATCATCGGGATTCAGCACTGCCAATATTGAAGCCCAGGAGTCATCTGGGTGTCGCACTAATTGCTTGTATGCTTGGCGAAGGTCCAAGCATCTGCCTTGGAGGTCCGCACATTCGGCATCGGACCAAGTTGATGACTTTTGCCCATAACTGACACCATCTCCAAAAGGAAGCTGCCACGATCCATCCTCTTGCGAGGCACCAAGAAAAAACCTAGCTGTGGAGCCTATGTGGTCGATGCCTTCCAGGTCAATCTTCTCATGACAGGTCACAGCAGCGTTTATGAGGTACTGGGAAAAATCGTCCACAGGCCTCACTTTGCCGCCCTGTTTAACTCCAAAGCGTTTTGCGGGGATCCAATGGCGTCCTTGTCTTTCCGTGACCTGCTCTGCAGTGAAAGGTCCACGAACCCACTGTTTTTCAGCTGATGCCTGATCCAAGGTCTCTGCCCAGACTGCTTCCGCAATTTCCCTGTCCTCATCGCACCTTCTGCACGAGGAGACTACTGCCTTCTGAGCCCAAATCGCAGTCTGTTGCAACTGCTCCACTCCCAGTGTTGCCGGCTTCCATTGCTGTTGGAACTGTCCTGAAGGCTGCAGGTCTCCTACCAAACGAAAACCATTGCACATGTCTGAAAAAAGCTCTTTGTCTTGTACCCCAGCGTCGTCCATCATCTCCTTAAAGAGCAAGAGGCGTTTGGACGCCATGACAGGTCTGATCTGTTCATCCAAGCTTTCATGTAGTGCCCGTTCCTGAGCATGCAAGGCCTTTGCACGTGCCAGATAGTGGTTCAACATGTCTGTCCTGTATTTTGCAACTCTCAAAGGCCCTTCGCTCAAAATGAAGGCTATCGACGCCATGTTGGTCTCTTCCAGCGGCAATGGCATGTCAAACGGGTGTCGCAGCTCCTTGGCTTTCTCAATAAACTCAGCTGGTGAAAAGTGTATGCCATACTCTACCTTCAGCCGGCCTTCTTCCCCATTTTCTACTTGCACCGGCTTGGAATCTAACAGCTTGGCACCTACTGGGATGCCCTGCCATGGTGGTTCTGCGTCCATGGGGATTGTCGCAGGTGGCAAGTCTGATGGCTTGCAGGTGATTTCGACTTTGGACTTGTATTCTGACAACAAAAGGAGACCTCTGGTCCGTCTCGGCTGTGCACCTGCTGACACCTTAATGGCGTAGTCCTCCACTTCTTCATGCAATTGAAACTTACCAGACTGCATCATTTTGTCAATGAAAGAGGCTGCCAATTCACGTGCCAACTTGCTCGGGTATTCAGCCTCAGCAGCCGTGTCAAACTTCCATTCACCATCCTCCGATCTGCGAATGGACCATGCTTTGTGATCGTGATCTCCTTTGCACCTTTGTTGTAAACGCGGTGCATCAAAGTTGGCCAAAAAACCAGTGGCTTTCTTGTGATCGGATCCATACTCGCAGGCATCGACCACGTGGAAAAAATAACGCAGCAGCAAAGGTTTAAAGAAAGGTGTCTTCCACATAAGGCTGTTTGCTGGATTCTCCACAGTGAAAGGTATGTTGAGTGAGTCGCACAGTAACACTATCTCTGCAGAAAACTTGTAGAGGCAGTTTGCGGCCAGGACTTTTGCTCGGCTCACGCCTTTCAGCCATGGAAACCCTAATGATTAATGGGTATCTTGGACTTCGCAAGGGCTTTGGATTCGGAGCACCCTTACGTACCAATTTCCTTTTCACTGGTATGCACCTTGCTTTTGACGCAGTCCCGCAGGGAGGCCCAAGGTGAACGCCAGAGATGCGTCCAAGTTTGATCTCTCTGATGATCAACTGTTGTACCCAAGGTTGCGTCAGGTCAAGCTTCACTGCAGCAGCTTTTAATTTGTGCCGTTTTAGGTGGTGATCCACTCCCAATGCTCTGCCTCCTTGTAATCTGAACTGTGCACATACACCTGCTGTTCCACAAAAAAGTTCAAGTAGAAACGGAGCGGGCTTGCGCCCATCTTGAACATGGCCTGAAGCTTCCTTCAGGTCTGCCGCAACGGGTCTATCCCGAGGGCCAACAGCAGCCTCATTCAGCTGCTTCGAAAAAAATGGTTCATGTCCTTCGACCGAACAACATGTGGTCACAGGCTTGCCCTGTATGACGTCCACCTTTTTGGAAAATGGGTCTGTCACCTTCGCGACAGACGAGGCACCAACTTCCAGTGCCCCAAACTTTGGTGAGGCCTTCGCCTCCACACTACTCACAGCCACTTCTGACTGGAGTCAAGCCGCCTTGTCATGGTTCAAGAAGCTATGGGCCGCAGAGAAGCAGCCTGGATGGCAGCATACATGTCTGCCTCTTTTGCATCCTTTCTCATGGCAGGTTCCAAGATTGAAACCATAGCATATGGCTCGCCCTTCGGCGTCCACTGGCGTCCCACCTCTGAGTTGCACTGGCATGGGCGTCTTGGACCCACGTCTGTTCTTGAACTTGTCGAACTTGCCATTCTTTGGGTTCACCTTTCTGTCAGGTGGAGGTTGCGTCCTCTTTGGGCCTGCGTTTGCACTTGGATTTCCAGCGGTGGGTTTGTCAGCCACCAGCGCCTTCTGCTTCGGCATGAGGAGCCACATCACCGAAGGAAGCAACAACACCTCAGGAACCCACTTGTCCAGTGGCAACTCTCCAGATGGGCCCAAAGGTAGGCCTGACCGCGTACGCTCTGCTAAGCGTAGATGGATTTCCCGGTCTGCAGCGGCCAGCTGATTCATTGTTGGCTGCTTGAATCCTTCCAAAGGTTCACGTTGTAGTTCATTGAAAAGCAAGTTGATGATCGTGTCGTGAACCTCATAGCTCATGAGCTTTGAAAGCTCATATGCCGCTCCACGACGGCGAAGTGCGTTGAGCACGTCTAGCTCACTGCTGATGCTGCACCTCAGAGAGCTTTCAGCCTCTGACTGCTTTATAGTCCCTGAAGAGTCTGCCTTCCATACTTTGAGATTGGCCTGCTCTTTGATGTTGTTAAGCTCGGAGGCCCTGCTGGTGCATTTTGCCCATTCAATGTACCTCAATCGCCCATCGTCCAAACATTGGGCCAATCCGTTGATCAAGCTGTGTTAAGGCTCCAAAACACTTTCGATCTTCAGTGGGGCTAACTTGCCCTCCAGGGCAGCAAAGCGAGATGCAATCTCTTGCACAGGAAGTTTCTTTGGGCCGTCAGCTTCGCTGGTATCGGCTTTCCTTCTCAACTCCGTTGCTGTGAGAGTGTAACTTTCAAAAAGAAGCCTCCGCAGCAGTGCCGCCTCTCCATGGTCTGCTCCTCCCAACAAAGGGATTGATACCTTGTTGTCAAAGTCGTCATCTGAGATCTGTGCAGGATTTGTAGAAATGGAGAAGGCATAGCTCCCAAACGTGTTCCAGCCCTTTCTCTGCAAGGCTGTGTAGGCTTCACTGGAGAGCCGTATCTCGTCGCAACGAGCTTTGAACACAACTTCGCTGTCAACGTTTTGTCATTGAAATTCGAACTACAATTTTGAAATGAAATTGCACAAGCTTTGGAACTGCATCAAACAAGTGTTTGCGTTTCAAACGATGCACAACTATTCCTGCTGCCAGCAATTTTTGACCACTGAAGGAAGTCTGAGAGTTTGGCCACCCGTGCTGCCACACACTAGCTGCTGGCACTGTCGCCGTCATGATTCATGCTCCATCCAAAGCATGTAAGACATCCATGTGCAGTGAAAGAAGGGACACACTCCAGCTTCTCATAGTTTGAATTGCATTTACGTCCGCATTTGAAAACTTCAGAACCACTGACGCACTTCTCAACAAGATGCAGTTTCTTTGACTTGACAAGTCTGAAACACTTCTTCCCAGCAATGTCCGAGGGCGCTACAAGGTCTCTGGAGTTGCGCCCACCGTCCAGCTCCACTCGACGCTGAGCATCATCAGAGTCACTGTCACCGTCACACGATGAGCTCACTGAATCAGATACGTCACTTGCATCACTAAGCTGAAACTGTTGACACATTGAAGACTCAACTTCAGCAACATAAGCTTTTATCTTTCCAAGTTCTGCAAGAGTCATTTCATCATGCCATGGTTGTGAAGAAACAAGTCCTTCTTCACTTTGAGGTCCAAGCACCGGAGAGGACACGCGCTCTGGCTCTTCAGGTTCAACTCCACTTGAAGCAACATGACCATCTTCCAAAACTGTGGTGTTCAAATTTCCAAAAAGAGAAACAGCATCGTAAGGACCATGTTGGCATGAGGCTAACTTGACAGCTTCATCCAAGGTATAGGCTCCAGACCACCGTTGTGAACGAGGTGCATCAGGTGCAAAGATGCCTGCCCTGACAGACATAAAAATAGCCTCAATCTGCCTCAAAATAGGTGAGGCTGCATCTCGAGAATACTCCAATGCACTTTTATCCCCTGGCACAACATGGTACCCCGCAAGCCTGGCCTACGCAAAGACAAACTTACATTTGCTTTTGACATCCACGATAAGATTGTGGCCTTTGCTGAGTGAGTGGCCAAGTTCCGCACTGACGTCGGTGACCATGGGTGCAGCAACTCTCGCAACCAAATGCTGGCCTCCGACGATGTCAATGGTTGCATCGACCATCCACCACCTGAAATGGGACACGGCATTGTAGGTTGAGTCATACTGGCCTTCAGCCCAAGCTTCGATCTGTTGTCCAACCAAGCTCTCACCCAGTCAAGGCCAGTCAGCCCTGGTACCACTCCAGCCACTGGGAGCAATCTGATAACATGAGTCCTCTTTTTCTGAGCTGTCTTATGGTGGTACAGTGCAGCCTCAACGAAGCCCTTGCCCTCATGCACATCTAGCTGAGGTTCGCCTATGCAGTGCTGGCCATCTGACCACCTCAACCGGCAATGTGTGATAAAACACATGTAACCTGCAAAAATGGCCTCTTGCCCGGCACCATGGGTTGCAATAGGCTCCAAAACCATGAGCTGCTCCACAGTGAAAGGATCCTTCTTCTTTGAAGGGACTGGCACAAAACCCAATGCCACGCCACGCACTCTTGCAGACGTGATCACACTGTCCACATCTGCCCCAAGGAGTCCCTTGGCAAACCCCAAGGCTTCCAGGAACCTTTTTCCCTTCGAGGGCGCAGCATGCATCCTCCGAAGCTCGCACAAGTATTCATAAACAATGTCTTCCGTCACTGGAAAGATGCCTCCTGTCGAGCCAATCCCAGTTGCACGTCTCCATCTGCCAAAGGACAACAAAGATGATGCACGGGTCTTCAACGTAGAGGTTGATTTGTGTGCAAAAGCATCTGCAACAACTTGCCAAACGTATTCATCATCTTTTCCCAGTTCGATGCATTTCGCCAAAGTCCTACCTAGTCCAGTATGCATTGTACTGTCCAGAACAATCACCTTCCAACACTGAAGAGCCAAATTGTGTTTCTTGTTTTCAGCTCCCACCCATGATACCTCTGAAAGGTGACGGCGCGCATTGAACCTATCCAACTTGATTTGTCCAACCTTCGAAGGCAAAGGATCAAACTTTCCAGGAAAATCCACCCATTCCGGTTTGCTAATGACTGCAGGCTGTTTGCATGACAAAACTGTATCCAGAGGTGGAAGTTCCCAAGGCATCTGTAATCGCAGTCTCTTTGCCCCAAGCTCTCTGGCGCAACTGTTGATGAACTCAGTTGACAGACCATTCATGGCAACTAACGAAACTACGAGGGTGAAAATCATCTAACTACCCCCTTTCGCGAGTCCAACAAATTAGACTGCACCCTCCCTCCCACCCTTGCTTGAGGCGTGCAAGGACATAAACTTGAATGAGGGTGCAAAACGGACTGATTTGGAATAAGTGCACTCAAAAAAAAACAGTTGATTGTTTTGCTACTTCAGCGCAACCACTGTTTTACGTTTGTTGATTGAGACTTCACTCAGGCAACAACAAAAAAACAACAACTGTTTGTTTGTTTGGTTTTTCTTACGCGCAAACCCGTGACGAAACACGGAGCAGTTGAGCGAACATCATTTGTTGTGACATCACACAACAAATTTGTGAAACACTACTTTTACGATAAAGTAATATCACCTTCGGTGAAATGAGCCATGTTGTTTGCACGTTTGTTTGTGCAAGAGGTGTTGGAAAAACTAGACGACGGTTGGCCCGAAAGCGAAAAACACGTCCTTCAAGCAGCTCTGAGTATGGTAGTCCTAAAAAATAGTCGGTGAATGGTTGGTGAATTTGATATGAGCTATGGAGGGGAAAGTTGTGAAATTACACACAGACGCTTTTACACACAAACACTTTCACAGACGCGTTTACACACAGAGACTTTTACACACAGACGCTTTTACACACAAACACTTTTACACGCAGACGCTCTTACACAAAAACTTTTACACACAGACTCCTTTACACACAAACGCTTTCACAAACACGTTTACACACAGAGACTTTTACACACAGACGCTTTTACACACAGACACTTTTCCACGCAGACGCTTTTACACACAGAAGCTTTTACACGCAGATGCTTTTACACACAGAAGCTTTTACACACAGGCAGTTTTACACACAAACGCTTTTACACACAGACCCTTTTACACACAGACCCTTTTACACACAGACGCTTTTACACACAGAGGCTTTTACACGCAGATGCTTTTACACACACACACACTTTCATACACAGAGGCTTTTACACACAGAAGCTTTTGAAGAGTGTCTCTATATGACATTTTATGGTCCTGAACTCAAACTGTTCTGTTTTTGACATCAAGCACATGATGGCATCGAGCTCTGTTGCAAACGTTTGCAGACATTTCACTAGTGAAGTATTGTCACATGTGTCATTTACAGCATCATGGTACCGATCTTTTTTGGGCCAATTATGTGGGATTCTCCGTAATAAAATGAAATAACATGTGTCATGCGCAGCATCATGGTACCGAGCTTTTTTGGGCCATTTATCTGGGATTTTCCATACTAAAATGAAATGACATGTGTCATACACGGCATCATGGTACCGAGCTTTTTTGATAGTTTCTGTGGGATATTCCGAGAATAAAATGAGATAACGCGTCTCATTTACTGCATTATGGTATTGGACCTTTTTTTTGTGCAAACGTTTGCAGACATTTCACTAGTGAAGTCTTGTCACATGTGTGATTTACAGCATCATGGTATCGATCTTTTTGGGCCATTTATGTGGGATTTTCCATAATAAAATGAAATAACCTGTGTCATACACAGAGGCTTTTACACACAAACGCTTTTACACGCAGATGCTTTTACACACACACACACACTTTCACACACAAACGCTTTTACACACAGACGCTTTTACACACAGAGGCTTTTACACACAGACGCTTTTACACACAGACGCTTTTACACACAGACACTTTTACACACAGACACTTTTACCCACAGAAGCTTTTACACACAAACACACACACACTAGACAAGAATGGATCATTATATGATCCGGCAGGAACTGAATCCTGAAACATGCAAACCAGCCTAGATCGTTAGATTAATGAAGGAGCCACATGAGGTACTTCTCGAAAACGATGTAGGGTATCCAATATTGTCAAACGGAGTTTTAACCAGAGTCCACAAAGTCTTGACCAGCATGTTGAAAATCCAAAATAATACTGTTTCGGCGATTGTTTCCCAAAATGACCTAAAGTTCATCGGCGACATGATCTCGGCGAAAATATGTCAAAAAATCATAATACTGTCGGCGACGTGGTTTCGGCGAAAATCTGAGGAAGGTTCTGATGCATGTAATACAGATTGTGGCAGCCGTGTAGGTTCGAAACAACGCAGTGTAACAGCATGGTCAACAGTTCAAACTGAGTTTTGCAGGTACAAGTGGTTGATCAGACCACTCATCCACCGAAATGCCATAGCTTCGTTGGACTGGATAGGCAAATCGGCTCCAGTCCCCCTGCAAATGTGAAAAGATTCCCTGCAAATGTGAACAGATTTGAATCAAAGAAGTTTTACATCTGTTCAGATGTTACACACACACACACCCCGCGTGTAGCGGGGTTTGATTTTTTGGATGACCAACGCAGCAAAAGTTGGCAAGATTATTCAAATACAAAAACCTTTCCGGTGCTAATGTACAGAGCCGTGTTCAATCACTCAGAAGGGAGGTGCGTCCCAGCTTGAAGTGTTTGGATCGCGTCACGGAAGCTCATGTCCTCAAGCATCCTCCACGTGTCGTTGAGTTCCCCCGATGCCATAGCAGCCCTCAAAGTGATGGAAAGTTGTTGGGCCAAGTCCTGAATCTTCGGAGTAAAGTGGGTTGCCTCCGTAGGTGCCGTGGGCTCAATGGGAACATTGTGAAAAGGGTGATAGAGGAATCTCAAAATGATGTCGCCAATAATCCGCTGTGCGCAGGGACCACTCCCAGTTGCCCGAAAGACCGTAAAAGTAGTGCTCAGGATCACGACATTTGGAAAGCCCGGACAAGGGGATCTCTTCAATGAATAGCTCTCTGGTATTGTTGGAGTGGGTAATGATCTTGAATTGGATCTGGTGAACCACGCGGGAAGAGAAGTGAGCACGATGGAGGTAGTGGTATGCAGGACGTTGCTCCGTCGGAAAAGGGACGTCAAGAGGTGCGAGGCCTGAATATGTATCAGAATGGGCCGTGGTTCGTGTCGGTAGTTGTATTGTCAGCTGCCAAAGGTGCCGAAGGGGTCCCAGTAGTAGGATCAGGAAGACCAGAATGACATAGTGTAGAAGCCGGGCCGTCTGGTGCTTGATCTGGGTTGGTAGGAGCAAGTCCACGGTTGGGATTCGAAGGCCAAGCCAAGCCCGCCACGGTAGCGTCTCGTTTATGCTCCATGGGTGAAACGATCAGAAATGCGTGAAATGGTGCGACAAAAGCTGAGGTATCACGAAATTGCGAAAGTAAGCCAAGCCCAAGAATAAAAATAACCAAAATGATGATAAAAGTGAGGTCCAGTCATCAATCAAGTAGTTCAAGGTTCACGGAAAGGCCATAGTTCAAAGCCTAACAAAATGGAAATCCCAGAATCCTTCGTGTTGAAAAATTGTCAACGGTAAAACGACAAACCCTCGAGCATGGTCTTTTTGTGGCCAGTGAGCGTACCAGGGCAGGATCACACCGGGAGTAACTTTGTTGCATCGTAGACGTAGCACGAAAGGCTGTGAGGTACCCGGGACGAGCAAGGAGGATTCAATGTAGTTGTACTGTCGGAGTCGCCATTCGGGTCGGTATTCTTCCAGAAGCTGCATGATCGTCATCTCATTGGGGACTTGGAACGAATCACCTTCCAGGTCGCAATAGCGAAACTCCAAATTCGAAGGGTCAAACTGGATGTCCCATTGGGTCCTCAATCTTTTTGAAATGCAGAAACGTAGTTCTCCAATGGGAAGGACGCCGGCTTCCACTGGTCCCATCTGACGTGACCAGGTGAACAGAGCTTCAAGTTCGTAGCCAGTAACATTTTTGAGGTTTGAACTAGCCCAAAGCCATGTAGTGTTCACGGTCAGGTTCGCTGCGATGAGTCAGTTCCTGTAAGGGAGAGTAGTCAATCAAAATAAGGACAGGTCGGTATGGAGGAGGGTTCAAGTGACCAGGAAGGCCTCGGGGTCCAGCAAACCATCCAATGGTGCGGGTGCCCTGTGGTGTCTCAACCGTAGCTGTAGCGCGATATGGATGGGGCCGAGACGAATGAGCCATGGCGTTGAATGTCGGGTTTCGAGTATAAAGCGGAAAGCCCAAGCTGCAACATAGAAGGACAATGACCAAGGAATAAATCCCAAAAATTGGAAAATGGAGGGAAAAGGTATACCGAATGAGTAGTCACAAATCGACGTGTAGTCACCGTACTTTTTTCCGATGCCGACAAATAATGTGGTGTATTACACACTGGAGTCAGACATATCCATCAGGTCCGTCTCGCTCGCTTCCAGTGGACCATGTACTTGTTGAGGAGGGATGGTGGGGCGATTGAGAGGTAAGGTACGTTGCAATGTTGCCGGTGGTGAAGAAGGTGGTGTAGACCGCCATGGTGGCCAATATAAAGAGGTGGTGGTTCCTTGAGAGTGGTGTTGGGCGGAACGTCCCCAGCATGACTGTAAAATATGGAGTTGGTCCGGTATCGCTTCGTACGGTTGGGAGACGTAGACGTTGGAGTGTACCGGGTGTGGTAGAACAGGACCAGCAGTTGCCGTAGGGGAGGAGGATGATTGGAGTGGTACGTCATAGTATCGGCGCCAATGGTTGGCCGTGGTACGTAGGGTAGCACAATCGTTGGTGAGGTGCATGTTCTCCAGAAATGTTTCCACTGGTTTCCACGTTTCAATACCATCAAGTGTCCTTTCCACGATCCAAAGTTCATCTGGACGAGTAGATAAAGGATAGCTCAGCTTCTTGATGAAGACGGAATGGACGGTGGTTGAGGTTGGGATCATTCGCGCTTCACGGGGAATATATGATGCCGAAGTAGGATCATCCGGTGGTAGGTGTGGAACTAGGCCATGTGCGGATGTAGGTGAGGAACGGTTTGAGACAAATCGAGCATTGTCATCCATGTTGGAGGTCATCATGTACAGTAGCAATAATATGATATCGAGATAAACTGAACTGAAGCCAAAAAACCGTGGGAAAAGGTCAATGATGGAAGGACGAACCACGAACATCGCAATATGTAAAGAAGAGAAGCAAGGGGGACAAAAGAAACCCAAAAACCGGGGTGGCGGACATCATAACGAGTGCATTTTTCTTTTCTCATAGACGTGAGCGTCGCCAAGTTCTATCTCCAAGGTTAATCACTCGGCCGCTTTAGTGTATCTGGTGGCCGTGACGAATGGATGCCCACGGGGAATCACTTGAACATGTACAGCGAAGCCTGTGTCTTGTGCATCTGGATGGGGTGTCAGCAGCAAAGGCGAACACTCACGAGTCGTGAAGGCATCGAGATGTTGATGAGTTTTCCATCTCGGGTAGAACCAGTTCAAAACGTCCAAAAGAGAATGAGGGAGGTCGTCAAGCATCTGAGCTCCTTGATCAGTATCAATCATCATGTAGAAATCTGACGCTGGTAGGTGTATCGACCATCGTTGTAGCAACGTGTCGGTGACCACAGTTTTGAGGTCTGAAACGAAGTGACTGCGAGCATAGTCCGGGTAGATCACCTTGAACGTCTGAAACAGGCTATCGTAGGTGGCCGTAGGGAGGTTGCCCGCGACCTTAGGGGTCAAGATGTTGTAGTAAGGGTTGCGGACGGCAAGTTGCTGCATCGGCTTCAGGTCCAATTGGAAAATAACCGGTCGGTGGGGTGTCGTAGGCGGCGTCCGGTTGGGTGGGTGCTGAAGTGACGAAGAACCCATAGCGGAAGACGATGCCCTTGTTGGAGAGCGTGAGCGTCGTGTAGGTGAGATCCTCTCGTTGGACATAGCTCTCAGTTGGCAATAGCGGTCCAGGTGAATGCGGAGAGACATAATAAATGGCTAGCGGGTTATATGATACGACGTGTCAAAATTCAATGGGGCAACAACGCCCGAGGTTGTGAAGATCAACAAAAGGAACAATGATTCTCAAAGAAAAGGCCAACTGGTTGGTGAAACTGTAATACAGTGCCGCAAACTACCTTTTTCTTGTGGTTCGCATATGTCGTTGGTCAGCCAAGTTTGTCTTTGATCTTATTCCACATAGAGCGAACATCTTCCTCGGACTTGCCCATCTTGGTCGAGATCACCTTCCATGAAAATCGAGACTTCTCGTCAGCCTTCAAGGTGCGTAGTTTCTGTTTGTCTTCGGAAGTCCAGAGTGACAGTGGGCTCGAGGAGCGGGATCGGGATTGGTCACGTCGGCGACGACGTTTGGCGGGCGCCTTTGGAGCGGATTTGGCTTTCTGTTTGCGATTCGGCGGTGATGGTGTTCTGGTAGAAAGCTTCGAGGGTGCAGGTAGGACATCAGGTGACGGAGCGGCAACATGGTGGTGTGGCTCAGGGAGATGGGTTTCCACCAGATCCTCCATAAGTGTCTCTTCCTCCAACATGTCCGGTGATGGGATGGGGGCATTGTCAATGAAGGCGTTGGTCTGGTCCGAGTAATGTGGTCGTAGCCCATCAGGTTGATTCCATACGTCTGTACTGGGAAGAGGAGTAGGTTCAATGTTGGGAATGAGCGTGGGTGGTAGTAGCGCCATTGCTCGATGTAGTAGAAGGTAAGCATGGTGAACATCATGAAGAAATTGAAGAAACACTGGTTCTTGAATCGGAATTGACGTTGTAGGAGACGAGGAAGCCATGACAATGCGTCGAATATGGGCCGACAAATAAATGAAGCCGAGTTTGAGGGTAAGCCAGCTGGAAACACACTACTCCAAGATCATATAAATTCACATGTGGTCCAAATAGGTGAAACGTTCAGCAAGATGTGAATAATGAAACGTAAGTACCAGCGGCAGGCCGGTTCAGGTTTTTACCACAATGAGGGAACGTGCAAGTATTGACGGATCGGCTTGGCTGCAGCGACAAGGTCGGACTCGGGAAAACCTGCAGATCTGTACAAACGGTGCAATGCGGCAAAACCTCGTGTTCGTTCGTGTGCAGGGTGCGCACATTTGGCGACCAGAAATAATCGTGAAACAAAACCCGAAAGTTGGACGGTCAAAGGTGATGCGGAGAATGGCGCCATGACCTGGTTGAAGTCGCGTGGAGGGCTGTAGCGAAGGGCAAAAGGCTCGAACTCGATGCAAAAACCCAAGAACTCCTGGTCCGGTTCCGTTTCCAAAATGATAGGATGGCCGTAGAACTCCGGGTGGAGGAAATTGGCGAAGCAGATTTCGTAGTCCCAGCAGGGGTCCGACAAGCACAGTCTGTTGTCCACATAGCGAAGGAGGCGAGCTGTAAGATCCATGGTGCTGAGGGTGGTATGGTAGGTTCGGTACCAGATTTCTTCAGAGAGTGCGACAACCATCATGCATAATGCTGGACTCAGTGGGGAGCCCATAGGGGATCCCCGGATTTGTTCAAAAACCGTAGTGCCAATAGAGAATTGAGTCATCTTCAAAGACATAAGGATGATGCGTTCAATGTCCCGAATGAAGATCTTCCTGGTCACATTCAGTGTACGGCATGTGCGGCCTTTGACTACGTCCCCTGTGGTGTTGCCCGGAGTTGCCTTCACGGAGATGATCTCGTCAGGGTCGGTGTTCATAAGGGTCGAGAGAAACTGCAAGGTCAGTCGCCAGCTAGCGATGAAGCGGTCAGTGTCAATGCTTGTGAAAAAACCCGCAAGATCTTGGTTGTGTATTCGTGGAGTAGGGAGTGAATCAAAGTCGGTGTCCTTGAGGAGCTTGATGAGGTCAAATACATCACCCTTTGCCAGGTTGTGGGGAAACGCTTGGGGTAGAAGGTTGTAGATCAGCTTGGCGGTGCAGTTCAACATAGGTCGGAAAGGTGCCGTGAAGAAGCTGACGATGGGTCGCCCGGCCTTGAACTGTTTCTTCCGTTTGGGGAGAACATAGGCATTCGGTAGGTCTCGTCCAGCACCAAGTGCCCATGGGTATGCGTTGCCAAATTGGCGGTTGATCTCGGCGATGGTCTTCTCGATGATGTCACTCGGGCTTTGCTCCAACTTGCGAAATACCAACGGATCGGCGAAGGTGGTGGTGAGGCACTGGAAGTAGAGTACGGGGCAGTAGATTCGTAGGGATGTAGCTCGCTTGTCCTCGTTGTGGAAGACGGCTTCTGGAAAGAGACGTTTGAAGCGGCCGATGTCTTTGTGAGTGATGTGGTTGTTGAGGGTGTGGTAGTGGGATTGAATAGAACGATGCCAGAGCTCATCAATATGGGACTTTGGTAAGGGAGGGAGTGAGTTCCGGGTAGTCCACGTCCGCAGAGCCAGGCGAAGCGATGTCTGGATTTCTTTGGAAGGTGGGAAGATTTTGTTTTGAAGTGAACCAGTCGCAATGGATGTGTGTGGGCCATCCTCGAAATGTAGGTTGTCGCCGTCCAGGACCAAGTGGTGATCGGGTTGGGGAGCATGAAGGGCATGAGGTCGCAAGGCGTCACAGGTACACTTTGGGGTTTCGCCATCAGCCCATTTTGTAGCGGCTTCTTTGTGATTGCACAAGCTATCCATCACCGAGGGGAACTTTGTGAAGACAATCGCCGTGGAAGGAGTCTGCAATGTGGTGTTGTAATGTCGAGTTTGATGAACGTGGAAGGTTAGCAGCCGTCGAAGATCCCGAGTCCAGTTGGGGCATAGTAACCAAGGTGCACGAAGAGGAACCGGTTTTCTGACTCGTTTGGCCTTCCAGAAGGTCAAAGCTCGGTCAATGGCATTGATGGCGTACGACCTTTGGGGTTCTCCCAGGTTGTTGGCAAGACGTCGGATAAAATAGCAGCCTTGGACTCCAATTTCGTTGGATCGGAGTTTCTTCTCCATGTGGAAGCGTCTGACGGAGTTACTACCCAAATCCTGAATAATCTCCCAAAGTTGTACTCGTCGATGGAAAAGGGGACTATGAAGAGCATGTCGAACATGATGGGGTGTAGATCGCCAGCGAAGTTTCCGCCACAAGGAAAATGCTCCAAATTGTCGGGAGGCGGAAAATTTGGTACGTGCAATTAGTCCCTTTCGGCAATTGAAAAACTGGTAAATGAACGGAGTGTTCAATCGAGGTTGCCACAATTGAATTAAGGCCTGTTCCAAGGCCCAAAAATTGGATTTATTGGTGTAGATCGGGAAAACAGACCACATCCAGAAATTGTCAAATCTGCACCAAAACCGTAAGGCAACTTCGGCCAACACGAATTTATGTTGTTGTACTTGCAGAAATTTCCGATAGCGAGAGTGTTCGCGGTCCAAAACAAACGAAGACGTGGAACCAACATAAAACTTGGGTTGAAAATTAGCAATGTGGCAAAACCGAATATACACCGCCTGAGGGTGCTTGAAACACTGGAGGGCGACTGACAAGTCATCCCAGGATCTGCAAAAGAAAATACTCTGCATCGGAGTGCCTTTGAGCAAGGCTTGGAGTTTCGGATTGGCCCGTGGATGTAATAACACATATTGGCCCATCAATACCGTTTGGAGCATCCGAAAAGCAAAAAAGACATCAACAGAAGGGGACAACGTAAAAGGAGTCAATAATGCAAGAACAAGAATACAGGAATGAGCCACGGCCAAAGTTCGCATAATGTTGGCTGCTTTTGAGCCAGGTGATTTCAAATACGCTGCTAGTCAGGAGTGCATCAATAACGCCACAGTCATGACCTTGAGGACGACTTCATCCGTGGAGGCCCCTTTGTGTTTGCATGGGTCGATACCCATAGCCACGCTTGCGCGTTGAATAGTCTTTGAAGCATCATCGGGTTGGTTTTGCCACCATTCGTTGACCTTCTCCAAGTTCTTCTCCAGGATGTCCTGCTTGGGCTGTGGTAGTTTCAGGGCTTTCACCCACTTTGTGTATTGTGTGTCAGACAATGATTCGGGTTGATTGTCAACGAGCCAAGTGTTCACCGATCCCGGGGAGATAAGTAGAGTCGAAGGATCAAAGGTCGTAGAGGCGGCAGGTTGTCCTTGAAGTGCGCGTCCAATCGGTGTCGTGGCCGGAGTAGAGCCCTGAGGTGCCGTACCCGGTGAGGTAGTGGTGGTCGATTTGACCTTGGCCAGTTCTGCCTCCAGTTCGAGAATGCGTTGTTGGCTCGCCACATCCGCAGATGGTTGAGCCGGGAGCCAAGATTGGAGAAGTTGAGCAACGTCTTTGGCCATGTTTTGAGTTGCTTCCTTCTGGTTGAGACATTGGCCTGCTGAGCGAGCTCGAAAGGTAGCAAGTTTGTCCAAATCCACGTTGCGGGTGCGTAGTTGTGATACCAATTCAGCCACAAATACTGTAGTGCCGATGTTGTCAAAAGGGAGGACGAAGGTTTCTCTTCCGTATGCAACCCGACGGAGCCAGGTATTGTGCAAGCCCTGGTACAAGAACTTCCAGAGTGGGACTTGTAAAGGATCCATCCCTTCAATGTCCTTGTAGCTGGAAAATCTGCTCTGTCGGATTCTGGAAGGGAAATCCAGACCATTGATTTTGTTGGAGTCGTGGAAGTCGACATCAGGTTTCCATTGCTCCACTGGTGGGATTTCGATTGGTCTGCATGTATATCCGTCGTTGACAGTAGAACTTGCTCCTGGGGATGACATAGGCCTCGGCGATCTCGGTGTAAAAGGATGACGTTGAGGTGCAAAGTTGGCATTGTTGGGAGGTGTCTGTGAACACGGAGGCGGTGTGGGTGGAAAAGGTGCCGGAGGTGGAGTCCATGGTGGGCGTGTTGGGAACGATGGAGATGTAGGTGGCGGAGGCGGTATTCCGGACGGGTTCCAGAAAGGTCGATGGGTCGCCATGGCATAGTGCATCGGGCCACGGAACGCAGGTACTGCTTGGTGCCATCCATGTTGATGACGGGGAGGTGTGCGAGAGCGATCCGGCTGGGAAGGAGGAATTCCATTGACATCCGAATTGAACTGGGAGATCAGGTCCTGGGACGCCATGATGTAGACGGGGCCACGAGATAATAGGTCAAATAAGCTCGAACTGCCGGTTGAAAGCTGCGGAAATTGTCAAGGTGAGACAAGAGTGATGTGTGATTGAAATGGTGTGAAACATAATACGTGGTACCAGTAGGTGAAACGTAAAGTGAAGTCCGAATCTGGCGCAAGGTTCAAATATCATGAGCATGCAGCAGTTCACAAACCTTTTGAGGAAGAAGTGGCATCAATACCGAATGTCGGGAGAAGCATTGTTACTCCAAAATGATCGGGCAGGGCCACTAGGCTCACTGTATCGCAGTCGTAGAATAGTCGATACTTGTTCCGGTGCTCCTCAGAGGTAAAGAGTTCACCAACGAGATCTGGAGTGATACGTCGAGTGTCGAGAACGAGGTCGGCCTTCACGGTGCTGGTCTCGAGAGTGGCCTTCATGATAGGAGGAACGGCGATCTCGGCGGCTGTAGGTTGAATTGTCCCAAAGGGCAGTGTCGTGCCAAGATCGGCGAGCATGATCTCGAGAACCAGAAGCAGCTGTCTCGTGGTGGCCAGGTGTATCTCGAGAGTCGTCTGGAGGTGGTTCCAAAAGTTCTGGGGCATTGGCAGGAGGGTCAGGTCGTACTGGACGTGCATGATCATCAGGATGTTCCGTGGGTGCATTGGTCTCCGCCGTCTGGTGTGTGATCAAGCCCGGGAAAACCGAGTGAGTGGAGGCGACATAGCATATGGATGCGGCGCTGGAGTTCATAGCCGTTGCATTGTCTTTGCCCTTGGCTATGCCCGCAAGGTTGCACAAGCGTTGAATTTGGTCATTTCCTCCAGCTAGGGCACGGATGCATTTGGGTGAGCGGCAAATAGCCAGCAGGCCTGATGGGTTTTGTCCTTTGCCAATTTTGTAGAGCTGAGAGGTACAGATCTTGACAGCATAGCCGGGTAGGTTGTCGATGTCCGCGATCTCAGAGGACATACCGAAGAATCCGTAACATGGGTATTGAGTTGGCATGCCGGCTTCGTTTTTTGTCCAAGTTGCCGGGCGAATGCAGTCTTCCGCGAGAATTTTGGCAACTGTTTCCCAACTCGTTTTGTGATAGATCAGGTAGGTGCCCATGTGTTCGCCACGATAGATTGGTTTCTTTTTCAGTCCTGTGGGCACCGTGATGGTCAGCAGGTTCTCTGGCTCGATGTAGAAGGCTTGTGTTTGCCTCGCAAGCTCGATGTCCAGTAAGTTGGATTGTGCAAAGGCCCTGGCAATGTTTTTGACGGTGGCTTGGCTTGCTTTGATATAAATACGTTGGTTGTTGACGGTTCGGTATGGTTGAGCCAACTGGTGGAACATCTCCTCAACGAATTGGTTGAAGAGCTGCAAGATGGCCGGGGTCAATGATTGGCGTAGGGGCACAACATGATCGGGCCCAAGCTCAGTCAAGCAGCGGACCCTAAGGGGGTCATTGGCCGCCTCAACCATTTCACTGAGGTCGATGTCATTCGTGTCGAACTTGGTGATCGAAATTGTATCTGCAACCTCAGAATTTTCACTGTCACCGTCAGGGACGCGGAAGGACACAGCGCCAAGTGGTGCTGAAGTATGGGCTGGTGGGTTGGTTGGTGGTTCCGGTTGTGGTGGCTCGGCAGGAGAATTGGGTCGAGCAGTGTGGTGATGGTAGTTGTCGGTGTAGTGGGTGTCTTTCCATGTACCCCAGGTGTCATCAGCGTCGGGAATGGGGATGTAGTTCGGATTGGATGGGTTTGCAGCTGGTCGAAGTATGACTTCACGGCCTCTGGATTGGTGACGTGGTGTCTCGGAACGTGGTCGCGGGTGAGATCGGTGACGTCGAGGAACCACGGGAGAGCGGCGTCTTGGTGGTGATCGTCGTCTGTATGGAGATGGGGTTCTGCGGTCCTTGGCATGTTTCGTGGATGACCGATGACGAGGAAGAGGAGAACGAGGTCGAGCTGCACGGTGGGGAGAGTAGCGAGGGTGATGGGAACGTACAGAAGGTCGATGGGAACGTGATCTTGGAGTCCTGGATCGTGGTCGGCGTGTTGTTGGTGGTGGAACATGTAGTTGGTGAGGAGGATCGATGGTTGGAGCTTGGACAATACGAGGGTCCGGAATATCAGGTTCGGTGGGTCTGGCTTTCGGTGCAGGTGGAGGAGTGGCGATCAGGGGTGGTGTAGTTGTTGGTGGTGGTGTCTGTGGAATAGGGTTCGGTGGAGGTCCATCTTGTTGGAGAAGTAGCTGACGTTGTTCTTGGGCTCGTTGGGAATCCATGATCATTTGTTGCTGAGCTTGAATAAATCGAACCGATTCCGCAAGTTGCTGTGCAGTGGAGCCCAATGCGACAAGTTCAGGTGACACGGATGAAGTCGGTGCTGCCGTGGGTGTTGGTGGTGTAGTAGGAGGAGGGACTTTTGGAGCTGGTCGACGCGGTCGATCCGGTCGCTTGTCAGAGCGAAGCCTGGGAGCCGCTTTAACTGCTGGGGCTCGTATTGAAGGTTCATCTGGAGGGACCATCGATGCGTCCGTCTGTAATGGTGGTTGAATGTGGTGAGGTGGGTATGGAGAACTGGGCAAAGGTGTCGGTGGCGTAGTCGATGTAGGTGGTGTAGTCGATGTAGGGGATGGAGCCGGAGGAGGAGGCCACGTGGGTGGAGCGGTGGGTGCCGTAGGAGATGGAAAGGTCGACGGAGCGGTGTGCACCATAGTGGTTTCAGGGGCCAAAGGCGAGGGCATGGTGGGTACGAGCTGTGGGCCTGGTACTGCATGAGGAGCCGGAGTCAATGAGGTGAACGGCAACGATGTTGGGGCTGATGTAGACGGCATGAGCGAGGCTGAGGAAGACCATGTAGGATGCAATGCCGATGGATGTCCAAATAAATGTGCATTCTGCGACGATTGCTGCCACGTCGAAGATGGGTTCGCAGGCTGCGGTGGAGCAGGCCATGACGTCGGAGGGTTGGTCCACGAATACATCGCTCACGAGAAATAATGAAAAATAATGAAATTGCAACGACAGGATTCAGTTCCTAGATCTACTGTTCATGCAATTGTGCCACAACAGGCCCGTAGTCAAGTCGTGCCCCAATGGCATCAAACGGCTATCAAATTCCAACGAATTAGGTGCACAATATGTTTCACCTCACCAGATACCAAAGAGACCACACCTGCAGGAAAAGGACATGCCTGTTGCCTGTAGTCTTGCATGTCATGTCTCATCGCAAACGCTGAAGCTGCAGTGAAAACGGAGGTTTCTGAATGTTCGGAATGGCTTCACTTATTGAAAGACCGGCGCACTGGGATCCCTTGGACCGCGGGAACAGCGGGACATCTGAAAAGGTTGACAAACCGCAAGGCTGACTGTTTCGCTTTACTTAGTACTAAATTAAAATGTGTTAATTCGGCAGTCAGGACAGTCATCACTCACCCTAAAGAGGGTTGCCTCAAATGGCTCCATGGCACCATGTCGGAGCCACCATGGAAATCACACTAGACAAGAATGGATCATTATATGATCCGGCAGGAACTGAATCCTGAAACATGCAAACCAGCCTAGATCGTTAGATTAATGAAGGAGCCACATGAGGTACTTCTCGAAAACGATGTAGGGTATCCAATATTGTCAAACGGAGTTTTAACCAGAGTCCACAAAGTCTTGACCAGCATGTTGAAAATCCAAAATAATACTGTTTCGGCGATTGTTTCCCAAAATGACCTAAAGTTCATCGGCGACATGATCTCGGCGAAAATATGTCAAAAAATCATAATACTGTCGGCGACGTGGTTTCGGCGAAAATCTGAGGAAGGTTCTGATGCATGTAATACAGATTGTGGCAGCCGTGTAGGTTCGAAACAACGCAGTGTAACAGCATGGTCAACAGTTCAAACTGAGTTTTGCAGGTACAAGTGGTTGATCAGACCACTCATCCACCGAAATGCCATAGCTTCGTTGGACTGGATAGGCAAATCGGCTCCAGTCCCCTTGCAAATGTGAAAAGATTCCCTGCAAATGTGAACAGATTTGAATCAAAGCAGTTTTACATCTGTTCAGATGTTACACACACACACACACGCTTTTATTTTACACACACACACACTAGACAAGAATGGATCATTATATGATCCGGCAGGAACTGAATCCTGAAACATGCAGATTAGATATGAAAAAACGAAATTAACGATGCACCCTACGAATAATGCAGGTACGTTTACACGGGTCCCGGGGGGGTGTCTTCGGTGGCCACCAACCCCCCCGGGACCCCGGTGGCCCCCTGCATTGAATTAAGAATTAGAAAGGGAGAGGACAAAGGAAGAAAAAGAGAGAGAAGAAGTTTTACATCTATTCAGATGTTACACACACACACACCCGGACGGAGCCGGGTCAACCCTGAAAGGCTAGAGGAAGAAAAAAGCGGACACACGAAGGGCAAACGGCCAAAAACAGCGCACGGGGGGGAGGGGAACAGACGGACCTCCGGAACCAACCTACACGGCGAAACGGACCTGAACAAAACAGCGCACACACCTAAACCCCACGACACATTACGGAGAGGCACGCGGGGAAATTAGGGACCAAATGGGGGACTAGTTGATGACCGACAGGAAAACCAAAACAATTAATTAAAAACAGGATTCAGTCCCTAAATGCCTAAAGGTCGTGCGATTCTTCCCTGCACCGGGACCGTGGTCAAGTCTTGCCCCAATGGCATAAAACGGCTTTCAAAGTCCAACGAATTAGATGCACAAAATGTTTCACCTCACCAGACAACCAAAAGAAAAGACCACACCTGCAAAACGTGTGCCTGCCTGTTTCAAGTGTCGAGACATGATGCAATGTCGCTGTAAAAATGCTGCAAAAAAGAGGTTTCCGACGTTCAGCACGGCTTCTCGCTGCAAAGAATGCAATTCACAGAGGATCTCAAGGGACAGCCGGAACGGCAGGACATCTCAAAAAAGGTGCAGAACAGTAAGACCAGCTGTTGCACATTACTTAGATGAATTACTAAATTAAAATGTGTTAATTCGGCAGTCAGGACAGTCATCACTCACCCTAAAGAGGGTTGCCTCAAATGGCTCCATGGCACCATGTCGGAGCCACCATGGAAATCACACTAGACAAGAATGGATCATTATATGATCCGGCAGGAACTGAATCCTGAAACATGCAGATTAGATATGAAAAAACGAAATTAACGATGCCCTACGAATAATGCAGGTACGTTTACACGGGTCCCGGGGGGGTGTCTTCGGTGGCCACCGACCCCCCCGGGACCCCGGTGGCCCCCTGCATTGAATTAAGAATTAGAAAGGGAGAGGACAAAGGAAGAAAAAGAGAGAGAAGAAGTTTTACATCTATTCAGATGTTACACACACACACTAGATGATCCGTCAGGAACTGAATCCTGAAACATGCAAACTAGCCTAGATCGTTAGATGCAGGTACGTTTACACGGGTCCCGGGGGGGTGTCTTCGGTGGCCACCGACCCCCCCGGGACCCCGGTGGCCCCCTGCATTAAATTTAATTTAGAATTAGAAAGGGAGAGGACAAAGGAAGAAAAAGAGAGAGAAGAAGTTTTACATCTATTTAGATGTTACACACACACACACCCGGCCGGAGCCGGGTCAACCCTGAAAGGCAAGAGGAAGAAAAAAGCGGACACACGACGGGCAGACGGCCAAAACAGCGCAGGGGGGGGAGGGGAACAGACGGACCTCCAGAACCAACCTACACGGCGAAACGGACCTGACAAAACCAGCGCACACACCTAAACCCAACAACACGTTACGGAGAGGCACGCGGGGAAAGATTAGGGACCAATGGGGAACTAGTTGATGCCAGACAAAACCAAAACAAGTAATTAAAACCAGGATTCAGTCCCTAAATGCCTAAAATGTCGTGCGATTATTCCCTGCACCGGGACCGTGGTCAAGTCGTGCCGCAATGGCATAAAACAGCTTCCAAGTTCCAACGAATTAAATGCACAATATGTTGCACCTCACCAGATAACCATCAAGAGAAAAAATCACCACACCTGAAAGTCGTGTGCCTGCCTGTTGCAAGTGTCGTAACATGATGCAATGTCGCTGTAAAAGTGCTGCAAAAAACGGAGGTTTCTGGTAGTTCGAAGTGGCTTCACTCAATAGAGATGCATTCACTGGGTTCATAAAGGACAGCCGGAAGCGCGGGACATCACAAAAGGTGCAAAACGGAAAGGCCAGCTGTTGCACATTACGTAAACGAATTACCAAATTAAAATGTGTGAATTCAGAGTTCAAGACTGTCAACACTCACCCTGAAAAGGGTTGCCTCAAATGGCTCCATGGCACCATGTCGGAGCCACCATGGAAATCACACTAGACAAGAATGGATCATTATATGATCCGTCAGGAACTGAATCCTGAAACATGCAAACTAGCCTAGATCGTTAGATGCAGGTACGTTTACACGGGTCCCGGGGGGGTGTCTTCGGTGGCCACCGACCCCCCCGGGACCCCGGTGGCCCCCTGCATTAACTTTAATTTAGAATTAGAAAGGGAGAGGACAAAGGAAGAAAAAGAGAGAGAAGAAGTTTTACATCTATTTAGATGTTACACACACACACACAAACACACACACACACTAGACAAGAATGGATCATTATATGATCCGGCAGGAACTGAATCCTGAAACATGCAGATTAGATATGAACAAACGAAATTAACGATGCACCCTACGAATAATGCAGGTACGTTTACACGGGTCCCGGGGGGGTGTCTTCGGTGGCCACCGACCCCCCCGGGACCCCGGTGGCCCCCTGCATTGAATTAAGAATTAGAAAGGGAGAGGACAAAGGAAGAAAAAGAGAGAGAAGAAGTTTTACATCTATTCAGATGTTACACACACACACCCGGCCGGAGCCGGGTCAACCCTGAAAGGCAAGAGGAAGAAAAAAGCGGACACACGAAGGGCAAACGGCCAAAAACAGCGCAGGGGGGGAGAGGGGAACAGACGGACCTCCGGAACCAACCTACACGGCGAAACGGACCTGAACAAAACAGCGCACACACCTAAACCCCACGACACATTACGGAGAGGCACGCGGGGAAAATTAGGGACCAAATGGGGGACTAGTTGATGACCGACAGGAAAACCAAAACAATTAATTAAAAACAGGATTCAGTCCCTAGATGCCTAAAGGTCGTGCGATTATTCCCTGCACCGGGACCGTGGTCAAGTCTTGCCCCAATGGCATAAAACGGCTTTCAAAGTCCAACGAATTAGATGCACAAAATGTTTCACCTCACCAGACAACCAAAAGAAAAAGACCACACCTGCAAAACGTGTGCCTGCCTGTTTCAAGTGTCGAGACATGATGCAATGTCGCTGTAAAAATGCTGCAAAAAAGAGGTTTCCGATGTTCAGCACGGCTTCTCGCTGCAAAGAATGCAATTCACAGAGGATCTCAAGGGACAGCCGGAACGGCAGGACATCTCAAAAAAGGTGCAGAACAGTAAGGCCAGCTGTTGCACATTACTTAGATGAATTACTAAATTAAAATGTGTTAATTCGGCAGTCAGGACAGTCATCACTCACCCTAAAGAGGGTTGCCTCAAATGGCTCCATGGCACCATGTCGGAGCCACCATGGAAATCACACTAGACAAGAATGGATCATTATATGATCCGGCAGGAACTGAATCCTGAAACATGCAGATTAGATATGAAAAAACGAAATTAACGATGCACCCTACGAATAATGCAGGTACGTTTACACGGGTCCCGGGGGGGTGTCTTCGGTGGCCACCGACCCCCCCGGGACCCCGGTGGCCCCCTTGAATTGAATTAAGAATTAGAAAGGGAGAGGACAAAGGAAGAAAAAGAGAGAGAAGAAGTACATCTATTCAGATGTTACACACACACACACTTGCTCAGAAATATCTTATCGAATTACTGTTGTGGAGTGCATCGGGCGTGCACAAACAATCCCCTAAAGTCTGACAGGAAAATTTTGGATGACTTGGCGAGAAAACCAGTGTAGAAGAATTCTTTCTTTGTCCTTGCTAAAAGCAACTGTTCCATCTGACGAAGTCAGCAGTAAATCAGATTGCGAAAACCGTACAGTGGGTTGAAACCTGTTTACACCGAAGTTCTGAGGAAGGTTTTGATGCAGCAAAAACCCAAAGTGGAAAATTCAAACGACATGCCGGTACTTGGCTTAGCCGGTCGCCATTGACGAAATTGGAAAATGGTGCAGGTACGTCCAGCTGGCCAAGCTGGATATCCCATTTCACTGGTAGCTTCGTTGGACACTGTGAAAAAACGTCATATCTAGGTACACCTCGTGTGTACCGCAATCAACGCTTTCGTTACTTCACTACGCCAGATGCGAACACCTATTGTGTTTGCAGCTCCGCAGTTACTTACTTCCCCACAAAGTCAAGTAAAGGAACTTGTTCCACCCCGACTCCTGAGTGCACGTCAGACTCCTTCTTTTCTCTCCAGACGCCACGCACAACGGAACAGGTCAACAAGATCCAAGGCAGGCACACGGCCACAAACCACAAGGGAAGCAACACAACAAGTTCCAGGTGTGGCTACTGTTTCCAATGCCCTAGGTGACACTGCAGTTCAGTTCGCTTCGGAACAATTGACACCACTCCCTTGAGCCGATGTCTCAACTGGAAAACTCGATTCCAGGCTTCCAATACACAACCTTTCCTCAAAGGTTGTTGAAACAATTCCGAACTGCTATGATATACAAATCACCTAGTCACAAAACGTCAGAAACATCTCCAAAAGTTCTCAAGTCAAGCTGGTCCTCGTCCAAACGCAAGTAACCAGCTAGCCGGTGTTACTAGTCTCTACCAAACGTCTAGACTAGTCACACGGCTAGTTAAGAACGAAATGTTCCACTCAAATTCCTATACAAAATCCTCTTGCAATACAGAACAACATGGGAACCTCATGTTCCATCTCCAAAACAGTTCTTCACATAGATATGTGCTCCCATAGTGCCAAACTACCAAGGAGAGTAAAAATGTTCTGCTCGACTTCTCCACAACAGTTCTTCACACAGAGATATCTTCTCATAGTTCCAAACCGTCGAGGAGAGTAGAATACTCTGCTCGACTTCTCAGCTAATATCCAGTCATAAACAGTCATAGCGCTAAAGTAGTTCGCTTACTGTCATAACCAAAAGTCAGCAACAAGTCACAGGCATAAAGATCATAATGCAGCTCTCCAGATCAAGTATCCGGAGGTTGAATAAGATACGTAGGCATTGTCCTCACAATGCCGAAGTATCTCACATACTCAAAAGATCTGCTTGACTTCTCAGCTAATGTCCAGTCATCAGCAGTCATAGCGCTAAGGTAGTTCGCTTACTGCAATAACCAAACGTCAGCTATAAGCCACAGATATAAAGATCACAAAGTAGATCTCCAGATCAAATACCCAGAGGTCAAAGAAGATACGTAGGCATTGTCCTCACAATGCCGGAGTATCTCACATACTCGCAAGAAGTAATCAAATAGGCTTCACCAACATCTCAGATGTACGAAGCAATGACAAGAATCGAAACGGATGATCCAAAACCATCTCAGTTAGATTCATACTCCTCCAAGAGGTCAAAGAACTTCCGAGATCGATGGAATCATAGCATCCCGACTCAACTGCATAGCGAATGCTTCTGGAAGCATTCGCTCAGTATCATAAAGCTAAATAAAGCTCCAAACTGTACTTAAAGTGTCTTGAACTCCGTGTAGATTCACTCAGACCCACAGGTCGATATCTCAGAGCAACTCCGGCAGCTTCAAATACTACAAAGCAATATCGAAACTGCTCAAGTCTGTTGCAGACATCTTCCCATAGTCCAGTTCCACTACCAAATACTCAATGAATGGCAGGTCGCACCAAAGCCAAGTTGTAACCCTGTAAGGGACACAAACTTTCACACCCCCTTTCGAGATGTCATTCATTCTTCTCTGTACACACATACTAAAGTCACATCCAGCATGAACTTCGCCATACCTTCAATGTCAAAAATGTGTAGAAGACTTTGTATTCACCAATAGACTTTGACATTCCATCAGTGCAGTACATCTTCAAGATAATGTCGAGGACTTGTTTGAAGTGCTCGTAGATGTTCTTCATCCACCAGCAAAATGAAGTCCAAATTCTTCTGAAATAACTGTCTCTGAGAATTCAACTGATTTCAGTCCACCTTCAGCTTGGAAGCCCGGTTGAAAGCAAGATAGAATTGATCCAATTCTGGATGATTCTCAAAATAGAAACAGTTGTCTTTCCAATGCTTCGCTCTTCACAATGAAATAGTCGATCCATATCCATAACCATCGCCATCGCTGATTTCAGCAATACTCCAGGGATATCTCCAGAAGCAAAACTTCCACCAATCTTCAGCCAGTCGAAAATCATCAATTCAGAATCCATCAATCGTACCAGGTATCTCTTCAGAACGATATCTATCTTCCAATACCAGATCATCAACTGATCGAAGGAACCATGGCGTCAATTCGCGACCAACTACGGTGCTGTTTGTGGTTCCCTAGAACAAACGAAAACACCAACAACACACACACACACGAGATCCAAGACGAAGACAGACGAAGCACTGTCGGAGTCAACACAAAAAACAAGGCCGACTGTTTCAGCTAATCCGCATCCTCCAATGGAAGATAAACATGTCAGACAAGCGAAACTGTCATCAGCCTCAAATACTCACAGTCCAAAATCCACATTCGTGGTGTCACTAGTTTTGAACGTGAATACATTGATGCACCAGGCAAACTCAGCTTCAAACAAGCTATATACTAGATGTGCTGAGCTTCGGACACGCTAGATACCAAGCGCTTTAAGTTTCGGGCACGCAGGGTACTAGATGCGCTAAGCTCAGGGCAAATCTCCAAGGCTGGACCTTGTCCCCCTTTTGAGATAAAGTCCATCAACCTTCAAAAATGAATTCTGGCCATCATAAAAGCTGATCTATTACATAGTCAAACAAAGAAAACAAATACCAAAACACTCTACAAGCATACTACTTACAAACACATGAACCGCGTCAGGGAAATCCATTCCACTGACATCAATAAAGATATATATTCACACATCAAGAATACAGTTTCAACAAGATTGACATGTACCTCAAGCCAGGGATGTCCAATCCACTGCCATCAACGGACAAGATAGCGACTAAACGTTCAGATCAAACACAAGATCTTACAGGTGTTTCCATCAGACATTTAGCCTGGATCCTTACTGATTCTTCTTTCATTCAAGAATCGGATCTGGCCATGTCATCATCTGGAAAAATGGCGGCAGACAAAAAACACAGAATTAAAGACAAGCCACCATCGACATCGAAACAACCACGATGCACAAGCTCACAACAAGTTCACACACATGTCCATGGACAGCACAGACATGAAACCTTTCCTACCAAGAGCTGATCCTTCCAGGATACAACTCACATACATGTTCATGTGCAATACATGCATGAGACCTTTCCTACCAAGAGCTGAGCCTTCCAGGATACAACTCAACTCCACAATGCAAGCTTCTCGCCCCCTTTCAAGATCTGCTTCCCTTCTCTCCCTTTTGCAGCGCAAAAGGATCCAGAGTGATCATAGCGAACACGTGCAAACTAGAGTGAACCTCGAGCTGGCCAGCGGTTGACAAACCAATTACCAACTATTCTCTCTATTGCGCAAACTGCCAGGAATTGACAAGATATACAGACCCTGGACTCCATCCAAAGGACAGGAAACGGATCCCTTTCACAGCACTCAATAGAGGACCTCTGAGAATGCTCCAGCCATTCTTGTCCTTCTAATGGATACGGCGGTACTGCTGCTTGCCGTCTCTCAGCATGCCGAATCCATTCGGGGCCCACAGGGCCGTAATGGCTGAAACCTGGTCGCCACGATAAGGAGTGGGTGAAAGCGTTCGTAAAACGCCACTGCTTGGGTCCCTCGTGACTATCCCAGTTCTCTGACTCAAAGTTGAAATACCCATCGGGGCAGTGGGACGCTGTTCACCTGGACGTTCTGGGCAATAAGCCATGAACAAAGAATCCGGGGCAGCCCCGCACCTACTCCCGCAGGCATTGGATGTCCACTGGCAGGTGCTGCAGGCATTGGGTGTCCACTGACAGGTCCCGCATGCATTGGGTATCCACTGGCAGGTGCCGCAGGCAATGGATGTCCACTAGCAGGTGCCGCCGGCAATGGATGTCCACTAGCAGGTGCCGCCGGCATCGGAGGTCCACTGGCAGGCGCGGCAGACATTCTCATAGATGGTGGAGTGCCTCCAGGTAACCCCGCCCCGGGCACGGCAACTGTCCCTGTCGGCCCAACCATGCCAGGAGGATTGACAGGTGGGTTCGGTGGAAAGAATCCACCCATCTCCACCCTCTCAGGCGTCTCAGGTGTGTCCATATGGATCCCTTCCGGTGTCCCCATCACACGGACAAGCTCCTTGAGGTGTCGGCTGACTTCCTCAAAACCGCCCTGAAGACACTGTTCAAGCCTTTCACCCTGAGTCTTGATCTCTTCCCGAACAGCTTTGACATTGTTCTCGATCGTCTCATTCCCCGACATGGCCCACTTCCCAACATGGGAGAATTTGTCGAATGCTTTCAACAATTTCACAATCTCGGCACTCTGGTGTGACACCGCTCCCGTCACGGCAGTAGTACCATATGACTGGGCCTTCAATTGCTCTCGAAGCTCGCTGAATCCTTTCGAGAGCTCTTTGCGGGCGTCACTAACATTGTCCACAGCCAGACCCAAGTCCTCTGTCAAGGTGGTGAGCTTGGAAGCGCAGTCACCGATGTTCTTTGCCAGAGCATTACTTACCATCAAGACTGATTTCTCAGCTTCTTCCGGCAATGCCTCGACTGGTGGTATCTCTGCTCCTGGACCAACATCCTCATTCAAACCTGGGCTTTCATGGGCTTCGGTCGCGGTACGGCCACGCGACCGTGACCGCCCACGGTGCTCATCACCTTCTTCCCCATGAGCTCCATTGCCATGGGCACGGGCATCTCCATCGGCCGACATTCCTAGCAATACCCGTTCGAGACGATTGCGCAGAGCTGACACTACCCTGTTCGACAGGCCAGGCTGATGATAGAGCCGCATTCCCTGCACTCTTCAGGTCTCCACCAAGACATCAAATCAATCCAACAACCAACATGAGATGCATGCTTAACAATACACAACAACTAACAAGACTGTTTCCCAAAATTCCAGATGCCACCAACATACCGGAATTTTGCGAACCAGTAGCACATGTCCCAACATGCAACCAAAGTCTGGATTCATTTCCAACACAGCAAAACAGGGAAAACTGACTGTCCTTCTCTACAAAACGCCAGAACAGTCACCATCCCTAAAACAAGTCAAAACGAGTTCTCGTGAGCTCACTGTGCACTCCCTGCTGTATGCAGCGCAAACTCAAAATCAAATCGATTGACAGGCATGCAAGTGTTCTGGAAATGAACCTGTCTCCGTGGTTTTGCAAGAACCCTTCAACAAGTCATCTTCGCAAAAACTGCACTCGCCAACTGACAAACTGACAAATAAAAACCTAACTGCAAAACAAGGAGCATTGCACAAAACACCCAAAATTGTTTGTGTTTCATTTGTTTGTTTCGTTTCGTTTGTTTCGTTTCGTTTTAAAATTGAGATTCCACATGACTGCATTCCACACTCTTGCAACATGACCGCATCAAAATACTGAAATGTGCCAATCACCGATTGCACGCACTCAAACCGCACTTTCCACCATTTTGCAACAACTCACACAGCTGAGCCTAGAGACCTAAAGTACACTAATCTACAACTCACCCACGCTTCAGTTTCGATCAGGACGTTCACGAACTGGCTCATAGACAACCATCTGATCGATGATCCGATAAAGCAACCTTCCTTGCCCATCATATTCTTCAGGAAGAAGAAGTCCATACCAACGGAACTCACCTTTCTGAACTTTCTCCAGTACATTTGAGTCGCACTCAAATCGATCCTGGAGGTATAGATATCTGGTGAGATCCTCTGAAGCGTCCGCAGTTCTTCCAACTGTGGTGGGGCGACAGCGATCCAAAGGCGGATGCTATCCTCCATTGCTCTAAAATCAAAAACAAATTAGATCCCTTCACTCAGCAAAAGCAAAACAAATGGCTTCGCGGCATCGATGCAGACATGCAATGCAACTAATGCTTCATGTGGCAAACAAAACACTCACTGCAAATCTCAGTACAGGCTGATCTCTTGACTGTGATCCTTGCCGCATACAGTTCCTCTGAACCAACGACCCATGACCCTACAGTCAAGCTCCAACTCCGCATGACAACTCCACGTGCCCAAATGCACAGTTTCCCCACAGCAATGCAAACTGTCCGTTCATCACATGAGCAACGCAGACCCTCCAGGCTGCCGAAGGAACTCTTTCTTCTTTCCCTTCCGCATTTCAAACTGGGACTCAAAAACTATACCTAAGACTCCATGGTCTGCCCGATTGCTATACTTGGACCCTGACCAGTTAAATGAACTTAACAGCCATCTCACTACTGCGGTACAACAAGCGCCCTTTGCTGTCCCACTCTTCACATTTCACAGGCCCATGCCAGCGGTACTCAGTGGGCTTAGTCTTCTCCAAGATTCCACTCTCAATCTTTTGAAGGTACCCGAGCGCAAAGACTTCCATTTCCATCACCGCATAGTCTTTCTGATGGTGTTCACCCTTCAAACCTTCAGGCGTCCAATCCATAAAGTACTGGGCACGATCCACAGCCTCCTTAGGTCCCAAGCGCAGGTCAAAGCGACCAGAATATTCATCTGGAAACACAAACACCTCATTGCCCTTGTTCAACTCTTCCAACTGCTTAGGCGTCAAAGCAATCCAGAGCTTGAGCGACTCCATGTTTGAAACGCACACACACGGCCACGGTCTCAGAGCTCTTGACACAAAACAGTCACAAACAGCTGCGGAAACATGAGTAGAGGTTCATCCAAAGCTCATACTCTTGGAAACCAAAACTCCCACACTTCTCATGTGCAAACATCACAAGACTGACCCAACGGCTTTCTCTGTCGCTTCCAGCTTTACCTCTCTCAGCCAACGACCTTATACACCTCTAGGTCACAAACAGTTCAACGTTTCAAGCTCCCGCATCAAAACAGAGCTAAACGGGTCATTTCTTTCCAGGCAGCCAACCGCAGAGCACAAAAGCTATTTCTACTGACGTCTCCTCCTAAACCAGCAAACTATGGCCTAACTAGGATCATTCAGCCCAACCTCTCTGAGCAGGTCTTCCTCAGCTGTCATCTCCGGGACGTCACTCACACTCGTCAACTCATCGTCCGAGTTGGCACGTGTATCACAGTGACCTTCCTTCCCAGACGTCGACATTGTCGCAGCATCAATCAACGGTGGCTCCCTTCTGACGCCCGCCACACTTTCTTCCGCATCAATGACAACAGGTGCGGTAGCCGCGTCAATGGGATATGCTCGACGCCGCACAGCTTTGGAAGACTGGCCCTTCTTGTCGAAGCTATTCTTGATCACTGGTTGCTCAGCGCGAGACGTTACAGATGTTGGCTCCTCCTTAGAGACTTCCTTCTGGTCTCCCCGATCGGACATGGCAACCAGATCTACCTTTGACCTTCTTGAACAATACTTGGCGTCATCAGTGACAAGCATGACTTCCACCTTCAATCACCCACAGTGTACTCCAAAGACAAAGTTTCATGCGTATTGGGCTCAAAATCAAATCTACCTTCAGATTGAATAACACTGCCATGACAACTCAGAAAGCGCTCTTCACATGCTTATTCCAGCCACCTGATACACCTTTTCTCACTACCCCTCTTCTAAAGACCAACTGAGTTCAAGACCCAAGACGTGCCTCAGTTGTTCGCAAGAACCATGTACCTGACCCCATCAGTTCCCAACCTTTGCACCTTGATCCAATACCTCAGTGTCCGAGGATGTCAAACCTGGCAATCAGCTGCCCCACCCTCAGGGAGTTCCAAGTCACAATCCTGCCCAGGGCTGACTAATTCTACATGTTCTCCCACAGGTACCACTGTCGACAGCTTACCATGGATTCACTTCTGTCCAGCCTACCAAGAACAAACCCTGCCGAATCTTGCCCAACTTGCAAACGAAGAGTCGTTCAAATAAAACGATACGTCCACGATCCTCATGATCCGTAAAAATCTATACAAAAACTAAAACAGGATCCCAAAGTCACCTGAACCCAAACAGACTCAAACCAACTCCACACTCCCTAGTGACCTCACACTCTCAGATCATCACCCCTGTGACATAGGTGCACCTTAGTACGAGCTCATCTCTGCATCTGCGTCCAGATCACGGAGCTCCAATACCCAAGATCCCAATCTCACCTTAGATGACGTCCTTAGTATCTTGTCACACACAAGGGTCAGCGGAAGATGGTGTGGGCAGCCCTTCTTTCAGGGCTCCGCTACCATGTGAAAAAACGTCATATCTAGGTACACCTCGTGTGTACCGCAATCAACGCTTTCGTTACTTCACTACGCCAGATGCGAACACCTATTGTGTTTGCAGCTCCGCAGTTACTTACTTCCCCACAAAGTCAAGTAAAGGAACTTGTTCCACCCCGACTCCTAAGTGCACGTCAGACTCCTTCTTTTCTCTCCAGACGCCACGCACAACGGAACAGGTCAACAAGATCCAAGGCAGGCACACGGCCACAAACCACAAGGGAAGCAACACAACAAGTTCCAAGTGTGGCTACTGTTTCCAATGCCCTAGGTGACACTGCAGTTCAGTTCGCTTCGGAACAATTGACACCACTCCCTTGAGCCGATGTCTCAACTGGAAAACTCGATTCCAGGCTTCCAATACACAACCTTCCCTCAAAGGTTGTTGAAACAATTCCGAACTGCTATGATATACAAATCACCTAGTCACAAAACGTCAGAAACATTTCCAAAAGTTCTCAAGTCAAACTGGTTCTCGTCCAAACGCAAGTAACCAGCTAGCCGGTGTTACTAGTCTCTACCAAACGTCTAGACTAGTCACACGGCTAGTTAAGAACGAAATGTTCCACTCAAATTCCTATACAAAATCCTCTTGCAATACAGAACAACATGGGAACCTCATGTTCCATCTCCAAAACAGTTCTTCACATAGAATGTGCTCCCATAGCCAAACTACCAAGGAGAGTAAAAATGTTCTGCTCGACTTCTCCACAACAGTTCTTCACACAGAGATATCTTCTCATAGTTCCAAACCGTCGAGGAGAGTAGAATACTCTGCTCGACTTCTCAGCTAATATCCAGTCATAAACAGTCATAGCGCTAAAGTAGTTCGCTTACTGTCATAACCAAAAGTCAGCAACAAGTCACAGGCATAAAGATCATAATGCAGCTCTCCAGATCAAGTATCCGGAGGTTGAATAAGATACGTAGGCATTGTCCTCACAATGCCGAAGTATCTCACATGCTCAAAAGATCTGCTTGACTTCTCAGCTAATGTCCAGTCATAAACAGTCAGAGCGCTAAAGTAGTTCGCTTACTGCAATAACCAAACGTCAGCTATAAGCCACAGATATAAAGATCACAAAGTAGATCTCCAGATCAAATACCCAGAGGTCAAAGAAGATACGTAGGCATTGTCCTCACAATGCCGGAGTATCTCAGATACTCGCAAGAAGTAATCAAATAGGCTTCACCAACATCTCAGATGTATGAAGCAATGACAAGAATCGAAACGGATGATCCAAAACCATCTCAGTTAGATTCATACTCCTCTAAGAGGTCAAAGAACTTCCGAGATCGATGGAATCATAGCATCCCGACTCAATTGCTCAGTATCATAAAGCTAAATAAAGCTCCAAACTGTACTTAAAGTGTCTTGAACTCCGTGTAGATTCACTCAGACCCACAGGTCGATATCTCAGACCAACTCCGGCAGCTTCAAATACTACAAGCTTGCTCAAGGAATACTGGTTCAGAGGGCTGTACCTTGGCTTGAAAGTCACAGCATCCTTCGACCGCTCCGAAGCATACACCAGAGTGATCAATGGTCAGGTAACAACTGCATTTGGTTTGCCATCCCCTACGGACTCAATGGACAATATCTAATCAGCCATCGATTTATTGGCACATTCCTACATAACGAGTGCATTGTGTGCTTTTCGTCTTGGTAGTCAAGCAAGCATCCTGCAACTCGCACGCAGCAGCTGGCGCTTATTCTGAATTGAATGGTTGTATATTGACAATGAAGGTAATGTCGCTATTGCAGCAGCGCACAACTGGAGAATTGAAGAGCCTAGTCAAAGCATCTGTCGACAATCGTCTATTCAAGTACCCGGAGCATAGTAACAATCTTCACATGAACCCAGTTGGGAGAATCAATCAGGAGCTTGCATCAACTGGTGCGCGAATAATGCCCCCTCTGATGTTGCTTTCTTCTTCTGCTCACTGATTAGTGCAATCAGAAACCATGTCACGCCTTGGAACAGTTGCGAAATCCCTGCTGCTCGAGTTTCGCAAGGCGACCCGATGGCTCAGTTGGTATGGCGTTGGTCTTGCCAGCGCTGACAGACTGCCGGTGGTGGTTCGAATCTCTGCTGGTCCACTCGGGAGTCCAAGTACGACCCGCCGAAAGACAACGGGCGCTGACCACAAAAATGTGCTCGAGTTTCGGAACGCGTGGTTCCGGCAAATTCGAGCACTGATCTCCATGCGACGTGCTTCGTTCGACAAAAGTCCTTGAAGATTCCGCCAAGTGACTGGCAAGATGGACCAAATCTGCGGCCGAGAAGATCTGAACTGGGTGTCGGGAAGGGTCATCGTCAGTATCCTCGAGACGTTCGAGTATGACCATGTTGGCCTCCCGGTCATTGTTGAGAATGTTCCAGAGGAACGCTGCCAGTTGATGAATTTGGACAGGAGGAGTAATGTCAACATTGGCAATGATAGAATCAGTGTCATCCATGCCGGATTCATGCATCGAATCAGGGCTTTCTAAGCTTCATCCAATTTCCACATGGAGAGATCTCCGGAATCTGAAAATAGCGACGCCAGGTTGGCGGCGAGGATTGATCCCATGAGTTAATCCAGCCATTCTGGCCGGCACGAATATGGCCGATGATGCCATTGAAAAAGTACTCCGGTTGCCTATTGTGACGGTTGCCACGTCGATCCACTTCCGTCACTATAAGTCGGCGAAGCGCTGGTTGGGTGTTGTCATCTGGAGGGTGATTGGACCTCGACAAAGTTGTGCATGGAGCTGACGTCGGACTTCTGCCATCTCGTGCTAGAGTGGATATGTTTCTCCTGAAAGATTAGAGAGAATTGGAGCCTGATGATCGGTAGGAGATGGTATGGGTGTGACAAGGTCTGCCGAAGAGTACCCGTAGTGAGATGTGTACTTTCCTGATCCTGTAGGCAAGATAGAAGGTCCAGCTTGGGGAGCGGTGTCGCTGCGAGATGGATACAATGAATCTGAAGGACTTTTGTTTCGGTTTTTGATTTAATGACGTGACAAGGGAATAGGACTATGTATCGGTCCTTTACCAGTTTTGCGGCCACTACAGCGTTGGCCATGGCGTAGATTCATTAATTAGTCTAATTTGCAACATGCTTGGAAACATGTTGAACGACCTGGCGGAAGCCATACGGCGTTGGACGGAAAAAATACAATGAATCTGCAGGAGCAGCAATGCTACTAGATTGCCCATGATCGCGAGATCTCCATGAAAGACGATGTGGCATTATGGAAATATACACTCCCGTGCATATGGACTGCATGTGCTACGTTTCTGGATGTAACTTGCATGGTGGCTACAACATGATGTTGTTAATGGTTTATTTGGGCAGAACTCTGAAATTGATGCAGAATGGTTTGAGAACAACTGGAATTGGTTACAATACCGTGAAGATGCGTTTTATGTGCATGTGAATGTTTTTCGTCAACTTGATGGAGAAGAAGAATGTTTTTGGAACTGAAATTCATTTGCAACGAGGTTTTCTGGACTGCAAATGAATTTGGAGATGATTTTGGTATGGACGACTTTTTGGACAAGCTCAACGTTGTTTTTCAAACACATGTGCATGCGTTTTCAACCAGTCAAGGTTGATTTGTTTTCTGCATGATGCGTTTTATTTTCGGAAGCTGCCAACTATTTTTGTCAACAGTTTGGATGTTTTTGGACTTTGTGCAAACAGTGCGTTTGAAGAGAAGATGGAAGTGAAGCTGATTTTTTTGGAAAGATGGTGAATTCATCACCAATGAATTCACCAACATGTTGATGATGTTTGTCAACCGCCGCCGTAGCCATTTTGGCTCAAGGCAAAGCAGCTGAAACAGAAGAAGTCCAACTATAACATGCTGCATGTGCATGACAGACAACTTTCTTTGCCTTCGTGTTTTTCCTGTGTGGAAAAAGGATTTGAGGGTTCGCAGTGAAGCCGTCGTGTTTTTTTTTGGTTTTAACTTGTTAAACGCTCGACGCGGAGTTAAGCCGACCCAATTCGACGCAAGCGCACGATACTAGTGGTTGTAATTAGGTCCTGTTGGATTTTCGCATGGTAGCGGAGCGGTTGTGCTCCACGCGTAGTGTAACTAGACGCGATGATGCCAGGAAGTAACCAGGGACAAGGACCTAATGGCCAAGGTAGTGCGCTAGGAATGAACTCACTGCATGTAGGACCGGTAGGGTCACCAACGATGAATAGAATGGAAGGAGGAGGTGAGCAAGGCGTAGAAAGAAACACAGGTGCTGCAGGTAATTCGCCCACAGGTACTGCGATGCAAGGCAACACGCAAGCAGCAGTAGGAACTGGGACAGCAGCGACACAAGCGGCTCCGGGCTTAGTTGGTCAAGCTGGAAGCTTAGTTGGAACTGGACAGATGCTACCTCCTGCATGGAACACTTTTGGGACATATGGACCGATGCGTGGTGGTTTGATGGACCCACGAAACTATAGTCAAAACCAGGGTTTTCTGGGATGTCAAGGTCACGGATGTAGTGGTTGTACTGCATGTCAAGGGTATCCAGGTCAGGGTGTGCATGGACAAGGTCTGTTAGGACAAGGTCAGTTCGGACAAGGTCAAGGAGGACAAGGTCTGACAGGACAAGGTCAGGTAGGACAAGGTCTGCACGGACAAGGGATGCCAGGACAAGGTTGCATGGGAACTGCAGGTCAAAGTGCCCAAGCTAGCACAGGTAGAAGTCAAGAACCTGGACAGGGGAGTGCAAGTTATGGAATGCCATGGATGTCAGGTCATTGCGGTGGTGCCCCAGGTCAAGGAGGACAAGGTCAGGCAGGACAAGGTCAAAATGGAGGCATGTGCATGGGACCGGACATTGGCGGAGTAACACCCCAGAATCAAAGGTTGCAAGATATGCTGAGGCTGATGGGAGGTTTGGAACCGATGCAGTTAATGCAAGTTAGGCAGGTGATAGGTGAACAGGTTGGCCAGGCTAGAGGTGTACCTGAGATGTTTGGACAAAGGGCCACAAATGGGTTTCCTCAGAGTATGGATCCAATGCACGTACCAGGAACATCCGGGGAATACGTAGGTGACGTATTTGCTAAAAGTGAGAAATGGCTGGGAACGCCTCCAACACCGGATTGTGCAAAGTGGACCAGTAGAGAAGCAGAAATCCTAGGGTGGCAAGCGTACATCTATGATTTAACAGCCTGGGCGATGCAAGCCAGCCTTGAGTTCGGAAGTGAAATCGAGCATGCCTGTAGATGGCCAGATCCGTTGCACTGGAACCAATTAGCTGTGCCGCAACGTGCAAGAAGCAGAAGGTTGCTTGCTATCTTGAGAAGTGCATTTGGAAATCACCCGAGAACTTTGACGTTGATCAATGCATTCAGTGAAGGAATCAACTTGTGCAATGCGGATGTGGGTGTGAATGCAGAGTTGCAAGCTTCGAATGGCTTTGAGCTGGTGAGACAGCTGACCCTGGAGTACAGCATCAGGACGAGGAGTGAGGCACTTAGTTTCAGAACGGCACTGGCAGGGAAGTCTTTTGCACTGCATGGAAACGAAACGAGTGCAAGTACGATTGTGACAGATACAATCAGAAAGATAGACTTTGAAATGGCCAGGTATTCTAAGTTGCTGGGAACACTGTCAAGTAGAATTGATGCCACAGGGTTGCATGTAGCCGAAGCTGACTTGGTAGCTGTTTTGCTACGTAGTTTGCCTGAAGCAGTCAGGACGTTTTGTTTGCATCACACTGGAGGTGAGTCGTACCAAGCTTTTAGGGCCACAGCACTGAGATGGGAACAGCAGCAGCGTGCTTTCGCTGAGTTCCACCCCAAGAAAAATCTATACCAGGTCACCCAGGTGGAAGGTTCAGATGAATCCACTGTGCAATATGATATGTCTGCAAGTGACGGTGATGGAAACTGGAATTTAGATGCAGTAGGGGGTGTGCGATGTGGTACCTGTGGAAGTAGGAGACACAGTTCAAATGCATGTGATGTTGATTTGTCAAAACTGAAGTGTTTCAAATGCCAGAAATTTGGCCACATTTCTGCAAATTGCCCAGAGAGAAAGAAAGGAAAAGGAGTAATTAAGGGCAAAGGCAAGCAGAAAGGGAAGAAAGGCAAAGGCAAAGGTAAAGGTTTTGGCAAGAAAGGAAAAATGAACGAAGTAGGATACGATGAAGAATGGGACAGTGCGGACATGTGGTGGCATGACGATGGTTCTTGGTGGGAGGACCAGTCATGGTATGAAACTGCACAGGTCTGGAATGACAGTTGGAATGAATCTTGGGATTGCACGTGGCAAGAAGGACAGGAGAATTGGGACGAATCTTGGAGTTGGCCTGCAACTGAAGACCAGCAGCCTAGTGCAAGTGCAGGTGGAACAACTCAAGGTGTCCAATCCTTAGTGCTGAGTCCCTTGATTTCAGAGATGTTTTCAGGTTTTTCGACAAGTTTGACACTTGAAACTGAGATTTCCGACGTTTTTGACGATGTTTGCAGTCATTTTTCAACTGATGAAACTGTTTTTCATGTCTCAATTGCAGGTTTGCAGTGTTTAGAGTCGAATCGACTTTTCTGCACGTGTCAAAACTGCATGACTATTAGTGATGATTTTGGAGCGAACATGGAATGCTGCCAGCTTCGAAACGTGAGACTGAAACTCTTTTTCAACAGATTACCGCCAGCATGTTTCATTTCTGATCCTGAATTCTTCGATGGTGGAGAATTCGTTCCTTTTTCTGACAGTGAATCTGCATGTTCAGTTGTCATGGATACCATGTTTGGAGACGAATTTGATGACAGTGACAGTGAAACTGAAACGGAAACTGAGACGTGTCAACTTTGGAATTTAAACTTTGGATGGTTGCATGAAACAACACCACAGGTAGATTCCAATTTGTTGTGTGGCATGTCTGCAACAGGGACCACCGACCTTTCAGGGACTTTGCAGGGAGCTCTACACCGTCCGGTTACCTTTGAATGTGGTTTGCAAGGTTCAGAGGTGTCAGGTGATGTTGCGGTTTCCCAAGACTTAATTTCTTAAAACTGTCATCGAATTCTATTGCAAACGGTTGGAACTTCGACTTTTCTGAACGTGCAAGATACTGTTTCTCATGAGTTTGAACTGCATAGATATTCACCTGTTTTGCATCCATTGCTTTCAGAAATCATGATGGGTGATGAGAGCCAGCACTGGTGGTTACTGGACTCCGGTGCAGCTGCAACTGTTATGGCCACTGCGTCAAGAGTGACGTATGGTGCATGGGTTGTTAATTCACAAAGTGACCGCTTCCGAGCGGCAAATGGCAGTAAGGTGAACATAGATGGATCAACTACTGTTTCTGTTTGGGTTGGATTCAAAAAGAAAACCGATAATTTGGGAAGATTCCCAGTGTACCGACAGGCAAAGTTGAAGTGCTTAGTTGGTGGCATCAGCCACAACATCATTTCAACCAACACTCTCTGTGAGTGCGGATGGGAATTCAATCAGAATCCAGAAGGTGCCGAGGTTACTCATCTTGCGTCAGGTCTGAGACTTGACAACATTTGCAACTTTGGTGGATGTCCATGGGTTAAACTTGACCCTGCATGGATGTACAATGATTCTGATGGATCTGCACGGCATGATGATGAATTCATCATGTCAGAGGGTTTGCATGCGGCGCATGGGAATTTGAATCCATTGAGCAGAGCGGCTGAAGCTGCGCTTGAAGCCCATAGGTTGCAGGGACATGTGCCTTACGATCCAAGATGCACAATATGTGCACGAGGCAAATCGACCTTTCAACATCGTCGCCGTCGAGAAGGCGCTCTTGAGACTGAGGTACAAGCCGACTTTGGTTTTCTAACCACTCGTGGAGAATTGGTTGAGGATGAAGCAGACGGAACTATCAAGATTTTGGTTTTAACTGAACTGTCTACAAACTGTGTGGGCTATGTCGTTGTGGGACAAGAAACAAGATCGGTGAAGAGTTTAATTCAAAAATGGTTAGACCACTTCGGTCTTGCGTCATCGACTTCGTCGGTCGTCCTGCATACTGATGCCGAGCGTGCAGTTTCTGAATTAGTTGGAACCAGTTCTGACAAATATACCTTCTTGGTTCGCCGTGCACGACCTCAACAACACCAAAGCAATGGAGGAGCTGAACGAGCTGTGAGAAGACTTAAGGAATCCCTTGCTGTGTTGCGTGCTGAGATGAATCAAGGTGGTGCTGATGTCTGTTTTACTGCACGTGGACTGCAAGATGTTGCAACCTACATTGCATTGAGCCACGACCATTTTTCCAAAGCTCATGGAACAGACTTTTCTCCATTGGAATATTCCACACAACGGAAGTTGTCTCGACCTTCCTTTGCAATGTTTGGCCAAACTGTCCTTGCCGAATTGCCCAGCAGCATGCGAGCCCAATCACCGAATGAGACGAGAAGTATTGAAGCTGCATTTGTGCATTCAGGTTTGGATTCTGGATCAGTTGTGCAAGGTGCTGTCAGAATTGATGGTGAATTAGTTCTGAAGCGCTTCGTTGCAAGGAATGTCAAGCCGATCACACCAATCGTGTGGAATCAAGTCATTGGTGATCAGTTGTTTTCTGAGATTGAAGGTGGACAAGTGCAAGGAGAACCACTGCCAGCACGCGAAGGAATTCGCATTGAGCCGGCTGCCCCAGGTGTTGCGAGACCAAGATTGCCTGATGCCAATGTTGAGCAACCTATGCATGATGATGATGTTGTTGAGTACCCAGATGGTGCCCCAGGTGATTTAGTGCGAGAGATGAAAGAACCTGATCCAGGCTTCCGGGCCCCTATGCCAAAGAAGAGACCGGTGGAGTCAGCTCCATCCCAACCGAGAAAGCCAGGTGAGTTGAAGATTGCCAGACAAGACCCAATTCGTGCATCTACTCCTGATGGACCTGCATTGCCTAAAGCGTCTCCGAAAGTGTCACCAAAGTCTCCGTCTCCGTCTCCAGATGTTGCTAGGTCAGATGTGCGTGTTTTTCCAAAGACACCCCGGTGTCCTGCATGTGATTCTGGAATGGATGTACCTGGAATTAGGCATAATGCTGAGTGTAAGAGAAAACGTGCTGCATTTGAGGCGAGTGAAACTCCCGTTGAAATGCCAGATGTTGTGCCTAATGTTGCAAGACCGAGACTCGAGGTGAGACATGAAGATATGGAGGTTGAAACTGAGAATGGCCCAACTCCGGTTGGCGCAGGTTCTGAGGAGGTTGGTCTAAGTATGGACACTGAAGGTTCAGGCGTAAAAAGAGAAGCAGAACAGTCTGTGCAAGATCTAGAGGATGAGATGGCTGCTGAACGTGCAGCTGGAACTCAAGAACCCATGACTCTTGATCTTTTTCACATGGACAATGCATGTCATGCCTTAGGACCTGTTGCATGGTGTTTGGAACAAGGACCAGAGAATGCACGAGCTACGAGTCCTGAGTTGTTTGACGCTGAGCTTAATTCAATTAAGTTTGCACATGGGAAGGATCACCAGTGTGTGAAGGTGAAACTTGGTGGTTCAGAAGTGCTGCTATGGAAACCAGATGAAGTGATTGATGACAGCTCACTCATGCAACTTGACGTGGACTTAGGTTTTGAGGGTATGAAAGAAGAAATTGGTAATTTAGAAAAATGTGGTGCTGGTAGAGTCATAGGACAGGCAGAGGTTGATGCATTGAAAAAGAAACACCCGCTCATGCGTGTGATTCCAAGTAGATGGGTTTCAGCATACAAAAGTGAATCACGGGTCAGAGTCCGTATAGTTGCAAAGGACTTGAATAAAGGAATTAGTGCACGAAAGCTGGGAATTTCGAGCCCGACACCAAGCATTGAGGGCCTGCATTTCGTTCTCACTCTTGCTGCCCAACGTGCTCTTCGACTGAAAGGACTTGATGTTTCCCATGCCTTCATGCATTCACCCCTTCCTCATGGACTTGTGATTGTGCTGAAACTGCCCCTCTCCGTCTCTATGCCTGATGGCTCACAAGCCTACTTGTTGCTCTATAAAGCCTTGAATGGTCTTCGAGATGCATCGCTGCACTGGCTGAATTTGCTGAGTGACAGCATCCGTGGTGTTGGATTGACTTCTGACGAGGTCGAACCATGCATTTATCAAGGTGTCGTGAATGGAGAACTTGCACTGCTTGTCGCATATGTGGACGACCTACTCCTTTGTTGCCAATCTGAGAAAGCTGAGAAGATCGTGGAGAAAGCAATTGGCAAAGCCGTGCCCTTGAAGGAGACCGGAATCATCCTTCCTGCACGACATGGAGGTGGACGTTTAATTTTCATTGGCAGGCATGTGCATCGTGGAATTGATGACGACTCTTTGACAATTGGCGTGGATCCAAAGTTTTTGGATACGACCTTTACTGAATTCAACATCACAAAAGGATCTGCATCTGTGCCGGATGTGGCCGGCATTTTGGACAAGGCCATGGGCGACAAGAATCAATTGCAAGAACTCTCTCCCTCTGCATACTCAAGATTTCGCCGAGCACTTGGCAAGCTTCTGTGGATGGCGCAGTCTAGGCACGACCTGAAACTGTATCTCAGTCTAATTGGAAGTCAGCAAGCAAAGCCCAACCAAGGCACTGAAGCTGCCATTCGTTCTTTGCTGCGATTTCTGTTTGAAGATGTGGGAACATGTTTGAGGTGACCATCCCCAGAATATGAGAATTTGATGATTGGACCTGCAAGACATTCAATTTTGCATTCATTCTCTGATGCATCGTTTGCTCCATACAGATTCAATGGTAGAAAAGGAATTTCTGGTGGAGTTGTGTTTTGTGAGGGTGCATTGGTTAGGTCATTGGCTAGACAACAGCAGTCTGTGTCATTATCCTCGTGTGAAGCAGAGTTGTATGCATTGCAAATGGTTGCCCAAGAATCTGTTGCGTTTAGCAATTTTTGCCATCGTGTTTACACAGGGATTGGTGAAATGAGAGAGAGAGAGATGTCCCACAAATCTTGCTGGAGTCAGATAGCTCTTCAGCCTTGCAATTGTTGGTCGGACAGGATATACCCAAACGAAGTAGACATGTGGAAATTCGTATGGCCTGGATGAAAGCCAAAATTAGCTCAAATGAACTTTTGGTTGAACACAGGGCCGGAACGGACAATGTGGCAGATTTGTTTACCAAATGTTTGGGGACCAAAGATTTCCTGAGACACCGCGCAAGCTTAGGGTTTGAAACTCCTGAAGTGCTTATGCAAGACCTGCACAGAGTGCGCGATGTCATGCTCATCAACAGTAGGGTTGATCACAAGCAAGATGAACCAATTCAGCTTTGAGAGAAGCATGCAAAGTTGCACGCATGCCCTATATCGGTATAGTCAAACGAATGGAAACTCCGGACATGTTTCAAAAGGTGAAAGAGTTCGTTGAGGTTCACCAGCAGTTAGGCTACCGTTGGGTGCATGTGCACGCTTCTACTCCTTGTAGCTCAGGATCTCCACTCAAAAATTTTTCTGCAACGATCGAATCAGAGGCAGACAGGTCATGGAAAGGTATCATGGAGAACGTCTCTAAGTATTTGTTGCTTGGGAATTCGAGGTCTTTCGAACTGCCCCGAAACAACAACATATGGAAACGCGAAGAGACCAAACGAGTTTTGAAACAATGTGGTTTGCAATTTGATGCTGAAGTGTTTTTGTGTCAAACCGGTATGCAAGCACCGAATGGATTGCCTATCGGTAAAGTGCTTATCTTTTGTAGTGCGTCAGCTGGTTTTTGCAATTTGCTCACAAGGCGTTTTGGTTGGTGCGAGTGTGAGAAACATGCAGGGATGTACGATGTCAACTGGACAGCAACCGGTGTGTATAACAAAGAACTGGCAAAGGCCATTTTGGCCGCAGTTCGTGCTGGAAGGAAGGACCCCTGAGCATGTTCATTTTTGTTTTTTGCATGTCGCATGGAAACAACCGAAACCCAAACAAACGTTTTTTTCTTGTTTTGACCTGCATGTTGCATGATTTTCTTGAAGAAATGTGCGTGGCAGGTGGAACTGTTTATTTTTGTTTTGCACGTCTCCGGACGCCGCCAGTTTAAAAGGGGGACGTGTGATGTGTGAAGGAAAGTTTTTTTTTTGACATGTGTGAACCAACGATGTTTTGCATGTCTTATTTCAGACAAATTTGAAACCAAACGACAGTGATGTGGAACACAGCAGTCATGTGAAGCACAGTTGTTTTCTTTTTGCGAAGCACTGGCGTACGCGAAACACAGTTGTGATGTGAGAGACAGTTGTTGTCAAAGAACTGCATTGATGTAGAAACACAGTGATTTTGCATGTTCAGTCATGTCTGCATGTTCAGTTGATTTTGCATTGGACTGATGTGGACAGGGTTGGACGGAAGTTTGTTTTCGTTTGCAACGTTTTGGATACAGAATGCAAGTCAGAACACTGCCTGGAGAACTAAGGATGTCAGGTTTCAAAATTCACTCACACGCCCAACTCAGCAGTTGCGGACACTTAGGAACCCCTGAAACGGCTGAACTGCTGCACTCGACTCCTGCGTGTGTGTGTGTGTGTGTGAGGGTTGAAACAGTTCACAATTAGGAATTAGGTTCTGACGTGACGCCATGGCTTCAAAACCACAGCACTGGCAAAGTGATGCTTCTGGATGGTATCGGCAGAAGGAGAATTCGTTGCCTTACAACCCAAGTGACCCAGTCTTGGGAACGGACATGACGCAGGGAGAATGGGACCAATTGCGCGAGCTTATGCGCAAAGCTGAGGCTGGTGGGAAGATGAATGAACTCTTGACCGTCCACAAGAAAGAGGTCAAGAATGCTCCTATGAATCGACCCTACCCACCAGATGATGATGAGTGGAAGGACTGTGTAGAATCACATGTGCCTCCAAGTCCCTCCAAAGTGCATGCTCCGACAGGCTCGAATTCATCTGCTGCATCGGCTGCACCACCTGGTGCCCTATGGCCGGATGCCTACAGCCAGAATGCATACAAGGTGCCTCCGGCAACACCGCCGCCTACTTTGCAAGCTGGAGGGAATTCAGGGTTCGTCGATGCACGTGAATACCACAAGAAATGGCAAGACAGGCCATATGATCCCAATGACGACCCTTGGATTGAGGATGATGTCAAAGACCCAAAGAATGACAAGCCTGTGATACAAATTTTTGGAAATGTCGTGCAGAAGAATGCGGATATTGCAGAGGCTAAAGCTGCGGCTGCGGCCATTGCTGAGATTGCCAACCGCTACTGTGCTGATGGAGATGGTCAGTCTGCAGGGTTTCCAAAATTCAATGCACAGGTTCCTCTACCTCCTGCAGCAAAGGCAGACCCACCGATATTGCCTGCATCTGCAATTGGAAGTGAGAAAGCATTCCAGGAGCAGAAGGGCAAAGGAAAGAGCTATGACAAGGGTGGTAAGCCTGACAATGTCAAAGGTGGCAAGCCGGAATTCGAAAAGGGTGGTAAGCCTGAATTTGCGAAAGGTGGCAAAGATGAGAAGGGTGGCAAGGATAACAAAGGTGGCAAGAATGTGGCAAAGGGAGAATTCAAAGGTGAATTCAAAGGAAAGGAAGGAGAGAAGGGGAAGCAGGGTCCTAAAGGACCAATGTTGCCTGCTCCCAAAGCTTCTGGTTCGAAATGTGCACGCATCTCTGAAGAGCCTCCGGAGGTTGTGGAAGGCAATTCGAACAAAATTCCTGACAATGGCGCTATGACCGATGGCTCCAAAAGAAGGCATGAGGCTGTCGAGTCGAATTCGGATGCAGAGAGTGCCAGCAGTGTCATGGGAAGCTTTTCATTCATCTCCGACACCGGCGACTCCCCGCCACTATTTCCAAAGGTGCAGTCAGGGCTGCCA